>CM021319.1:8107578-8130997 GCA_010645155.1 Tigriopus japonicus
GAGCTACGATGACACTGTCCTTGTTGACCTTCTTTTGCAAGGTTCGAATTTCGTGAATTTGATCTCTCGTCAATGGCTTGCTCTTGAGGGTTTTCTTTGCTTGCTTGAACATGGCGTCAATTTGAAATAGGATCCGCCTTTGTTCCATGCTCAACTTGGCATAATACCATCGGAAAGCCGTTCTCATAGACTCGTCTCTGGAAGCAGATTGGTTCAACCCTAAGTCCTCGGGTTCCAATTTCAAGCTCTCAATGAAATATTGAGCCATTTTGAGCTTGAAATCCGTCAGATTGCTTTTAAGCTCATTGATATCGGATGGATCGACGTTGGTGTGGAGCATTTTCATGGGCTCAATTTGGTTTTTGTCTCCGTTCTTCGAGACCACATTCGACAGCGATTGCTGAAGGTTCTTCTGAGCTCGAATCTTGACCTTATGAACCAGATGAGCCATGGTTGTGTTTAGTGTTCCATCGGCTTCTCTGTCTTCTAGAATGTTGAGAACATTTTCATAAAGCTTGGATACTTTTTGATCCCGAGTGTTGGTTTGGTCGATTTTGGATCGGTTGAGGTTGCCTCGATCTGATACGCAAGAAGTTTCCAAAAGATGGTTTTCGCACATTAGATCATGGAGTTCAGGGTTTTGTTTCACACCCTGGAAGATATAAGCTCGAAATAGGTCTTGAATAATTGGATGTTTTAGGGCATGTTCCACTCCCAGATCCCCAGGAGATAATTCCAATTCTTGAATGAGAGCCTTGGAAATGTCCAACATTTGCTTCAGAAAGTGTGGCTCGAACCCGGAAACATCTTCAATTGAAGCATTCTTCATTTTGAGGAACAAAAGGAAGTTCCTCTTTTTCTTGTCCATGAACAACCGGATGTAAACTTTGTCGTCTTTACTAACGTCTGCCGTGCTGGCTTTCTGATTTAAGAGTTGGATCAAAGTAAGATACAAACTCTGGATTACGAGATCATCTTTGTCAAGAAACTCGCCGGAGGAAGACTTTGCCAAAGAATGATTGAGGATAATGGGATAGTCTTCATAAACAGAGTTCTTTTTGCAAATTTTGTTCGGAAGCAAGCCAAAAGAACAAGCCAATATCTCTCCTGAGTTCGATTGATGGATGGGCGGAGGTGAGGAAAGATTTGTCGATTTCCATTCAACGGAGATTGTGGTTGACATTGTGGTTGTGGAAATGGTCCAAGTTGTTGGGAGGTTGGAAAATGTCTCGGTAGTTGTGCTTGAATTGAAGGTCGTGGGCTGGTATTCTGGGAATAGATCCAAAATGATTTCCAAAGCATCATCATTTCCTTGAAGATCGTCCAATTCTAAATCATTTGATTTTATCTTTGCGATGCCAATCATGCTCTTAATCAGTCTATATTGGTACCGGAGATTTTCCATTTGGAAAAGGGCCTTTTGGTCTTCACTTTGGAGACGGGATTGCAAAATTGGGGCAATTTCATCGGATCGTAAGTCACTTAGTTCGAAGATTTGTTTCAGACGATTCAAGTAAATGCGTTTCTCAGTAGCAATCCTGTACTCCACTTTGGAACTCATTCCCACCAAATTCCAATTTGAGGATGAAGGTGAGTTCAATCTTTTATTGTAGGCAGCCATGACGAGCGCATAGAGTTTGGCCACAAAATCAATGGCGCTCTCCAATTCTTTTGTTGTGATTAACGAAGATGAATATGCTTTAGAGCCCTTGTACAGAATTGCTAAAACCGCGGAATCAGTCTCGTTCTCATTTGAATCTGAAAATAATAGTTAAGTGTGATTTCGCTGCCATTTGAATTTGATAGAACCAAATCTCACCCGAAATCAATTCGTTTCCCAGGGCTTCTTCCATTGAGTAGTTTCTGTGTTCCAACCAAACCTCACGGTCATAAAACTGGCTCATAATGGTCATCGGGAAAATGAGGAATAGATCCATGTCAGCAATTCTACAACTCAGAGGAGTCATGTCTTTTGGAAAAAGATTAGCTGTAACCACGAGGCGTTTCACGGCTTTTATGTAGATTTCATTGAAAGCATCCTCAATTAGGGCTCGTTGTTCTGGATTGATTTCGTGGTCTTCAAGTTCGAAAGTGACCTCGTCATAAAGCTCCTTATCGCTCAATTTCATGCTGAGGTTGAGAACCCGTTGAAGAATCGTCCGTCTTTGTTCCACCACGTCCATAACTAATGGACCAATGTGTGGCACAGGCCGAATAAGTCCCGAATCCAAATGTATTTGAGCCAATTTGAGTGTGAAATTGAAAAGCTCGCGCGTGAACGTTAAGTTGGTAAAGTCGCACTTGGCCTTAGTGGACAAGTCCACACGTTCCATGTCTCGCTTCTTCCTGGGCCATTGGGCTGTTCCAGTTGGTGTTGCTGGTGTTCCAATTTGACCTGGCCTTTTCGATGGGGAAATGAAACGGTTCGAGCCATTAACTGAATTCCCATCCAGACTCGTGAGGCGCAAGTAGAGGCCCAACAAATTATCCATTTCACCCTTGAAGTCATTCGAAAAGCAACTCTGCAAATTAAAGCAATGCTATGTGAGAAAACAAGGAAAAGGAAAAAAGAATGAACTTTTTTGTCTGGTGACAGTTTGTACTTTTACAGTTTTAAAGAAAAATAGCCGATCTCAAGTTTCAATGCCTTGCGACGAAATGATGCGAAACCCATTCATTTCGTGCTGAGTGTCAAGAAACCTCGATCATAAATTGATTCTAATGTCTTATGAGCTTGTGAAAGAGTCATAATAAGAACAAAAGAAATATTTTCAGCGAGTCGAGCTCCGGAGGAAGATTGGTTTGCAATGAATGTTCTCTCACATGTCAGATTGAATTTGCGTTAGAATTGGGCGGAAACTCACTTTTGGGTCGTTTGCTTGGAAGTGGTGGGATTCCCGAATGACGGCCTTTAAGGCCATGGAGAGATTTTTCCGTTGTTCCGGGACCATTTGGAACCTCTCCAAGGCCAATAACGAAATGCTCGGACCAAATTGGATCAGATCCTCTAAACTCAATGATAAGGGGACCCTAAAAAGATTTATGAGATTGATTCTTCCATTGCTTGGTAGTGGAACGTACTACGTGGTAGTCCTGCTACTATGTGGTATTACTCGTACCATACCATAGTATGCTTTTGTTTCCCTTAGCTCACCCTCAGAAGAGAAAGAAAAGAGCAAGAAAGAGGATCGTTGTCATGATCTCATCTTTTGCGGGGAGACTTTCTAAGTAATTCAATATCTTACTCCCTTTTCCAAAAAGATTGGTGCTCCGAAGTAGACAAGTCAAGAGTGCCAAAACCAATCATCTCGATTTGCTGCAGTGTTTAGGGATGGACATAAGATTGCTAAATAGCAAATGTACTCGTGCAAAACTGGTTTTGTCAACCAACTACTACCGTACTACCACCACCACCATCATCATCATCATCCTCGTCTCACCCGAAACTTTTCCACATTTCTCCTATTTTTATGACGTCACGCTTGGTGAGATAGGGAAATATCTTGGCCAAATGTAATCGATGCCAGGGTTGCTCCAAAGGGACGACCGATGCCGTTTTCGACAAATCACTTGGAAGAAACAAATGGCTTCTTCGCAAACAAATTCCCCTTTGCCGAGAGGCCGAAAGCTCTTCTTCTCCGTCAGTTTCGCTCGATGGGGACAAGTTTGAAATGGCCTCAAGTTGGGTCGTAACTAAGGACGTCCCTTGATTGGAAAGTCTTTGGAAGTGCTGTAATCTCTCTCGTAAACAGGAACAAGTGATGATCTGGTGGGGAGTGATCCATGTTCCTGGGCGAAATCGTGCCAAAAACTCCGTGGCGAGCCGGTCAATAGAAATCAAAGGGATTTGATTCACATGATGACAAGCAAGCCCGTGAATCAAATGATGAGCGATTTTGCCCCCATGGTCAACCGGATTGTGCCAGATTTTGCTGAGTAATGTTGAAGCTAATACGGGAGGCAATTTCGACAATACCGTGAGCTTTTGGATTGGCCAAAGCTTCATGTCATCCAGGAGCTTGTCAATATGAGGCTGTAAATCGGATGGTGCGATAAGTCCAAAGATTCCATCAGGATTTGGGATCAACAGGAGCTCATAGAACCATTTCGAAGTCAAATTGTTCAAGAGCAGTGGTTGGAATCGGTTGTAAATAATCCATTCCTGCTCAGGGGAGATGGGAGTCGTTTGAAGAAAATGTAGAAGCTCAGAATCCGACAGGTCGCTTTGAAACACCTCAAACTTCTCCACAAGCACATGTTTCCACATGAAAGGAGGCATTGCAAGAGGGAATTGATCGCTCAACTTGTTGGTTATAACGAGAGTTTGACCTGGATTCAAGCACCCGAGGGCATTGAGTAACCCTGGGGTGGTGGTGAGAAGCACGAGTGGAACCCTTTCCAGGTCCTTCATAGACATGGAACAAAGGCGTTCCACGAGCATGGCTTGTAGTTGAGGTGAATCGTTCTGAAAGTTTCTCGACTTTCCATTCAAGCACGCGTCGATCTCCTCATTGAATAGTCTGCCTCGTGAAGGGTGCGCCTTCGAGGCCATGATTT
This sequence comes from Tigriopus japonicus, assembly GCA_010645155.1. Lineage (NCBI taxonomy): Eukaryota > Metazoa > Arthropoda > Copepoda > Harpacticoida > Harpacticidae > Tigriopus > Tigriopus japonicus. The sequence continues at coordinate 8,112,136 of CM021319.1, forward strand.
GTTGGGTGATATTCAAATATTTTGCGATCTCGATTTCAAAGTTCTCGTGGGATGGGTGGCGGTTCATTTTTATGTCCGATAAAAGCCAAAGAATTGGAAGCTCGCTAAATCGGAGAGCTCCGCTCACTTCTTCAATTTGTGCTTGGCGTTCCCCATCAAGCTCATAAGTTTCGTGGTGTTTCTGCTTCCAAAGTCGTTCCAACTGCTTGGGAAAGAGAGCAAACATAAAGTGGCTACTCACTTCAACGGGAATGATTTTGTTGGCCCACGTTTCCATATTCAATGTGGCTTGAAGAGCCGAGTTCCAAAATCGAAAACGGAAAATCTGCTCACTCCTTTCCAAGTTATGGAAATCTAAGAGAAGACTTTGGGCGAGCTCATTTCGTTTTTGCTCATTTCCCGCAATAAATTCGACATTTTTTGCGAGGCATAGTTCCTGCTTTTTGGGAGTTTGAAGACGTTGGGAACAAGGTTCGTACGCGGATGGATCGAGTTCCAAAAGCCAGCGATAACTTGAAAACGAGGGGCCATCGTACTGTTGGAACAATTCTTGAAGTAGATCGTTCCAGTTGGTCCACCATCCACTTAAACTCCGTCCGATTTTGGTCCATGTCTGTGCTGGGAGGACATTGGTTCCACTTGTCTTTCCATTGGCTAGGCCTTGAAGGAATCTAATTCGGTTTGGGCTGGATCGAAACAAAGACAGAAGCCTGTCAAGTAGAAGATAATCAAAGGGACGTGCACGGACGAGGGTGCTCCAAAACTCCGGTTCCAGTTCCAGTTCCATTTGGCGTAACCTGATTAGAGGGATACGACACAAAATATCCGAGGGTAAATTGCGGATCGTGGAGTGGTTCCATCGAGGGTAAAGAGAGCCAATTGAAGGTGGAACCGCGGAGGAGAGCATGTCGCGAATCTCTTTGTCCAATAGCTCTTGGTGGTAGGCGATGTCCTGGAACAAAGTGGAACCTCTCTCATGACACCAAGCAGTGCCAAAGACTGCCCAAAAAAGGATTAGAATCATGTCTTTTTTTTATCTCCTTTGGTTTTAATTTTTGGAACCACTTAATCCATCACGTTTCCGCAAGATCACTTCTGGATTAAGGAAAGTTCAAAATGAGATTAGTCAGGGATTCAAATTGAGGTCACTACTTGTATTCAATCGAGATAAAACCTAATTGAACTTCGTCTATCACCGAGATTCATTTGCGACTGGCTCTCAATTGAGAGAGGAGGCTAGAAATCTGCCTCTATGCAGTCTCAATGAAACAAATCTCAAGACCGAGGCTGTTTTTGCCAACTCAGGCATTATAAATCAGTGTAACAACGCGCTTAGACTTTGGAGCAGTGTTAACGGAATGGCTCACTTTACGTGGGCGGCGCCTTTACGATCAACCCGAACAAAGGCCCACGGTTCAAGGCTGTCTGCCTACCAAATCAACCTAGAACTGCAATCAAGCTTTAAGAACCAAAGCGGAGGCCAATCGAACGGATAAAATTTTTTCACGGACTCTCCGATTCAAATCCTTAATTATTGGCTCGCCGACTCGCTTCAATTTTGAGATTATGCAGTAAAGGGAAACAAACATCAATCGATGTAATATTCTCGCTTTATGTGGTGTTTCGAGCTTTCTTGGGAATTGAAAATTGGCAAACTCAATTATAAGAGCTCTTTGATTCGGATATCCGTGTAGAGAGTTTAATACCAACCCATTCGGTTATGGCCGATTTCATTTCACAACGAAGACAAAATCGACGGGACAACCCCTTTCTTTGGATTGTAATTTGCTGCTCAACGAAGCAATCAGGAGGAAATTTGCTCAGGACATTCAATCTCATGCTGTTTCGGGACATTTTCCGGACGAAATGTCTTGACGAGAGCAACTCAATTCTCCCGATAATGGAGAAAGAATTTCCAATTTAAAGTCCTTTCATCGACAGCGACGACACGCCAGCAAGCTGACCAAAGAGTCCTGATGTGTTGATTGACAAGCCACCAAATAACTTCATTAGTGTTCAAGTTCCAACTCTTTTTAGGATGTCTCTCGACGCAGAAAGACAATTTTCTCACGCCACACTCTATCATGGGTGACGTTTGTGGTCAAGTAACAAATACCACATTCTCTCAAGGAAACCTCCTCGTAATCGTGTCGATCACAACAATTTTCTACTTCAGGGGGCCTGAGAAGAAGATTTGAAAAGATTCAGAAGTTCTGGTCATCTCACTTCTCCTCCATCTCCAACCAGTGCGCACATCGTAGAAGGAACTCCGTCCTTCTCTCTAGTATGTATCTACAGCGGATAGTCATCTTATCACATTTAAGTGACTTGGACGTGAAATATTGCTTCGACGACAGCCCTGTTGCAGCTTTCCCGGTATGAGTTGGTAGAAGTAGTGGTACAAGAAGAAAATACTCGGACACTCTGAGCAATGGACATTGGGCCGAGGAAGGATCACCAGGGGGTGCTTTACCGTGCTCAAATGCTGAACACACGAGGAAATCTACGACCTGCAAGAAACGAGGTGATGCAGCACTTTGGCCTCAGCTTTTGAACAGGACGAAAAAGAATTGGGTGGTTGTTGCATACCATTTAGAAAAATGCCAGGTGAGAGAGCCGCTCCACTGCATCCTTTTCTTGGACTCGTTTTACCATTCACGGAGAGTTGCCTTTCAATTTGATCATTTGAGCATGTTTACACCCGGCGTACAAAGCTTCGGAGTGCCATTCATATAAGACGTTTTGGGAACCTCGTTAAATTGGGGATCGCCTCAGAGCAAAGAGACTTCAATGAGAAAAGAATCTCCTTGGGCAGGAAGATGAGGGGGATTTGAATAGACGACACCAAGAAAGAGAAGGAGATCTTCTCTGGGCCAGATTCTCGAGGCAACGCATGTGTGTGTGAGTGAGTGTCCCTTGCTCAAACTCTACTGACAAGAGGTACTGGCTAAATGCTGCACAGCGTACACTCTATCACCTCCAACAATAATGGGCTTTAGAATGTCAGAATGCGTGTAAAATTATCAGTGAATGCCCGGCCATGGTGCAAGGTGGGCCAAGTGAGAAGAGCCTTCCAACACCACCAGGCTTGAGTTATTTGACAAGCGTAAAGCAGAAAACCTAACAAAAGGCACCGCCACCTACTGTACAGCATCAGGGTAGAATGTCTACAGTTTTGCACGGTTAACATTTGTGGATGTTCGAAAACTTTAACCTTTCCTTTTCTACCCCAAAAACCTGCTATTTAGCCGACACAGACTTTATTCGTAACGAGGCAGTCTGACGCGAGTGTCGCACCTCAAAAATCCCCATTTTGGCACCACCACTATCAATGTAAGCCGAAACTACGCTTACTTCTCTCACAGTGCTGATGCTGCCAACACTAGCTGGTTGTGGACGAACCATTGGTTGGTTGGGGTGGTTCGGTTGACTTGGCGCCCCGTCATTAGGTCAAATCGGTTTCGCTGCTCACTTTAGCATTTCGCTTTGAATATGAAAATCATGACGAATAGCCCTGCCAGATCTTGCACATCAAGTGGATTGTCTCTTTTCCACATACTTAATTATGTATGAATGATGCCTCAGGAGACTTCTTTTCACCATTCTCTGGCCAGTCTCTTAATGGCGAGCAATTGTTGTTGCCGTCATCAATGTTGGAGAATCAACCGACCAAGACGAGGATGAATGAACGATTAGTACATCCGTATTTCGTACCTCTAACAGAACACGACGTTTGACGTTTTCTGCATTGTATCCATCCCAAGAGATGACAGGACTGAAGATGCTTCAAATTGGTTGAAAGAGTCACGACGAAAAACCAAAGACGACAACTCCAGTAATGGTTGTAAAGTTAAGTAAAGTTCTCTTCGCCCTCTCAGGAGCAAACAATGGGCAGTTTCGAGTTCTTAAGACTTTTTGGGTGGTCAGTTCGATATTTTTAACAGCGGAAACCGGGAATGCGAGTGTGAGTGTGTGCATGCAAGCCCAGAGGAGACGGACAACACTACAAATGACTTTCGACAGACCTATTGACATTCTTCCAGGCTGAACATGTCCTAAAGAAAAGCTTATCTGGCCATTACCTGTCTTTTGTGGGTTTTTACCACCAAGAAACCAGAGCTCAGCCATCTTGAGATAGGAATCTTGTGTCCTATTCTCTGTTTCTTCTCTCGTTGTCCATTTCGTGGTTTATGGGAGTGCCAGTTGAATTTAGCCTCCGATAAGTAAGGAGACAATGTCATGATTTCTGTTGCGTAGTTATAATTTGTTCGCGAGTACTTTAGTGCACATGCTGAAATTGAATAGCTTTTTGCTATGAATAAATTCCAGCCATTCCCAGAAGGATGCACTTTTATTCGTCGTTGGATATTTAGAAATTACCAGTGATTTGACATGCCAGATGATCTTAATGAGGTGCTTCGATCGATCTCCAGGAGTGCTTTTAGGGGGGTTGGATTTGCATGAATCCTTTGTGGTTAGCCGCAGATTCGCACATTAAATTCCATTTCCAATTAAGATATGGATAATTTCATGAAAGCATTTTTGTGCTGATCTAGCCGAACTTCCCCTCGGAATGTTGAAAAGGCGTGAAATTAGCAAATTAGATTCATCCACAGAGCAAAAGATACATGAATGAAATGATCTTGGTGGCGTGCTAAATGTGGAACATGATCATGAGAGAACGGTAAATGGCAATGTTTTCGCTTGTTCCAAATAGGTAAATGAACATTTCCTCTGCAGCCATTTTTCATCCTGTCGTCCAAAACATTTAGTTCGCAAGACCAACTTGGGGAGAAATATGTCCGCGGTCGAAATGGTTACTTCTTTGAAGAGCCTTTGTTGAAGGAAATGGCCATCATTATAAGTTGTGCTCTTATTTGGGGCGACCACCATTTAGTTCCATGTGTGCCATATTGTCAGCTCATTAGCCGATTGGTTCCGAACACGCAGATACAATTGACACTACCCCCCAAGAAAAAAAACTAGAATTGGGAACAAGCGTCCAGTTGTGTCATCTTGATATTTGTAAACATGGATCTCTCTATGAATCTGGAAAGAACGGGTGCTTATTGCCCACTCCGGGCACATACTCATTCACATTAAGCAAGGATACCCACAGCTAGGTTCTAGCATCTGTTTTGATCAGTCAAGTGTTCCAAAGAGTGGGACATGTGCAACGCGAATGATGTTCCATGACATGGAAAGTGAAAAAGTGTGGTTGCAGGGTGAAATGGTAATCCTTCCACATCATTACGGATACTCAGTGCTCACACCGCATATGTTCCCTTGAAACCTTAGTACAAAATCTGGTACGCATAGAATCAAGCTTTTTATTCCGACCATTTCTAGGTGATCCTATGACGAAAAGAGTCCCCTCCTCCTTCATCAAGATAAATCCAGGGTGTCTACATGCTAATAGCCATGAGGATTAATTTCTAATGATCCGACACTAATATATTATTTGCAAAATAAGAATTATTCCGAAAAGGAAATTTTAATAACCGTTTCATTCGAGTGTACTACAACAATCCCAACCATATTCATGCATCAAAACTGACCACGTCAATATTTTTCCAATAAAAGCTGGTTGAGATTGAGTCAAGTTTTTATAGTGATTCAATAGTACCTCGTATTGGAATGATATCAGCATGGCCAGTCGGCAAAAAAATACCCCAGATTAAGCTCGGACATTGTTGTACCATCAAGTACAAACGGGGACGATCCAATCCCTTGCAATCACACTGACCCTAATACCTTAAATCCTAGTAAGGGAGCATCCATGCCGAAGATTTCCTTCGCAATGTCCGTCATTCCAGCAAAAGGGACCTTCAATTACGATTCGAAAAATGCACAAACAAACAATGAGCAACGTTTCTGAGCATTTTGCTCAATATGTTTTGAGCTCTGTTCCTTTTCTGACAACGTGGGTCATTGTAGGTTTAAATTTAGAGGAGCTCGCAAGGTTCTCCAAGGAAGCAGGAATTCTAATGAGATATGCACACTTTACGTAGATCTGTGCCAAAGAAGAATCAAAGGAGGAGGAACTTCCTCGTGATTAGATTATTAGGGTCTCCTCCCTTTTCCGGGAAGCCTCTCGTGCAACGAGCTATGAAAGGGACTCCAAGGGGGAAAAAATCCATTCTGCTCTCATCTAGATGCACGACGTTTGAAGAGTCTATGCTCGACGGTCCATGTGCATGTAGATTGTGTGTAGGTAAATCGGCTCCATTTTGTTCTGAACTCCTGGTATGCTCTTTCAAAAGCCTTGCATAACAAGTAGGCATGAGTGACAGTTGACGAGGGCCTGTCATGATGATGACGATGGCTGGAACCAAAGAAGGGCCGAGTAACGAACGAACGAAAGAACACAAAGATGAATGAACGATCAGACACCGCTGTTCAAATCTGACGAGCTCGATTGCGTTGTAGTAAATACGTGCATTAAAGTCCGTCACTTTTACCTTATTAATGTAATGAAAAGAATATTAGTGGGTTTACCATTGGGTGAATAATGACTTTGCAGAATTACAAAATACGCGGGTCAAAATCGAAAACTTCTTACGTTACCTCTTCATTGGTTTACTCACTAGGCACCTGAGTGGTATGTAAATTGAATAAATGATGTATCATAAGATGATCAAGACGCATCACAGCATCTTTCCCAACTTACATTGTTTAGGTCGAGAGATTGCGATCTGGGTAAGTGGTAGGATCCGATCCCATTGGTGTCCAGGTGACGAGACGTCGTCAATGAAGAAAGAGCTCGTCTGTCTGGCTCTGAATATGAGAGAAAGTTTCCAGTCAGTCAGCCAGGCCAGCGATCCACCAAGCGTTATCGACGAAAAAGAGGCGGTAAAAAGTAAAAAAAATCGAGGAATTTAATGAGACTGATGAGTGTGAGCTCCATCTATGTTTCCCACTCCTGATAGTAGGGGTACCACTTAGGTAACGCGTTAGGTTAGCCCCTTTGCTCTCAGGATCATCTGCGTGCATACTCAAGCCTTCCAGATGCCAACGGATTCGCGTAAAAGAGTAGGCAACCCTGCCATGCTTTGGTCATCCCAGAAAACCAACCAGCTCAACCCTCACAAACAAACAGCTGTTGTAGCCCGTTCGCGAGTAGGGCCAACTCCTGCTCTTTTCTGAACACCCAACAGGCAGGAGAAGGCGGGCTCATAGTTGTGCATCACAGACAAGAGGAGAGCACTCGACAGCGGACTCTGCGCCAGGTCTGCCATCCGGATTCACTATTGCTCGCCCTGTTTATCGAAGACTGAAGGAAATCCTTTGTTCTTTCCTTTCCCTTCACTTTGGCACACCGAGACCCAACGTGGCACTTCCAAGAGAAAATGGTCGGTAAAAAAATTGCCAACCTCTTTTCTCGAGAGCTGTACGCAACTTGGCGTCAGGGCACACGCAACCCCGGCCGGGATCCGAACTGGTTCTGCCAACCTGTTCCATACAGTACACTTTGTTCGCGTCCATAAACTGTCTTTCGGCTTGTTTTCCTCCGTGGTCACAACACTACTTTGATGCCGTCCATGAGTCTCCAAAGTGGGGTTACTCAGAATCTGGTTGGTCTCCAGCATAGCTCACAAACAGTGCCAGAACACTGGTGGAGCACCATTAGCCCCAGAGAGTGATGCACACTCATGAGCAGTACTCTCTGTACTCATCCAAGCCACCTTTCAAGCCAGAGGTACTAGCATGAGCCAAATGAGTAACCAACGCGAGCAATGAGGAATAACGTTGGCCGGGATGAGTGTACATGTTTGACGTCGACCGGGACAAAGTGCAGAAAAGAAAATGGTGCTCTCGAAAAAAGTAGGATAGCGCTGACTCCGAATAGGTTCTGTGATCCTGATTTTTCTATAGGAAAACTTTCTTTCTCTGTTGCATACCAGCATTTCAAATAGGAGAAATATATATTGGGCCAAAGTAATATCATTCCCTATTGGGCCTAGTTCTAGCCAATAGGAAGAAAAATCGCACTAGCTTCACCCAGATTGTAGCCGAATCCTTTGAAAATTTGGCGCGTTTTATCCTCCGCACTCAACGGCGTTTTCCGCCGAATCCTTCCTTCTGTCAACTTAGAATATTGCCTCAGCTGACGCTCCAACGGGATTAGTAAGCTCCAACAGCGACCTCTAGCTTGTTTGTCCCACATTTACTCTTGTGCATCAAAAATCAAACGCCTCCTCCCTCCTCCAGCCAGCCAGGGCAGTCGTCCGTCATTTCTAGACAATATTCATGCTGCTCCTTTCTTTGTCCGAGGGATCCTGGATCAGACATTCCCAGACCACTACTATCAACCTACAAGTTGTATGAAAATATCTGAAGGAATATTGGGAGGATGGAACATGGACAGAGTCCGCACTTCCAAACTCCTCTCTGATTTGTAGGTCTTCGCCGCACCTGTCGCCATCCACTCACACATCCACTTCTCGCTCGGTGGCTGTCTGGATCTCGCTTCTTGTCACGCCATTTGTTGGCCGTTTGGGGCTGTACTAGAGCACGTTCTCTGACGTTTTGTCTTCACACATGCTCCATTCGACAGACTACTCTTACGGTAATGAGAGCAGTGTCAAAGCGGTGTGAGGTTCATTAGAGGAAACTGTCTCACGAGGTTGAACACGATGGTGGCAGACAACTCATCCTTGTCTGCATGATTGAAGACAAAGGGGCTGGGCTTAATAGAACTCGTAAAACAAACCCACTATTTTAGGGAGAAGGAATTGATTTGTGTTGTGAACAAACAATCAATGAAGGCAAAACAATTCAAATTGCACAAGTATCATTGGCTGAGTTACACCAATGAACAGGGGTTTGCTGGGGAAAAAATATTATCTCGTTTTGCTTCTTATTTGAACTCAAGATTTCAATTCCCAACTATTCCCCTATTTTTGAGCATTTCGAAGAAATTCGAAATAATTCTGAACTTTTTCGTGTTCTTGAGTGATTTTTCCAACTATTTTTTGGGGGAAATTCCTCTTTGTGAATGTTTTGCTCGTTTTCAACTATTCTGACTTTTTTTAGAATTTTGAACTATCTTATGTACTGTGGCTTGCTCACTCATGAGTTTTCATGATTTTAGGTTACATAAACACATTTATTTGCCTTTTTACACTTTTCGCCTTTATTTGCACGATTTTTTTTCGAATTCGGCCTAAAATGAACAAATTGTTGAGAGTCGGGTATTTCGTCTTTGAAAATGTTTACTTTTCGAAGATTTTTTTCAAATTTGAAAACCAAATCTGTTTTTACGGCTCCCAACTTTGGCTAGCAAAGTATTGATTACTACTACTTCAATATCTCAATTTTGCTCTTCAAGATTGAAAAATAATAATCAGATGACAAGGAAGTATCTGAAGCTTTTTGTTTCAGAAATTTCAGTTTTTTTGCGAATTTTTTCAATTTTGTTCGCGCTTTTTTTTTGGTTTTTATTTGCGCTTTTGACCTTTTTCTGCATTTTATTTTACGATTTTGGGCTGATTTTTGTGCAACTTTTGGTAACCAAAAGCTTCTTGTGATTTGCACTTTTTGCCCGTCCGTACTAATGAGCAATGCGTTGCTAGAGGAACTTAAACTCAAGTCTAAAATAGACGCCTACAGATGACGGGAAAGGTTGGGCAAGTAAAGAGAAAAGGCTTGAGAGCTTGGTGGGTGCTTAGTACTTGCTAAAGAACAATTGTGTTCATTATAGGATATAACGTGGTTTTTAGCACAGCTAAGACAAATTCATGGTTTTAGTGTGACTTTTCATTTTAGCATCTGGTCCTCTAATTCAATGTTTTCAAAGTGTTCATAATGTGACGTATCGTTAAAAAAATCTATGATTCCATGTTAAAAGTTATATTTGTACGATACCAAATGTACCGAAAAACCAAAGTTTCATTGATGTTGAATGTAAATGGCAAATTTCACAATAGTTTTGAATGTAGAAGCATTTGAAATGTTCACAATCTTAAGATTGTGGTTTCATCTTTGCCAACGATGTTCAACTTCGACTCGTTTTCGATCAACTATTTTGGTATAAATGTAGGACTTTAAAGCTTTTTTCAGGTCATTTTCTATGTGTTGAACAAGCAGAGAGCATTGAAAATATTTTTCTAAAGAACTATTTGGAAAAATATTGAATTGAAAAATGTTCTCACTCAGGGAAGGTTACGAGGTAACGGGTTATAAAATGATTAGGGCACAAAAGCCTATGAATTTCAACCAAAATAGCCACCTATTTAAACTTTTTCTCGGCACTTTTGGTATTTTCCAACATTTTTAACTTTTTGCGTTTTCACCAATTCAAAACCTGCTCCCTGGCGATCACTCATCGTTTTTTTATTTTTTTATTGAACAGGAAGTAAAATAATGGTTTTTATAGTGTGAAGAAGGTCATTTAACGGAGAGTATTTTTGGATATCCTGTAGATCCATCAACTTTAATGATGAGAAAGTTCTCTCCGATGGTCTTTGTCTCGAATGAAAGGATAACCATCAGGCGGTAGGTATTGCTGCTGTAGTCAAACTCGCATCCATAGATGTCGCATGTGGTTCCTTCGGGCAGAATAACCTCCTCTGTAATAATAGCAAGAGTTAAATAAAATATTGTTTTGGCTTTCCTTATAACGGTGCAGAATTTTTTTAACTGAGCGAAGCTTTCGCTTTCCATGGCAAATATGTTGGATTTCTAATCTTGTTTAAATAGTGCTCTTCAGATCGACCCTCCATTAAAGGATTTTCAAAGCTTCATTATTCTGAGCTTTTGCTTTCCCTGCTTATTTTGTTGATCCCTTACTAACTCTTTCTGCCACTTTTAAGCGAAACCTTTCTCGCTTTAACTCGAAAAAAAACTGTTTGGTTTTTCGGCTCCCAAAATTTTGATTTCGCTATTAGGTCGATTCAATTTCGTCCAATTGTCATTTGTTGCCAATTGATGTAGAATGCAATTTAATTGCATTCTTCTGCAAATGAGATCTTGCTTGCTTTTTGTGTAGACTCTTACTTCATTTCCAATTTTAGTCTAATGTCAAAGTAAACGTTATTCTTCCTTTGATCTATGCACCAAAGGGAGCATAAAGTGAAAAAACTCGTCATTATGCAACTTTACGTTTCTTCACAGGGCACTGAACTTTGGAGTGGGAGGCTAACGGTGAGAATTATATGATTTCCAGAAGAATCGATTCAATTCTGTTCTTCTGATAACGAGACTTTGCTTGTATTCAGTAGACGACGTATTTCAATTTTCAGCTCAATCGAATGCCGGAGTGAAAAGTTATGCCTTCTCAAACTTATGCACTGAAGAGAGCTTAGAATGAACTAGTTCGCCCTAGAAATAGTTCGCCCCTTTTGTGGTAAATCAATTTCCAGAAAAGGGCTAGTTTATTCATTCTCGGTAGGATTTTCACTGAACTCTGACGGAGCATAACTTTTGACTCCGGCATTCGATTAAGCTGAAAATTTAATCACGTATTCAAGTCAACATAGACAAGGTCTCGTTTGCAGAAGAGCATGATTGATTTGTTCCTACTGGAATTCATGATTCTTTTTGTTAGCCTTTCAGTCAAGTGAAATTTAGTGGTTCTTGGTTTCTTTCATTTTTGCTAAGCGATTCTGTGGTCCTGATCCAACTGTGATGCCATTCATTATCAAATATGTTAACTCAAATTATTCAGTTTGATCAATTATTAGGCACGTTCGAATAGCTATTTATAAGGCCCACCCAACATGATTCATTGTTGCAACAAACATAAGTCGTTAGCAGGCTGCATATTTCATGAAAATGTATTAAGTTTCATTTTTCTAATTTATTTGCATTATTTGCAATATTTTTCATGTTTTGCATATTTGCATTCATGGCGAGTTTTGCCGAAATTAATGGATTATTTCTTCATTTCTGGAACAACGGACATTTTTCTTGTCTTTGACTTGATTGATTGAATCTGATTGTTTGAGTTGATTGAGATAACACACTTTTCACCTTTTCTTCTTTCTCCATTTAAAGACTTGGTTCATGAAATTTTTCAGTTGGTGTTTTTAGGGGTCGATGGAAATAGCCCGCAAGAACAGGAAGGAATTATTCCGAATTTGGAAACATGTAAAAATTATTCCGAATTTGGAAACATGTAGGAATTATTCCGAATTTGGAAACATGTAGGAATTATTCCGAATTTGGAAACATGTAGGAATTACTCCGAATGGGAAACATGCAAGAATTATTCTGTATGTAGGAGTTGCTACGAATTTCGTTACAACGTCGAATCAGACCGAAGGTTCTCAAATTCCAAATTCGATCAAAAATTTTACGGGATCACTATCTTTTCATAAGTCACACTTTTATGATTTTTGAGCTATTTTGACATAAACTTCAAAGCTAAAAAAGTTATCTCCTCTCGCGACATTAATCAGCTAAATGAAAGAAAAAATCAATTGAAAATGACTTAAAACAAGATTTAAAAAAATATTTTTATAACCTTTTAGAGTTCACTTTGATGTGTGTTCAGCCAAAATTTTAGTCTGATAGATTCTCTGTCAAATTTACGATTTCTAGAAGGACCTTGCTCAAAATGGACTAAAATCGAAACTTGAAACATCAACCGAATATTTCAAAAAATCCAAGTACACCTAATTATTACCTATTGTATTACCAAACTTTGAGTATCTTTGACATTGCAAAATAAATGTACCATGATGTATAAAATAGGATTGTAGATCTTTAAGCCTAAATTTAAGTCCATGAGTTCTCAATTACTCTGTTCCCCGTTAATGTAAATATGAAGGTTTCACCAGTGAGAGAAGTCCTAAAATCAGCAAGAAAATTCCTTCTTTTCAGAAAGTCAAGATTGACCCTGTCGAAAGTTATCGTTCTATTTGTTTGGTAATGTGGTGGGTCTTTCTGTTCCCCAAATTGTGATATTAAGGGCATTCATAGCAAATGGTCAGTTACAAGCTTAATAAATGAGGAATTGATAACCATTTCCAAGGCCTGTAAACAGGCCCTACTTGACTCTTGTCAATGCAAACATTACTTTGATTCAACTTGTTTATCAAATTGAAGGTATCAATTTCATTTCTGCATTTGAAGTTTTCAAATTTAAGAGCTTTCAAAGATTTCAATTCAATATTATTGATTTTGAAATTCATAACTCAACCGGAGGTATTACTAATACTCACTGTACGTCTCATAATAGCCTCGAAGCATGTCCAAGCATGTCTTTGTGTCAAATATTTCCAGCATCGAATCGATCTTGTCACTGACACATGAGACGTTGCTCGAAATCTTGTCTTCAATCTTATCCACATCCACAATTTCTTCGTCAATGTCAGTTTCCTCATGATCGGGTTTAACAGCCTTCTTCGACTTGGAGTCAGCCATATTTGAAAACTGTTCGAAGTTGGCTTTTTGAATCATGTGAGACACAGGCCCAGAACAAGGGACTAGTTTGGCCCAAAGGCCTCGCCGACAGCTCATCCATATTGTCAGGCATTCAAGGGATTATTGATCAAACATAGCAGCAACCAAGCAAGCTAGAGAGGTCTCGCTTGTTTAATAGATGATTATGTTGTGAATGAGGCGGGTAAATTGTTGATGAATAGTTTGAAATGTTTTTTCCTAAAAGCTTTTTTCGACAATTCAGATGGTAAATCATGCAATTTTCAGCTTTGCTACATTCCCCACGTCACGTCAAATAATCGGGCTTGGTCGAGAACAGGGTTCGGGAATATGGTAATCTCATTTCTCACTATGAAAAATGAATTTGGAAGAATTCCAAAACGACAAAAACAATAACACATTTTGTGCTTTTACGTCGTAAATCATTTTTTTTGAAGTATTGAGAAGTAGAATAATTAAAAAATAGATATTGTTATGAACAAGCTAAAAAAAATATTTTCAATTGTCAGACAAAGTTAGGAATTGAAAAATTTGTTAACATTCGACTAGCTCCTAATCAATAAAATATTATGCCATTCTGCCAAGTTGTTTTTAGAATCATTCAATTTGGATTTCAAAAGTCTTGATCCGGCGAATTTTAGTGGTTTTCCAGTGAACTGTATAATGATGAACTTGAGCACACAAGATCCGGCTTTCTTTTTGTATATTTTCCGAGTGATCTCCCAAAAAACGTTCTTCGCCAATCTCTCTCCAAATAACGAGTTTCTTTTCTTTTTTCGCTCACTCTTGTTCCTCTTCCTTAGGGATTGCATTTCGCCCTAACAAGTCACAAATAGTCAATAGTTCAAATATCAAATGCAACTTGTAGCAGATTCTGAGGGTTTACTTTAAGACACATGCTTGTAATACTTTTCTTGCACTTGCCTTTATCTAGCACCTTAAATGTGGGATGAATGAAAGTGAAATGAATGTAATAAACACAGAGAATATTCTTAAATCCAAATACTAATTGACTTTTAATTGGTTGCAGCCTAAAGGGAATAGTAAGGCTTCCTTGCTTGTTAACCAGATAACACTTTGTTTGTCAGAGAAGATGGGGCAACTTCTGTTCAGAACAGATTTGAATAAAGGTGGCCGTCAATTTTCGAGGAAAATGAAAACTTCCCCTCCTCGTACAACCCCATTTGGCTACACGTATTAAAATGTAGTTGGCCTACAATCCTTGAAATATGAGGAGATCTTTAATTTGCAATCCCATAAAAAATTAGCATTGGGCTGTTTCCATATATATTCAACTAAATGGGAGGAAATTTAAAAAGAAGAGCTTAGGGAGCAGAACAACGTAATATTTCTGGAACAATAAAATTTAGGCAGGATTGGACAAGTTTTAAATACTATTTCTCCTCAACCTACTCTTCAAGGATTGTACAGATCTGCCAACAATAACTCATTGGTAGACCAAATATCATATGAATGTTAATTTTATGCAATAACGTTGGTGATTAACCCATTCCTTGTAGCGGTAAATAAAAAAAATCCGTAACCCAACAAAAAAAAGTATAAAAGAAAAACAAAAAAAATGCTACACAACATTTCTTGATGCTTGGACGTATCACATAATCTTAGAATAATGCTAAAAAAATTGACTAACGCTGATTGAAATTTGACAATGTTTGCCTTTTAAATAATGCTACCTTCCAGAAATTAGCATTGAAAAATGCTATTTGTCCAACATGATGTGGACATCTTTTGAAAACTGGAACTTAGAGAAAGGACATTTTTCACCATTCACTTTGTAATTTGGACTACGAATTTAAGGTTTTGCCAGGCAAAATAGTTTTGCCAATGGATTGGAAAACTTTTTCGCTACTGTCCTTAAAATCAAGACGATCCTAATTTTTCATTTTCCTTGTTTGGTATTTTTATTTTTATTTGGTACGACTATCTCTTGACGAATCTCATTCATTTGCAATGCATGCGAGTAAAATGTTATTTTATTATTCAAAACTTCTTTTATTAGTTGATTCCCACGTCAAATAATCGGGCTTCGTCGCCGCTTGATACTCGTCCACCAACCGTTGAACCACTTCTCGCGAATCGTCCATCTCCTCCAAACCATCGGCAAACATCTCCTCCTTACGGAACTGCAAATCAAATCGAAATTGGCAAAAAAAGGCCGCCACCACCACCAATGAGATTGGCGATCGGCGAAAGGAGGAAATGAAGAACATCAAAAGCAATCCTTACTTGTTCGATGAAAGCCTCGCGCTTCCGGAGTTTGTCGTAATCGCGCAGCGCTCTTTGGAACAGGGATGAGATGGAGGTATGATTGGCCAACATGAGGCCCGACACACGATGAGCAGTTTTGACGTAAGGAGATTTCCTCGACAGCGCCACTTGAATACTGGCTGGGCCCCATGGAATAAAGCCGGCAAGCTTGCGCTCCCGAATTCTTTGCAGCGATTTGTGGACCTGAAACGGACATGGGCATATGAGGTGGGCCACACAACATCACACGGAAAACAAGCGTTGACCAGTGACGCCATTGGGGCAGAAGGCAAAATACTGATTTCCTGACACAACTATCCGGCCCGCAGAACATCGCCGAAGGTAACCCTCTCATGCAGTCATTTCCCGCCAATGGCCTACCCTACCATACGGTACAACGATCGATCCCGTCCTTGTACCCAACCACCACCACCGCACAGGCCCACACAGAAAACGGTAATGGTTGACAAGGAAATTCTCCCGTCGACACAGGGTTGCTCGGAGGACCATCAGATCCCGTTCGGGATCGATGTTGGGCCAACGAACGAGAGGCTTTGTCGTAGGCCTCCCACCTAGCGGAGAGTAACAGACACCGCTAGGAATTATCCGTACATAACTGGAACAGCTGACCTGTCGAGCTAACACTGTTAGAACTTCCATCAGGATTTAAGACTACCACAGGAGCACGGACTCATCTTTCCCAGAGACTGAGGCCATGGAACTACGAGAGGAGGAGCTTCATTCCTCTTGCACTACCTTAGACGGAGTCTATCTAAGCTGGGGACGTGCATGATCTTGTCCGCATACATTCAGACTACCTAGAGGGCAGGAGTCTAGTAGGGAGCTTGAAGTTCTTGCAACTGGAGGGCGCTGGCGCACTCTTTTGATCGCAACGGGGAGCCATAATTCTGCGGTCTGATATCAAATATGGAGACAAGGGATGCAACAGGCTTCTTTGCTTTGTCTAGGACGTCCAACAATTGGATGTTTCGACAGGATATCAGAACACCATCAGAACCATCGATTGACCTGGCACTGGAAGTTCGAGTGGGAGAGCCGGTAGCCAACTGGCGCATAAAGCCAATATTGGTTGCGAGAGTCGAAGTAAGACTGAAAGAAAGAAAGGAAGAGAGAAAGAAAGAAAGAAAGACGGAAAGGAGTCAACTCCACCCCTAGCGGCCAAAAAGGCGATTGAGATGGCGGAGGAAAAGAGAAGAAAGGAAAATGTCGAGGGAAAGGAGGACCAAGAGGAGGAGGAAACGTACAAATGGGCCAGGAACGAACGCGACGCTATAAAAAAGTTCTTGGCCAAAAATCATGCACTTTTGGGCCAACCCTTCTGTACTTATTGACCCTTTTGGAGCATCGAACAAAGGAAGGTTGCTATGTGAGGTTCTACAGTTTGTACTTTGTTCACAGGGCAAGAGAACAATGCCAGAGTCCTGGGATGCCCGAGACGCACTGAAGGGGTGGAGTGGAATGATAGTTGCATTTTCCCTCCTCCCTAACCCACAGAACACCCGGTCGTTGCAGGAGGCCATGCAAGATGTCTCACTTTCCTTCCATACCCTTACCGCCTAAACCTACCAAGTAGTACATTCTACTACTGACGAAAAGTACTACTAGAATTCGCACGATTGCAAGCACTGTCAGCATGGAGGAAAGCGTTCCTTCTCAATGAAAAGCTAGTGAGCGGTATCGGTATTTTGTCCGTCTTGCTAATATTAGGCAAAGTTGTAACATTTTCAACACGTTCGTACATGTAAAAGAAGTCGAACTGTGAGACTTCATATGTCATTGCGTTTATTTGTAACTGGATAAGTCAAGATGAAATTTCAAAGACGTTTGCGATTAGTTTTGAAATTGCATTTTTTCAAATTTAGCTGTACAGTATAGCCAAAATAGATAATCGCATTTATAGGTGAAATCAATTTCGTGGATCAATCTTAACGTCTCTTTTTCAACTTTTGGATCAGGACCCCTTGAAGTTCCCAAACGAGGGTGGGAGCAACCCATTGGGATGCTTGGCAAAAAATATCGTTAACATTTCCTTGTAAAGATTGTCAAGAAGGAATTGAAGGACTTATAAAAAAGGATGCATTTCCTCTTTTCCAGAAATCCCTCAAACTTTGGGGTGAATTTCTATGCTATTAAGAAATTTAAGCAAAGGTTATTGAAATCGCCAAGAGATGGAGGCAAAACAGGGGCAAAGCCCCTTTTTTGCTGAGAAGCTATCCTCAACCTAAGATTTATGAGAAGCATTTACAATCGTCTTCACCTCAAGATGGCGCTGATTGGCCCTTTCTCTTTGATTGAAGCTCAACAAGGCTTGCTTTGACGCAAGATTTGAAAGAAGCTCTTTTGGGTCACGTTCCACCGGTTTGGTGTTTGTCTAAACTAGCCCTGGGCAAAACAAATTACCGAGTTTTGACAGTGTGAAAAGCATTGATACAACCTGGAACCAATTTGATTGGAGTGTTGCCATATTAGTCCTTTATATTTTTGGATAAAAAGCTTCACACGATCTGACTCATCGAAATCAAGACCAAGAAACTCTGTGTCAAGAGTAGGAACGATTCCCATCGTTTACAAGCAAACATCATGTATAGAACATTTCGAGTATCGAATACGGTATTTAATGAGGATTAAAATGAAAGGTTTGGGCGAGTTCTTGAAAAATCTCAATGGCAACGGATTAAACAGTGCTTGTTCGGCACAGGAAAGTGGATCGTGAGAATTTGGTGCCCCTTAAGGTTTCTGCAGGTTAAAACACCTTCTATATGACCTTTATGCTAAAATCTCAAGTCTGGATAATTTCGAATACGATTTTGGAAGTACAGCATGGGTTTCGAGCTCATTTTAGTACAGTAACCCAACTGATTGACCATATTGAACAGATTAATAGACGGACTTGAAAGTCATGAGTCAGTTGATGTAGCCTTTCTTTGTGACCTTGTCAAGGCCTTTGACGGAAGGCAATTTGAAATGAGCATATATTTTTAACTTTTTGTAGACACTTACCATGTCAGCGATGTCTACGCACTTCATTGTAATCCAAGGGTGAATATTTGGCATAATCTACCAATTTTATCCAATTTGTCTTTATTGATTTATTTGTAACTTTTTATGCTTTTTACAAAAGAACCGTGCATTTTTTCTCCTGAGGAAGTAGTATTTGACCAAATTCAACATTTTATTCTGTAAACAC
>CM021319.1:8140513-8150953 GCA_010645155.1 Tigriopus japonicus
AGTAGGAAAACCTCTAATTATCAAATCGACCTGTTTGCAGAGTTAGTTAGCTAAATTTCCAAAGCCAGAACAAAACCTGTTTTTCCACCTGAAGACAGCGGATATCATTTTTTTCTGGCCGACTAATTAGATATAACCAGATACATCGTGGAATCTTGATAGCAAAAATGTCATGTGACGTAAGACCCATTTGGTATCTTTCTTACCATCATGTTGTTAAAGGGTGAGGTGATAAGGAGGGGTGAAAGGAAATGGTGAATAGGGTAAAGGAAGCAGGGGGAGGGGGCCTCCTACTTGGACACTTTTTCGTGACACGAAATGGCCATGAAAATTGCTTTATTCACCCCCGAGGAGAGAGAGACTCCATTTTGGGTTACCCCAAATTAGTTTGGGATGTCAAGGCCTCAGGAGATTGAAAACGAGTCTGTCATCTGGCTTGAGAAGATATCTTTTCCTCGTCCCGCTTCCTACTACTACTACTACTACAACAACAACTATTCTACTACTGGTTCAAGTTGATTCGTATGAATGGATGCACGGGGCTTTGCTTGGATGAACTGGATTTTTTTCGGGTGGAAGTGCATTTGTCAGATGACACACTGAGACAAGACCGACCCCCTATGAGCAATGGCCTGGATAAGCAAATATGTTTGACATTGGATAGATTACTCAAGGCGAAAAGAGAATCCCACTCCTTTTTTTATCGAGAAGAAATACATACTACCATCGTTCGCCCATTCTCAATTAGAGAATAAAAAGCGAGAGACTGGATTTTGGCCAAGTGTGGGGGGAATCTGACCTTCACTCCAAATTCACACGAAATGCCTACCTTCCAACTATCTTTCTATCTACCTGGGATGAGATGCGAACCAACAGCCGACCACACGATTTATATTCATGCTCGACCTACCCAACCATCAAGGGCCCAACCACTGCAATGTGATCAAGTCCATTCTGTCACCAATTTGTGGTGACCATTAAAATATACCAAGGACGCAACCGTTCATTGACAAGTTCCACGAAATTCGTTCCATTTTTAGTGTGTTTGAGTTGAGTTTATGAAATACAGCCAATAAAACTGTCTTTTGGGCCATTGACCCAGCAAGTCCAACGAGCAAACCAATCCAAGCAAGGTAACAAGATGTATTTACCGCCATGGTTCGGGTATGTTTTTTATCACTGGGTTGCTCTCTCTCATCCATCCATTAAGGTACAGCCACTCACTAAGGTTGGTTGTAACTCGCCGAGTGGAGATAATCTGGGATGATATTTAGAAAACGAGCAAAAACACTCCGCCTGTTCCTTTATTCTTGGAATAATTCTTCGAAGATTTATGACTTCAACGGGGATTACCATCGGCCAGATTTACTTCTAATAGCTTTGGTATCAGACCTTGAAGGCCCGCTCAGGTTCTTTCTAGTGTCGAATGGAATTATTGTTATTAAGCCATGTTGTCGATTGTTGTTTGAACTTGGTGATGAATGATGAAGGAGGAGGAGAAGACGCATGAATCTCGACGATTCGGTAAGGGGCCTTAAATTTGTTCAATTCATTGTCACCTGCTGTTTGCATCTTGTTCCTCTGTTTGGTGTGATAAGTGGTTATTCTGAGCATTCTAATGGAAGGACAAGAATTCCAAAAGGAACTTAAGATGAGTTCTTCACAAACTTCAGGGAGGCTCTAATCTCGGATGATTACGCTCACGGTAGCACAGGATGCCAAAATGTTTTCATAATACCTTAAGTACCATGTACTACGCGCCTCAGCTCCGTTTTTCCTCCATGAAGTTGTTCATGAATTTACTGCTGTCTTCACTTTTTGCCCCCTTCGCATGATTGCAATGGCCTTTTGAATTTAATGGGTGAAGGAGAGTTGGAGAAGTTTGGACGAGTACTACAGGAAGATTGCCATTTCTTGCCCCCCTCTATTGCCTTCTTTCGTTGAACACACACAGTATAAAGTAGAAGCAGTAGTAGTGTAGTGGTCTCAGGCACTTGGGTGATGGACGTCGGAGTTGGCCGAAATTTGATCGGAACTTCCAAGCCTGTTTCAAGCATGACGTTGCATTCGTAATGATGCCTGGAATGCTAGATGTGGACTTGTCAAGAATCTGAGTTTTAGAAGGAAAACTAAGGTTGTATTGGAAGGAAGGAGATAATCGCAATCGATCTTAAATTAATTATAGCGCTGGCTATTCGGCGCCAAGATCTTTCCTGGCATGACAAGTTTTCAAATCATGCTCTCGGGGAACGTTTGGAATCCGATGCAGTTTCCCCATAAATCATCCCGTGGAGAATCTGAAATGGAGTTACACTTTCAAAAAGAAATCAATTTCATTTCTTGCCTGCCTTAATCTGTTTCTTTTCCCATTGAAGGATTTAGAAGAAGCTCTACCGAGAAGAGTGGGATGGATGTAATAAAGCGGATTAATGAGATACTCCGAGATGATTGCTTCATCCTGACGACCAAAGTAATCATCCGGCATATCTAGAAGTCCATTTTTAAAATGCATAAAAACTGAACTAAAGAAAGACACGTGCTTTTCGAACTCTTGCCCAAATTTGTAGGTCAAGGACTTTTCTTTGACCAAACTCTCGTATTTGGCAAATTTCAAAGTGGTTTCCTTCTTCGAAGCAAAAACACACTTGATCGAATTTCATTAATCTATTTCAAAGATTAATGAGGCATTATTGGAACAAATTGCCCACACAATGTGGGTCTTTGCCGACCTTGATAAGCTTCAATTCATCTCATGAACGAACGTATCTTCTTAATTTGGCCACCGTCCAGTTTTGCTCCAAAGAACCGGAAGCCACACTATATTCTGGACGAAATTGCTCCAAGAAAATAGATTCAGAGCTTGACTTTCCAACGAAAGGCTCATCAGAAATTCATTGATTTGAAATCCAATTCCCGCATTGGCACGATTTTGGCCAATGACATCATCATCAATAACACCAATCAAATGGACAAAACCTGCATGCATAACACTACATGCAACCCACGTTATTTTCGTTCGAGGTGACTGAGTTGACTCAATGACAAACATGTGTGCATGTACATTCTCAGTCGCTAAAAGAAGATTCCTCTGGAAGCACATTCGATTGCGTTAATTTCATTTTACAGCCTTTGTCCGGAGAGTACTGGGGGCTTCGGCTCCAGCTTTATTGCTTCCAAGCAATTTGATTCATTAAAGGGCTCAATAAAAAGGTTGTAGCCACCCCAATAGGACAGACATTCAACCAACCGGGACAAGTTTTTGTCAACGGAAACTTGTGCGGCGGCATGACTTTGAGGGCACATTGTTTAGGTTTGGTCCACTTCGAAGGCAGTGATTTTTGTGGAGGAATGTTTGCTCTTTTGGTACGCTGCGATGGTGGTTCAGCTGTCATTGGGAGGGCTTCTAACATGTAATTGATCAAAGAACGAAATATGATGGTGTTATGGGCCTTCCCAATACTCGTGATTAAAAGAGCCCTCTGTTCAGCCAACTCTTGTGGTAATCGCTGACTCGAATCAGAAAGATTACAGTCCTTGAATGTATGAGGGACCACGCATCAGTATTCAGGCTTGTCATCCTGCCTCTTCTTATCTCCCATAACTTCCAAGTTCACCTCTTTAGTGTTTGAAAACTGAATGGTGGATGAAGCTGCATCTTGATCCCTTCTGGTCTAACTAAGCTTTGGACCCATTTTCTTTCAAGTTTCGGTTTGGAGCTGGAAGATACCTTCCATTGTGGAGGGATGAAATTCTTAATTGCGGGTAGTTAAGCCTGCTGCCGTTGATGTTTTGCCAGAGAGAAGAAAAGCTCATGGTAGTACCTTCATGGATGCCCGATTTCATCTCCAACTTTTACGCAAGGGTGGGTTGGCTTCAAGAGGTAAACAGATCAAATTTTGACGCCTTGCCCTCTTGAACTCGAGGTGGTGAAATTTCGTAACGAACGCGCGTATTTAAATCTCAAGGATCACGTTTATGCCGTTTCATGGCTCGAGATCTCAAGGCGAAAACATGCTTGCAAGCTAAATCACAATTCATGATTAGGCAAAATAAGAAGTTCCGCCGACCGATTCACAGAAATTGTGTATGTGTTTGAGTGGTACTCGTAGATGGAAAGAAGAGAAACGCGTCTGTTAGCTCGCCTCAAATAATACCTTGAATGAATCCAGCCATTGTCCTTAGTCCAAAACCATTCCCAGACGTCGGAAGAGAATGGAAACTTGACCTAATAGCCGCTGATCACTCATCTTTCAGCCCTGAATACCAATGGTCTGGCGGGATTTTTTCGGGCTCCCCTTCTATGAAGTTGTGCCCGCATGCTCTTTGTTTGCCGACTATGTTTTGGAGGTCTTGCAAAATCCCAAATTAGCCACGCAAGCCAGAAAGCGTCCCTCGTATTTGCCCATTGACAAGGATCTGAGATTGCCTTTGTCCCTCTTTCAAACTCTGCACCACCAATCCGTGGAAGATTGCACGTTTTTTTCTAACAGGGGAGAAATTTCTTCAAATTGAAACGTCAAGAGCAACCAACTACCTCACCTTTTGGAAGGGAGTGGGTAAATTCCAAAAAATGAACTGGGAAACATGGGCGAATGCATGCAGAATTCGCATTCTCAAAATTGCGCGAGTGAAAGTTCTATTATCATCTCCGTGTTTTCATCTCTGTTGTTGAGGGTGAGATTGTGAAAGGGCTTTTATATTGCCTGATAGTCGAGTCTTAATAGCTAAGATCTGTATCAATTGATAAGTTCGCAAGAACCATTGAGCAATCAAAGAGAAGCCTAACGTAGAAAAAAAATGATTCTCGCCATGTGTTCATGGTTAAGAGTGATTTCTTTAATTTTTGTTTGGAATAGGCAGTAGATACAAATTATTTTGTGTTGAAAAAGAAGAGTCAAAATTTTGGTAGCGATTAGGAAGGGTGCAAAAGAGCATGCAATAAAAAACGATATTGATTCTTCTAAATTTATAACACGGCAGATCACTGATTAGAAGAGTTTCTTCGGGTACGAATAGGTGGAGTGGGAACAACAGGACTTCGAGGAGGCGTTTTGTTAGCGATTGCAAGTGAGCGAGTTGAACCTGTGGGTGTGGAGGTCCGGGAGGAGGTTGAGCCCTTCTTCATTCGCATCGACGAGTAAGGAGAGGCCCCACGAGAAAATGACATATTGGCGTACAAGATGACTCCAATGTCACGATGACCAGCTTCCATGGCCACAGCCAGAGCGGTTAAACCGTCATTGTCCTTGGCCAAGACATTAGTGTCAGGTTGATGAAGGAGGAACTTGACGATTTCCATATGGCCGTGCTCGGCGGCACACATCAAAGCGGTTGAACCATCTTCATCTCGGATGTTAATGTCGGCCCCAGCCTCGACTAGAAGCTGGACCATGTCGGCCCTTCCATGGCTCACGGCCAACATGAGAGCGGTCTGTCCATGTTGAGTGGCCCGCACATTGACGTCTCCCAATGAGAAAAGTCTCGCCACAACGGCCCTATGGGTGTCATTCTGGATTTGGGCCAAGGAAATCAGCATGATGCATGTGTAACCAGCCTTATTCATGATGTTCGAGTTGGCCACCTTGGAGTCAAGTAAGACTGAGACCACATCAAAGTTACCGTGAGACACCGAGTAATGAAGGGCTGTATTCCCATTGACATCCGTCAGATTGACGACCCTATTGAGAAGCTCCTTGGACATGTCTTCGATGGCATCAAGATAATCTTCCACGTCCAGAGGATTAGACTGTTTGGTACTGGAGACCTTGAACCATTCTTGTTGGATGATGTTGATTGCATTCGTCACTTGTGCGTTACCGCGGGTGCTTCTTCCAAACGAGTCGTTCAGCACTTTGAGAGCACCTCTCATTTCTTTGGATGGCTCAACTTTGGTTCGATTTTCGTCAATGGGAGCAAAAAGAGCCGCTCCGGGCAGAGGAAATCCCCCGGAGCTCACACCCTTGGGCTTGTGGGTCTCATTGTCCTTCTTCTCTGTCTCCGATTCGGAGTCACTTCCACTGAGCATCTCCTTGATATCACTGAACCGTTTCTTCATCTTCTCCAATTTGGACACTTGCTTCTCACTTGACTTCTCCTTGCCTTGGTCGTGTTTTTCAAGGTCTGGATTGTTAATCCCCACCGTGACTTTGGTGAAAGTATTCTTTCTCACGACATTCCTATCCCGAGCCGCCAATTTGTCGCCTCCATCAGACTCCTTAGGGTACATCCGTCGAAGTGCTGGGGGTGTGGTCACCCGGGGAATGAGAGATCTGGTCTCCGCCGAATTGGGAGAGACCAAGCTGGATGAATTGTTACTGGACCCTTGGGGCAGGTTCAGAGAGCTTGGAACTTGCTTCCTCCCCATGGTCGGGCTCAACTTGGGGATGAGACTCCTTCGCTCACCATAGGGAGACTGAGATCTGGCCAAAGGTGAGGGAGCTCGACGACTTCCAATCGGAGGTGTAGATGGATGGGGAGGAGGAGTGCCCAGGGCATTCCTCGGAACAGGACTTCGCGAAGACCCCAAATTTCCAGAAGTGAGCTTCCGCCCCATGGTGGGTGTCATGTTGGATTTTGATCTCTGGAGCATTGGGCTTCTTGGCCGCGAGTCTACTGAAAGATTTCCAATGGATGTGGCCGACTTCAGCTTGCTGACATTAGGGTTTTCTGGCACTGGACGGGGAATCTTTGATAGCCATGGCATATCTGGACTTGGAGGGGCAACCTTGGTGATTGTAGTTGCCATGGAGGCGTTGGTGGTACTTGATGATGACGATGACAAGGATGAAGTTGATTGTATTAATGAGGCGTGTGGGCCGGCCAAAACTCCCTCTGCCACTTTGTGAATGTCGTTGTTGCATTTATCACACAGATTGAGATTAACGGGTGGCCTCTCTAGCTCCGGGGTGGTTAATGGAGATCCTAGCGCCGGTAACCCCTTTGCCAGGGGAAGCATAAGAGCTGAGGTACCCACCGATTTCATCAGAACTCTCGTGGATCCAGATTTAGCATCCCTTGTCATCGGCTTCGCACTTAATTCAGAGTCAGTCATGGTGCTCTGGGATTTTGTTACTATTCTGGCTGAATGAACTCCTGACAAAGTGGAAGATTTTCTGGACTGACTTGGAGAGTTGACAGAAGACCGTCTTGAGCCCAAAGGTGACCCAGCACTAGTTCGCCGTAAGCTACTCCGCTTTTCCCATACCACCCTCTCTGGTGAGGGCTCAAGAACCATATCTGCCACTCTTGGTGACTCAGTGTCTTTAAAGGCAAAGTCCTCGGTGTCTGTTTGTTTTGAGGCTTTAATGATCTCCACCCACTTTTCAGTACAAACACCAATCTCTCTGAATTGAGAAGGATCTTTCGGGTCTTCAATGACTTTGCACTCTCCCACACCAATTGTTCGAACTAGTTTTTCTCTGTCGAGATCAACCGTACGACTTCTTCTTTCCCTCCTTTCAAGACTCGCTCCTGATTGGCATTCATTGTCCTTGACATCTACCCCTGCTTGGCTCGAGATCTCCACCACAAGAGGTCGGACATCGTCCAATTTGCATTGGAGTCCGACCGAAATCACAAATGGCCGAAGATTCTCGTCTCCCACTTGAACACCAGCCTCACTAGTGTCAACGGGTTCCGGAGGAGGCTTTTCGCCATACAACGCTTCTTCCTCGACTTTGGCCATTGCCTTTTGAAGCAAAGGACACCCCATGATCTCCTCTTCAGTTTTATAGATGGCAGCTTGAACTTTCTCATCCAACTCAACCTTGGTGAAAAGGCTATCCATTTGAAGGAGGGTGCCAGTTGCCTTCGTTATGGTTCTGGTGGGCATGGTATTGGTGAAGTTGTTGATTTTTCTGGGTGGAGGTGGGGATTTTGGTGGTGGATCCGTGTTACTAGCACGATCTCGTTTTCGGATTGTAGGAGGGGAAGGCTTTGGAGAAGGTGTCTTCTCTTTCTTCACTTCAGGATCGGTATTGGTGCTTGAATCACGCACAGCTTTCTTGATAGGTGTGGATGTTTGAGTCCCTAAATTGGAAGCTAATCTATTTCTGGATTGTGACAGGGATGCATTGGCTCCGCTGGACGTAAAGAAGCTTATCTCGGATCTTTCAAGGTGTGGAGAAGACAGATTGTGCAAGGGACTTGATTTTGCAAGTCTGGATTGGTGTTGTATTGGATTAATTCGAGCCTTTTGCGGATGATTGGGAGCGTGTGGCTCAGACTCATAATACCTTCTGTCTACGTGGGGCGAAGGATCCGAGTCAGAGTTGTACCCACACGAGACGGATCTTTTTCTGTGGAAGGACGGGAAATCTTCCGGATTAATGGTCCCGCCTCGAGCATAAGGGCTCTCGCTTCGGGCTCGACTATGGATATCGTGAAATCTGTTCTTGAAAGCCAACCGTGATGCACCTATCTTCTCTTCTAGATCATCATCTTCTGTGTCATAATCTAGTGCTCCCCCATCTGATTCAAGAAGATCTTCGCCCTTTTCTCGCCTCATTTCAAGTTCTTTCTGTTTAAGCTGGAGGAGTAATAAACGCTTCTCTTCTTTCAATACAGACAATCTCGCATGCATGACGGGTATGGCCTCAACCTGCTTCTCATATTCCTTGAGTTTCAAAAGACTTTTAGCCATTTGTTCGCGAATGTTCTTTAAAGTATGCGTACTCATGTCTGAAGTAATACTTCCAATAGATTCGGTCTCAGATTGGTCGGATTTGTTCATCACTGATGACGGTAGGCCTGCCAGAACCGCATCAGGGGAGAGTGGCAAAGCCGATGATGAGGTGGAAATGCTGGAGAGGGATGAATTGGAGTTTCTGAACATTTTGTACGAAGAGGACATGGCTGGTTCATCAGGGGACAACACTCGCGGAAAAGTGTTGAACTTTGCAGTTTTGATCCCAGAGCTACTCAAGTTCAGGAGATCGATCTCTTGGTTTCGGGACCCTGGTCGATCTTCTTTCGACCTTTCCAGATGTAACTCGAAATCCTTCATGGCGTCCTTCAAGGCGTCTTTGATAAACTCTGAAGTGCGCACAGCATCTGGAGGAGGTTGGCTACTGGTTCGTTTGGCAGGAATGTTCAAACTTGGTTTGTTCAAGGAGTTTTTGGGTGAGCTACTCATCGCAGGTTGGATCTTGGCTTTCCGCTCTCTCTCTCGTTGTTCTTGTCTAATACCCATAAGGGCCTCCAGAGTTTTCCTCTGCTTCCGTCGTTGTTTCCGGAGATCTCTGAGCCGATCCAGAGTCTCATTTGACACGAGCTCCTCATTGGTAAACCTCAGAAAGTCTAGGTCCATGTGATACCCGAACGGAAGAGGAATCTCAAAGCGATCTTGAAGAGTCTTCCAAGTTAAGTTGGCAGTGTTATTGTTGCCATTCACCTCCGGAAGATGATTCTTAGAATGGTTCCCGTTCATGATTTTCATTGAGCTTCGAAAATTGTTTTGGTTATCATTCCTTCGGCTTGGTAAACTCGCATAGTATCCAGATGGATTTTGAGTCGGGTTGGTCGATGATGTCAGAATGACGCCTCCAACATCACGTTGGTGAATCATGTTTTGGTTCTTCATGCTGTTGCGTTATCATTCACTTACACTTTTAAGTTTGATTATTCTTGGTCTGGCACCGACACTTGTCGTCACTATCCTCATTTGGGACAAAGCCGAAATGTATCGTGTGTCCCTGGAATACCATCGTTGTTATTGCCATATTACCACTGTTACAGAGCAGGTGTTCCCTGTTTCACTTCTCCAGTTGACACTGTAAGACCTTAAGGGGTCTGGTTTTTAGCATATGTTGTTGTTGTAGGAGTGCTCCCTTCCCAAAAACCAGGGGCTCGAGTGCAACCACTAATTTCGCGTATTCCTCCCTTGCCTCTGTCACCTGCACACTTGGGAGAGAGGGAGCTTTTCCGGACACTACATCCCTTAAAGTCTAATATTCACTCTGGTGTGATCGATATAATGGCGAGAGAGCGAGACGAGAATGGTCTCCTTCTCCGTGACTGTTGTCAGACTACTGAGAGCATCAAGCCTTGTTGGAAGGGAAAGAGTAGGCGGTGGATTTGTTGGGAGACGAGGAATAGGAATAAGAGGAGGAGGAGGAGGCTGCGCTTCTAAATCTCCCACAGCTGCACACACATCGTGTACTCGGGTACCCAAAATCTTCTTGAGTTTGGTGCTCGTTTTGAGGCTGTTTCAATGTTTGCACTTTTGCATTGAACGCCTGATAATCGTTGACTTCAAAAGATTACTGCTTACACCCTCCATAAACATAGATTGTTATGTTATGGACTAAATTCAATACCTTTAGAGCTCGACCCTATTATGGGCAAGTATGGTCTACTCATGGTTGTGAATCCATCCATCCAGCAAGCTGCTTCCAAATTCCGTGCCATCATCCTTCCGTTGCGCAGGAAAAGCCCCGCTTC
>CM021319.1:8150985-8177582 GCA_010645155.1 Tigriopus japonicus
CACACATTGGTGGAGCGCACCAACGAGAACGAGCCTTCGCAAACGTGCCTCTGTAGTAGTGTACTTGTGTTGTACTCGCATATCCGTCCAAACTGGAGACCGAGCTACTTCAGTTTCCACAGGATTGGACTCGACGAGTGCACTTGTGGTGTTGCTTGCTCATTTTTTTAGTATGGAGCACGATCGACAAGGAGGTTTAGCTAGATAGATGATGGGCTCAAGTTGAGTCGCCTTGGGCGACCCCTCTGTAGATGAGAACTCAGTTTCCTCATGTGGAGTGAAGTGCCCTCCATTCAAGGCAATCTCCTTCCTCGTCTTTCTGAAAGGACACTGCTTTTTAGAGCTCGCACGCAAATGCATGCGGTCGAGTCGAGTGGAAGTACTGAAGGTGATGGCGGTAGTGAAGGTAGTCCAATGACAGAATGGCAGAATGCCTGAAACAGAGCATTTGGGTAAAATTGAATTGAAACTGCGGGCACTTGGGCTCCTGATCCTTGATTCTGGGCTTGGACGGATGAGTTCGGACCGGCATGGAATATCAATCCAACCTGAGATCCAGCACTAAGTAGGCAAAGCTGTTTTGTGAACTGAAAGAAATCTCCCACGATTGAAGAGACCCTTCTTCTCACTGCCAAGGCGTACGTGTTTATTGGACTGAGGACTGCCAATCTCACATTGAGTCTTTGCCCATTTATGCGGTGGTTATCATGGTTACCACCACCACCACAATCACCCGTATCACTCTTGCTGCTTCTTTACTTCAACTACTAGTACGTGGTACTCTAGCTGCAACGCTTCTGAATTGGTTGCAACGAGCAGAGATCTCATTTATGGAGTGCTTTTACGAACAGGTGGGCCTCCTCGTCCATTTTAAAGAGCCCCCCAAGTTTCCAAGATTGAGCCTGGCAGCATGCAGAATCACCACAGGACATCTGCAAAATCTGACTTGATCCTATCGCCCATTTATTTATCTTTCTTAGTGGTCACCCATTTCTCGCCATGGAAGTTGGCCTTGAACGAGTGTGAAATCGTCCCTTTACGTTCTTGTACACTCTGACAACCTCTAACCCCTATCCACAGCTAGAGATTACGCATTTGGAATGCTAAGCACACAAAATGTACAATCCATGCGACGAGGCTTAATCCATCCAAGTAGTTACTTTATTCCTAAAGCCTCTTAACAATTGGAGTGATAAGAATTTGAGAAACGCCGAGGAACCCCGAGATGAAGGCCACCCAACCAGTACAGCTCAAGATGTGTTTTTTATGATGCTCTAGTGTATACCTTCCAAGCGTGTTGTAAAGGGTTCTGGAGCTTGATTTATGTCACCTAAAAGGGTTATTGTGGGTAGCCAATGTAAATGAGCCGGTTCCGGGGAAAAAAGACGACAGAGGTGTGATTGAAATTTAGAAATTTTCTTTCGGAGTCGATCGAGGTAAAAGAATGTTGCTCGTTTAATTTAATGGTGCCAAGCGAACATCAGACAGAGTGAGGAACCGACATGCACGAAAAATCCGAGAAAACAAAAGATTTTTAAACATTCCTCGTAGCTCTGTCACGACATTTCGTAGCTCATTCGACGTCTCCTGCGTTTTGAAAACCCAAGTTTTTGGGCTGATGCTCGTTTTCCCAACGAGCTTGTAAAAATACTTTCGAAATCTCTTGGACAAATCTTGGTTGATCAAGATCCATCCATCGACTTGGGGGCTTAATGACCACATTGACCGTGATTGTCCAGTGACCTGGGATCAACCACCAAAACCAATGCCACAGGGCTTCCAGTCTCCCACCAGCCAAGTTTCTCGAATTACATTGCTCTTTACTTATATTGCAAGTCAGATCCGTTGAACTTATGTATAAGGCGATTGATGCCAGAGGCCTTGGTGAAGATAACCGTCACGTCAGCACATTCCAAAAAGACTTTTTTCCACTCAAGGTTCCATGTCAAACTTGAGGCATTTCATCTTTCAAAATTCCATTCACTACTGAACCTATCTGAATGGGTCCCGATTTCAAAGGCATTTATTTCTCTTAGGAGGTTGCTGTTCGAAATCAAATTTAGATTAGCTGAGCGTGTGTTGTTTGTGCCTTTCTTGGCCAACTCTGGTTGATGGATCAAGAGTGTTTTGTTCATCATTCAATTAGCTTGGAAACTGTCAAAGCCGGTGTTGAAAAACGATCCGTCAGAAACTCGTTTAAAAAAGGCGAACTCCCACAAAAAAGCAACACATGATCGATGTCGGTTTGCCGCTCCAACTCGTCCTCCAAGTTCATGTCAAATGAAAACACCAAGCTTATACTCGTACAATTCATGCCTAGAGGATTCTTCTAATTGCATAGCTCTAATTTCATGAGCGAAAGAGCTCTAACTGGCTTCATGATATATGATAGCTCGCGGTTTTCAGTTTTCAATCCAGATAGGAAAAAAAAGAGTTTCTCTCGTTTGCTTTTTTGCCCTCCTCCAATGTCTCGTTTCAATCCGAACACGGGGGTATTGAGTACCTCGTCCAAACACGTCGTTGGTTGGTTCGTTAACCTGTCAGTGGTGTCCGAAGAGCACTTTTCACGACATTTCAAGACTCAAGCATCTTGTAATCAGACGCTTGGAAGGGCTCTTAAGTGCTTGTCTTGCCTGAATTTTTAGAGTCCACTTTGAAAAATTGCCGGAAATACATGTTAGTACGCCATCGAGAGATGAACGTGCTGCCGCCGACAATGGTGATGTTGCTCCCGCATTCAATGTCCACTCATAGAGGCCGAATTTTCGTGCTCGTACTGGTTCCGTTTCCTTGCTCTGCAGAGCGATCGTTATACTTGACGAGGATCCGATCTCGTGTAGTAGAAGGCATCAAGGTGGGAGAAGGCGGAGACGAAGACATCAATGGACAGGAGGCCCCATAAGATTGTTCAATCTTTGAATAACCTTGAGAGATTGTTATACTAGTAGGAACAGACATAGGCAAAAAAGCGGGTACATACCAAGTAGTACAGAAGGATCGAACCTGCTCCATTGGCTTGTCCACCTTAGCTTATTGTGTGTGTGGCACATCCATGTACCAAAGTATTCCCATGCTCGGATGGTTGATGCTCGATTGAGAACGTACAGGATACAAAGATGGATGCGAGCTCGTTAGATTGAGTTTTGCTCAAAAGAAACTATTCACATGGCACAAAGATCTGATCGATTGGAAAGAGAAAGAGAAAAATATCGGCCTAATGGGTCCTTGAGCTTTGCGCCGGAATTTGTGACAAATCCCTCCGTGAAAAATGGCCAAAACGTGACAATCCCCGCGAAAAAGGCAGGTTGCAAATTATTGATAGGACTCTCGTCACTAAATAGCCAAGGTTTGGGCTCGGATCAATCACATCCACGACCACATTTTTTACGATAGGCGAGCCCTTCCAACACGAACTCTCGAAGGCATGAAATTTTTGTTTGTTTCGCAATCGGCAATTTTGATCCTCGATTTAGACACCACGATAAGAAGGCCTTTGAGAGGGCCGACAACGCGTATTAGGCGATGGAAAGTGGCACAACAGTTTAAAGTCGAATAAAATTGATGGTGCTCTGTCTGCTCGCAACCAAGAAACGATTGAATGTGCATGCATGTTGGAGAACGCTCGGCTAATGTTTGCGATTCATATCTTCGAAGGAAACCATCTTCCTTGAGCTCTTACGTACTAGATGGGAAGAGCTCCATCATTTGAAAGCGTTCGTCAAAGGATATGTGCACTTTAATATGGATCTTTTGATAGAAAATCACCTGGTGCGTGTCAATATTCTGCGGGCGAATCCATCAAATCACAGCATATGATTACGAGAACCCCTTCCATTTAAGCCCTAGCAAAACTACTGTGAGGTGAGGGAAGTGAAGATGAATATTTGCCCTCTGGAAAAAGACTTTCATCTCCTGACATCGGTTTCCAAAATGAATGCACATTCGACAGTACACATGAGGGTAGATCAGCAGAAGGACTCTGGCCACAAAAACATCCCCTGAAGAGCAATTGGGGTTATTCAAAAGGCGTGAAAAGCGCTAAGTTTTATGCTAGAGTGAAACTAGGCTCGACAAAGATCTTTGTTGAGCAATAAACTGGCTTTTCGTAATGCACTTTAATCTCTTCAAACACCTCACTCGAACTTCAGTGCAAGCTCAAGTGTTAAGTAAAGAATGCTTTAGAAAGAGTATGCTAAAAAACAATTTTAGTTTTCAATGTAGAAGCTAAACCTTGCAAAAAATCGCGGTGGTTGCAATGATTTTCAACTAAATACTGATTACAGGTTCGATTATCAACAAAATATGTCAATGTAAATAGCAAGATGGTTGCGTAAAAAATGAGATGTTCTTCATGCAAAAAAAACCTCATAAGCGATAAAACAGGATGTGGAAATTGTGGTTCAAAATACCATTAGATAAACAAATAAAGACCAAAATGTATTGATAAGACGAAAGAAAATGCACGGAATCGCCGACCGGACCAAGATACCAAAAAGTGGAAAAGAGACTAAACGATAAAATTGTGCCTATTTTTAAAAACTAACTCTTTGTTTTATACTACAGGGTTTGTCTACAGTTCAACAGAACAAATGCTTGGCAAAGTTTTTTTAAGGGAAGATTTGTTGCCATCCCATTTGTTAAAAAAGAAACAAACAATTGTATTCATTGACTATCCAAAGGTTGAATTAAAGTAAAGCATGCTGATTTTGAAGTAACCTATCCTTAGTATTCCACCTAGAGCGAGAAACGTACCTATCGAGGTAGAATGTAGGTAGAGAAAATAAGGACGGCAGCTGTTTTGGCAATATACTAGCTCGAACTTGAAAACTGGCGTTCACCCTCACCTTGGGGGACAGATTTCCAACCCCAAAGTATAGAAATGTCTTGCACCCCTTACTTTGAAACATCTGGCTTTTGGCCCTGATTTGTCAGAATGGCGGCAAGAGCATAATTCCACAATCTTCTTTTCCCTTAAGATCTTTGGCCGAAATGAGACTTCTTACAAGGGTGTGGACGATATTTTTGAACCAGTGAATGAGCAAACCTAAATCTTGAGTATTCTGCGGACGTTCACGTCCTATCCTTTGTTGAGCTGTTTACCACCTTGTTTTTCTAACCATTTGTGGTTGATTTCTATTTCATTGACGTTTTTACTATTTCCAATCTATCAATATAATTTTTAAACCTTTCTGATGACTGAAGTAATGACATTTTATGCAAAAGCTTTTCGAACCCCCATGTCCATCCCTCGTAAGATTGTTCACATAGAGAGAACTTGCTACGAATACGATGATAATGATGAGTGCAGAGGTGAGCAGGATGAATAATTGAAACTTCCATTTTCAAACGGAGTGTACATGTAGGGTTGAGTATTTACTTTTCAAAGTCACTGCCGTTCTTGCTTCACCCTCTACAAGCCACACAATGTAAATGTGGGTTAGTTAAATAGATAACCTGGATCGCTTCAAAAGAGAAATCAAAATTGTTTGACTTTTGCAATTCACCGATGAAAAATGACGAAGCTCCCTTTTTCCAGGGGAATCTAACGAAGAAAAAAATCGAAAGTTCGACAATCAAATAATTCGTAAACACTTTCAATGCTTTCAAATACGACCGTTACAATTTACAATAAAGGTTTGATAAAATACCTGAGCTGAGTTCTTATTTTTGGGGTTTAATTTACTCTATGCCTAATACATGAATTTTAACATTGCTTGGATTTTTGCCCCATGGACTAAGCTTACACCTTTCTGTGTATATGGACACATCTACATTAACAAGGCAGAGGATGAGGCAGCCTTCAGTAATATTGGACAATATTGAGTGTTTGTATGTTTTGGTTGTTTTACATATTAGTTAGAAGACCCCACCTAAAAGAAGTGCTTTTGAAGATCGTAAGAAAATACGTTTTTGAAGGTCTTTGTGTGTTGGGGTGGGTGGGATGTGAAGGGACCCCGGGCTTCTTAAGAAGCGAAAAGGGGGCTCTGGCTCAAAAAAGTTTTAGAACCCTTGTTCCAGAGTCTTTAAAACTTTGGGCATTTTCACAATTCATGGTTCTATGTAAAAAATGGGAGTCTATGAATTAATGTACAAATTCAACTCAATCTAAAGGGTTAAGAAATTCAGAAAATTTACAAGATGTTGATCAAGAAACTCAAAATGAATACACCAATCACTGATGTTAACCTTCTACAAGTGCTCGCTACAAAAAAGTGGTCCATGCCCTTAAGTTTACGTTCACTTGAAGAAAAGGATTAGACTGCTTTTTCACACCTTCTCCACAATGGATTTGATGGTGCCTTAGAAAAGCGAAAATGCTGATGCAAAATGCCAAATCATGCTTCTACATTACTATAGTATTGTTTTCAAAAGATTGAAGATTTTTTAAACTTGTAGGTTCATGCTAAATGGATTTAATTCTACCGCAAAGCTGAAACCTAAATATCAATTTATAAATTTTTAAACAATCATTTCCTAGGTGTTCTTCCTTTAATCGGATTGGCTCCTTGGAAACACCGATTGAAAAGACGCAATGAAAACACTCATTTCATTGCAAGAATCAAACACCAATGCCTGAAAGATACTTTTTCACACACTAGCAACTAAGAACCTAATCATAACTTGTCTCACGACCTCATTTATCTCATCTTGTTCTTTCGTTTGATATTTAACAACCAGCAATTCCATCCAAATGAAGGTATTAGTACCATATGTATAAAAGTGCCCGCCTGTTTAATGGGTGCCCATTCCAAACTACCATTTTTCATAAGTCTTAATTCCGGTTGCCACTACCCTCAGTCTCGTTGCTTCCATTCTTACCAATCATGATCATAATGGTGGACTAGTAGGTCATTCTTCTTTGGGTTCCAAAGTACATGACAGATACAAAAGTTTTGGACACTTTGAAAGTCGTCACACTAATGGTTGTACCAAGAGCTAAAATCATGTACAACTTCCCCATGACAAATGTTAGGTAATGAAATACCATTTACTCAGAATGTGAGGCCAAAGTACGATTCTGAATGGCCATTTATGAAACAACCCAATTGATACTTTTAGAAATACTTTTGCAGAACAAGACATACCGCAATTAAATTCATATACAATCATATACAATCAAACAATTTTGAGAACTCATTCGCATTCGTGAAAATTAGCTTGCTCTGGTTTAAAAAATTTGCAAACTCTGCTTCATTTTGAGAGAACTCTAGCCAATAAGCGCAAATGGGATAACATGAAGTTTAGATCAACAGACTTGATTTGAATTAGTAATTTAGTGTGGGTGCTAAAGTGGTTGTAATTTACGACCAAAAAGCTCCTAATGTTTGGCCTCTTTAGGCAAACGCCGAAAGTAAAACTGACAACCGAAAAGGCGTAACGTTCTAAATTTCATTAAGGTTCCTGGCTTTTTTTTGACAAGATTTGCTTCGTATCTTCTTAACGATGTGTTGCATAACAAGCCTCGAAAAATATCGTTCACGGTTTAGTCAAAGGATGTGGTCGTAGAGAACTTGAATGAAAGTATTTCAATTTAAACCCAAAGAGACCAACTCGAAACCAAACAATAACTATCAAGAAGATTCTCTAAAATAACTGAAGACCACAAATTGAGGCGAACAAAGGAGTTTATTTGCTCGTGGGTGTGCGAATCGATCCCTTCGTTTTCTTATTGCACGTGCTTAATCCGATCCCAAATGACCGAACACCTTTAACATTGTGTTGTGAATGAATTCCATCAGAAAAAATGAGTCTGTTACGACCCTTTTGTAAGATTGACCCTCCCACTTGAACACCAACGAACGAACCATCATTACATCGCACCTAAACCACAACAGCCAAAGATGTCCTTGTACTTTTAAGGTACAGCGATCAACAATTGCATCTAATTTGGAATGAAATTAATTGCAATCAGTCATTTTTCATGTGTGCAAATCGGGACCTTCAGAGTG
Organism: Tigriopus japonicus; assembly: GCA_010645155.1. Taxonomy (NCBI): domain Eukaryota; kingdom Metazoa; phylum Arthropoda; class Copepoda; order Harpacticoida; family Harpacticidae; genus Tigriopus; species Tigriopus japonicus. The sequence continues at coordinate 8,158,935 of CM021319.1, forward strand.
ACAAATATGTGAGGGAGGAGTGACGCCCTTGGCACGACTTGACTGCTGAATGTGGGTATACGTACATTGTCGAATGCACTTTTGATGAATAAAGGTTGCCATGACATGAGAAAATAAAAAGTCGTCGATGGCCATGGATCTCAATTAGGCTTATCGGGTTCAATTTTTTATCTAGTGCGAAGTTCAATCCTAAATTGGGGTTGAATTTTCATAACTTGGACATACCTTTTGAAGTTTTTTCATTCTTTTCTTTATCTGTTTTTGGGTCGTACAGTAAATACGAGCGAGAAGCAATCTGAAGATAAGGCCTCTTTCTACCCACGTGTGTTTGAATGCAGGAGATCGAAACTACCGGGTGGAAATTAAGTCGGGGCCGATCACTTTAGATGCTATTTTTCACGTTGTTTTTACAATTTTGCCGCTTTTTTTTGCTACGCATACTTAGTCCTGCTTTGAATCAATAACATTTGTTAAAAACAGCTCTATCAAAAATGAATATGTTGCGGACAAGCGAGGCCAAAAGATATGAGATTGCCGCTCTCCTTCGCGCAAAGAAGCCATATAAGGAGGTCGCAAAGGTTACAGGAGCCAGCCTCCGCATGATAGGCCGGGTTGGAACTAAAATCAAGCAAGGGGAAAGCCTTGAGGATCGACCTCGACCCAGGAGACAGGTTCCCAAGGCCACCCTGGCCATTAAGTAGCAAATTAAGGCCCAAATCAAGCGCAAGGCAACACAATTGATTCGCGACCTTGCTAAGGATAACAACATCAGCCATGTGACCGCCCAGAAGATCGTTAAAAACCTTGGGGGGAAGTCCCTCATTTGCCTTGAGCGCCTTCTACTATCTGAGGCCAATGTCAAGGCCAGACTCCCAATTTACCCCAAGATTCTGAACAACCTCAAGCGTCAAGGTGACCGCATCATCATCTTCAGTGATGAAAACACGTTCACCCCTCACCCAGTCTACAACAGGCGAAACGACCGTTTCATCAGCCTCAGGGGGCACGAGGACGCTTGTTTTTATTTTAGCTGCAACCCGGGCTATCGTGCGGAGGCTGGCTACAGTAACCTTTGCGACCTCCTTATATGGCTTCTTTGCGCGAAGGAGAGCGGCAAACTCATGCCTTTTGGCCTCGCTTGTCCTCAACATATTCATTTTTGAGAGAGTTGCTTATAACAAATGCTATTGATTTAAAGCAGGACTAAGTATGCGTAACAAAAAAAAGCGGCAAAATTGTAAAAACAACGTGAAAAATAGCATCTAAAGTGATCGGCCCCGACTTAATTTCCACCCGGTAAGTGGCCAAATGTTTTGTGGTGTTACTCTTGACATGTTTCGTGAATGCTTTAATTTGAAAAACTTGGGTGGATCAAAATGTGAAAAAGAAGTAGAAAAAGAATAATTAACCATGTTATTGAGGTTTCAACAAGAGCACTGCTTACACAGGGTTAAAAATATCTTGTACAAGAAGATTTAAAGCATAACAAAAAGTAAATTAGAATGAAATAAAATCCTCCAAATTCATTGCAACTTGATAAGAGTGACAACTTGACAATGTTTAACTCGATCGTTTTCTAAACTTTTCAATGTGTTTCAAGATTGGCTTCATGCCTTATCAGACGTTAGTTTTTTGCAACGTCTTACCTCGGTGGTAACTAAGTTTATGGAATAGCGAAGCTGTAGGCTTAAATTTAGCTCGTGAGAATTTACGGTCGACAAAGTTATTTCACAAGAATCTTCAAGCAAAAAACGGGTTTCATAAAGAAATATTCATCAAGAAATGTTGACAAACTCCGAAAGCTCGTTTGTAAATGTAACATTTCAGCCAATGGAAAAACAATATTAGTTAACTATTAGAAGACAGTAATGGGCAATTGAAAAATCGTCCAATGTCGAATTCTTCATAGATAGAGCGAGGATTAAAAGTGTTTATACTTAAATCTTTAATAGAAAACTTTTTTTGACCGTTTTGGGCCGAAAAAACTGTTTTTTTGTTTTTGACAACTTATTTTGAACTTTTTTCTCATTTCTTCGAAATTTTAAGTGTAAATAACTTTTTCCGCGTTTTTCAGGCCAAAATCTTTTTTTGAAATCTTAATATGTTGGAGCTGATCCTCTTACGGCTTTTAAAGCAGGCTTAGAAATTTTTCTAAATACTATCCCTGATCAACCTATGACACAAGGGTTGTCCTGCCAAGGACACCATGTTAGTAGACCCAAAAATTTAAAAATGTCAACTGTAAATATCATATTAATGATTTATTTACTGGGAATCGTATTACTTGTAGCGGTAGTAAAAAATCCGCAACCACATCAAAAAAATCTGACCTAAACAAAGGTTGTCAATTTTTTTCTATGTGAAAGAACGACAACAAAAAATTTTTTGACCTAAAATCGAGGACAAAAGAAATTGCCGTCTAAAAAACAATAGAACAAATAATTTAGGCCGATCAAGTGACAGAGTGAGGAGGAAAAGCTTTTTTTGGCTAGTTTTATGTGAAAAAATACATTTTGCCATTTTAAACCAAAAAACTTTTTGCAATTTTCAGCCGAAAAGACTTTTTGGCCATATTTCTATCCTAGATTTTTTTCAACTTTTTCCCCTCTAGTCATAAACTGCTTCAAGCAAACTGCATATTTAGTCTAACAAAATTAGGCTCGGCCACCATATTTTTGCGAAACTCTCCTGTAAGGATCTCCTAAATATGCTTCATAGGCGAGAAAAGTTATTTAAGTTAATGATTTGCAATTATGCCCGATTGTGGAATCTAGCCCCCCCCTGAACTGAGGCATTCAAAGACCAAAATAGAAATCAAGCAACACACCAAGGCATTTGTAAGAAACCTCCCATAGAACCCCAAAGCAATACTGTTTCTCTTATAACCAAAAGCTTTATAGCTTAATAAAATAAATCCTCCTCCTCCTACACTAACGCCATATACCATTCAAATGTGTCATTTCTTTAAAGTAGGCTTTTTAATATCACAATTTCGGCATGATTTCTTGCACATACTTTACATATGCTTGGCTGGTTTAAATTCCGCAGATGATTAGCCTAACATTTGTTACAACTTTGATTGTCATAAAAACTAATGGACTTGCAGAATCTTAAAACTGTGAGCTTTTTCTCAATTCAATGTACTATTTCTAGAACCGGAGTCTTGGAATTGATGTAGAACCTTATTTCAATTTTAAAGGCCATATTGATCTACATATTCGACAAAAAGACATCAATCAACAATGTTAACCTTCCACATGTGCTGGCAACATTTTTTACCCCTTGACACCCTCAAAAATACGCCTTTAATGGGCGTTACTTGACACCTTCAACTTGCTTGAGTACTGTTGAAAGTGCCTAATCATTCTGAGTACAACATGATACTTAATTAGCCAATAGATGCCCGCATCTGGATATTGGTGGAGCTAGGGCTTGCAATAGCAGACTCTCAACCAAGCTTGACAGAAGCTTCGTGAACCCTTGGTAGCACAAGCAATATATACTTGAACATGTTTATCATAAAATCACCTTTCAAACTCTAAAGGTTTGTTGCCATCTAACGTTAGGTAATTGAACCAATTCGTCTATCGCCATCTTAATAAGCCTTGGGAACTGGGAACTAAGAAAAGCAAACGAGCTGTACAGTGTCCATTGTGATAAAAAGTTACCACCCTCTGCGGGTAATGCATTGCTCAAACCTAGATTGAACTTGGAACAGACCAACCTCAAGGTGGCCATAGGGATTTGGTCCCACTCCAATTCCAAACGCCTTGAGAGCTTGGATTTTGGTGTGGTACTTAGGACAAGTCTTGGACGCCACGACTCTTGAAATGTATTAATCCTGGGGGTACAGTTTGGGTGTGTTGGGAGGTCAAATCTCCTTTGACCAGAGTCCCCTTGATCACAGGTTATCATCGAGGGACATCTGAATGACCTTAAGTGTGGCGAGGCACCCAATCTTGAGTGATGACTAGTTTCCTTGTCCATAGGATGGAGAAGACCTTATGTGTTGGTAGATGATTGCATTTTGCACTGTGAATAATCCACACGTGCGTGAATGTTTTTCCATCTGATCCAATTCCACCCAACATTATTGCAGAGTTCAGGCCTTTTCCAAGAACTTGTTGGCAAGTTCAGGTGCTTATGAGGTCCTAGCAATGTGTCTTGCTGTCCTGTAGTTCGAAATAACATCGATTAAAGATCCTTCCGGAGAACACAAGGAGACTGTTCGTGAGCTTCTTAAGCATTCCCAAAATGCATGAATGAATTTCCGTCCATCTCAGTTTCTGAGCTGAAGTTCAAAGAGGCCTTAGAATTTAGGGCAGGCACGCTGCTGGGGCCAGATCCAGGAGTGCCATCTCTGAAAATCTTGGGCAAGGTGAGGTCCCCAGTATTGATGCAGATGTTTTATAGGCCTCGTTGCCATGATCACTCTCATTGCCTCAATGTTGGTCTTCTTGTTCAGGTGGTGCAAGGTCGTCATGGCCTCTTTTGATTCCTGAAGATGCCTGAGGGCATATAAACTGATTTCAACTCATGAACAGTCTTCATGGATGGAGTGCAGCCCTAAGCAATGTCTGTGAGCTTGTCGCCAGCCTCAATCCATGGGGCAGTTTTTTGCCGAAACTCCTCCATCTTGTTTTTATTCAGGCTCCGTTTGTTGATGCGGGATATGTTACGTTACACGTACTTCAAATGAAAGCTGGTTATTTAGAGATTGAGGGGAGTTATTTTCATAATTAAAAAAACCCACTCTACTAGAATTAGTTACGCTGACAAGTATGTAACCGGTCCATGGTCCAATCAAATAGTTATTTGTAAGGAGTTTTTAAAGTATTTAAAACCTTTGGAAAAGGAATATTTGTCCAAGCAAACCTGAATTTTTCACCAATTTCCATTTAATCAAGGGAACCTGTCATTTTCGTTAATTCAACATTTGGTCAAATTTATTGCTCATTGTTTTGGGCCACTCAAGACAGATATGTGAAGAGAGTGTTAGCAATTTAAACAAAGTATGGGGCTGGGTTAGAAACACTGTATTGCTGAAGTGGGAGGCTAAGGGTGAGAATTGTGATTTCCAAAAGGATTAATTCAATTGCGTTCTGCTGCAAACCAAACCTTGCTTGTATTCAGTAGACAACGTATTTCAATTTTCAGCTCAATCGAATGACGGAGTGAAAAGTTATGTATTCTCAAACTTATGTACTGAGAGTACATAATGAAAGTTCGCCCTTTTGTGGTTAAGCAATTACCAGAAAGTGGCTAGTTCATTCATTCTCGGTCGGATTTGCACTGAACTTTGAGAGAGCCGAACTTTTGACTCCGACGTTCATTTAAGCTGAAAATTGAAATACAAGTTTAAGTCAACCAAGACAAGGTTTTATATTTAGAAGAACGTGAATGCTTTGTTCTTACAAGAGATCATGATTCTTTTCACTAGCCTCTCAGTCCAGTGAAATTCAGTAGTTCTTGGTCAGAACTAAGAGCCAGAGCTCGAACTAGTTCGATTTCAAGTTCCATCGATACATATAAAAACTCAACTCAAAAGACATCAGTAGAAAAAACACGCCACAAATGGTTAAATTCATCAATTTTCCCAATATTTTTTTCCGTTAATTCCATATTTTGTCAAGTGAACCTAACTTTTTCATTAACTCAACTAAATCAATACTAAACTAAATATATTTCGGTTCCAGGACAACTCGACCCAGAGGACAACTCGACCTAGGACAACTCGACCTAGCGGACAACTTGACCCAGCAGACAAATCGACCCAGAGGACAAATCGACCCAGTGGACAACTCGACCCAGCAGACAACTTGACCTTATGGTCAGCTTGACCCTGTAGACAACTAAACCCACAACGAAAGTCCAGCTTGTGGAAATCTGAAAAAGCACAAAACTCAAAGCAGTGGTTCAAAATAATCACTCAAATTTAAAGAATCAAATTTGAGGAAAGAACCATCTGCTTTTGGCGTTGGGAAAATTCAGTAAAATAATATTCCAGAGCAAAAATACCTTTTGAAAATATAAGGTTCAGAATATTTTACAGATTTTCTGAAAAATAGGGATCTGCCATGAAATTTTGATTATTTGAAGTTCAATTGACTGTTTAGTTCTGCTTTGCGCCTTTTGAAGTTGTCCACTGATTCAAGTTTCCGCTGGGTCAAGTTGTCTACTGGGTCGAGTTGTCTGTTAGGTTGAGTTGTCTGCTGGTTTGAGTTTTCCACTGGGTCGAGTTGTCCGTTGGGTCAAGTTGTCCTTGGTCGAGTTGTCCTGGGTAGAGTTGTCCACTGGGTCGAGTTGTCCACTGGGTCGAGTTGTCCGTTGGGTCGAGTTGTCCGTTGGGTCGAGTTGTCCTGGGTCGAGTTGTCTGCTGGGTCGAGTTGTACTGTCACCATATATTTTTTGTTGTATACTGAAATAAAAACTCACTAAATTTGATGATGATGATGATTTATTTCAGGAATATTATTTCGTGTCAGTTTGGTTATATCATGAATATGGAGGCATTGCCTTCTAATAACATTAACATAATACATATGAACACAAATATATATTCCTCAGATCCTGGATAAGCTATTGCTTGTTTTCATCAGGACCTGGGTACGAAAAAATGATATGAAATTGTGTTGCAGGTGCCATTTTGGAACACAATTGGAAACTAAATATGAGTTAACATGCTAATGCTAATTGAATTTATGTAGTAAAGTGATTGCTTCAGTCACCCAATTGGTTGACCATATCGAGCAGATCATTTAGGGGCTTGAAAGTCACGAGTCAGTTGATGTAGTATATCTTGACTTTGCCAAGGTCTTTGATAAGGTAGATCATCATGGTCTTTTGCTCGATCAACTCAAAGAGTTTGGGATCCAGGGTAAGGTCCTGAATTGGATTGGTAGTTTCATGAGTTTAAGGAAGCAAATAGTCAAGGTTGAAGGATCATTTAGTGGCATGTATGATGTCAAGTCAGGTGTTCCACAAGGCTCCGTTTTAGGTCCGCTCCTGTTTACATTGACCGGGATGAAATTCCGCACAATGACGTATGGGACGTCAAAGTTAGATGCTCCACTCAAAGACAATGTAGGTTGTGATATTGAGCAGGTTGGTCCATGAGGGATTTAGGAGTTGTCATCCAAGATGATGGAAAGTTTGATGAGCATATCCAGCTGAAAGTGGGGAAGGTATTTCAAACGTGCGGCTGGATCTATCGCACTTTCAAGCCCAGAGATAGTATTAGGATGCTAACTCTGTACAAATCGATTGTTCAACCGCATCTTGAATATGCCTCACCCATTTGGGCTCCAATGAGTTCGGCAGGTTTGCAAAAGGTCGAGCAGGTCCAAAGATGTTTCACTAGGAACATCACCGGAATGAGAGAGCTCTCGTATTGGGAGAGGCTCCAGAAATTAGGGTTGTACAGTACTCAGAGAGGGTATGAAAGGTATGTGATACTCTATATCTTCAAGAGCATTCATGGGCTTAGTTAACCCAGGCTTTGAGATCAGTTGTAGCGATCCACGTTACTGAAAAAATCATATCTAGTTTCCATCGAAATTCCCAAACATGATGAAATGTGATTCAGGCTCAGGAAACCAAGAGGACCAACTTTGATATACTGAGTTTCTCAAAGTCAGGTCTAGATTAAAAGTTATATACCTAAAAACCAATTAAACAAATTAATTTTTCAAAATCTAGTCAGTATACTTTTAGAGCATATTTAAATACCTTTCGAATCGAAATTGCTTGAAAATATGTTGCTCAGCTGCTGAGTTATTTGAGTTTCATTTCTGGCCAAAAAAACGAAAAAACCTTCCGGGTACAGGGAAACTCAAATTCCCAAACAAATGATGTAGATTTTTGATGTCACAAAATGAAATAAAAAATCTTCATTCTTCTGTGTTTTATTGTTACATTATAAAATAACATTTATTATAACTTAATAAACACTAAAAATGCCTATTTTTGAAAAACTATGTTTCCAGTGAATTCAGTACATTCGGTTAGGTTTTCAAATGAAAGTTGAAAAAAAAAATGTTGAACAGATGTGTCTTCGTATTTTGTGAGAATTCGATATTTCTCGAAGGACCATGGTCAAATCGACCAAGATCGATTTTTTAAAACCTTATTGAATTTTACTAAATTTGCATCGAGCACTTAACAGTAAAACCTTTTCCATGATTCAAAAGCCACAATTCGAAAAATTATATTTTTGGTGTTTTCGGAAATAATATATATTATTTTGACATACTCTGACAAAACATGAAAAATAACACACACCCCCCCCAAAAAAAAAAGAAACTTCTGTCAAGTGATGAAAAGATGTGTTTTCATGACTTTTACTTATGTGAGATTTTACAATGTTTTGAAGGCAGATCAAGTAAGCCTTGCACATTCAGTGGCTCAGTCAAACTCGCCGTTTGACACCGAAAAAGCATCTGACCATTGGTTCACTTCATCTTGAACTTGCTTGGCTGGGGGCCCGAATTCAAATGCATTTTTCAAACGGAGGGTCAATCGTGATTTTTGGTGGGTCACAAATACCGAAATGGGATGGTATAATATAGGACTATTTACTCAAAATAGTGCTATAGTGTTTGTGTATAGCAATGTGCTTAAGAACAACGACAAATGACAAACGCAAAACAACTTACAAAATTTTGAGGCTCATCAACTGTAAGCTGTGAACATCTTTTTCTTATTTTGATTTCCATAGAGTGGCCGCACATCATGCGTTGAAATCTGCCTCCTCTCTATCGTAGATCAAGACGAGCTTAATGAAAAAAGATTTTTCAAGAGCCAAAAACTCGAATCCTTATTTCTTGCAAGCTGCTTGAACAGTTTTTCTCTTTGTTTTGATACCGTCGCTTGATCAGCTGATGCAAAGTCAATCCACGAATTGCGTGTTGTTATGCAATTTGAATATTAAACTGAATGAGTTTATTTAAAATACATAATTCGACGAAAAGTAACATAATGACGTTTGTGGGTGGGGTAATCAATCACCGATAAAAAGTTGCGAGGGGTCAAAGAACCGACGACGGACATTAACAATTGCAAGAATTAAAAAAGGTGTCAATCTCTCAAATATTGGCCAGATCAAACCTCCAATAATATCACAAGGAATCTCTTGGCAAATTTCCATGCCATGAGATGGCAGGCCACAACAGAGTCAGTTTTGTGGGAGGCTTTGGCATTATCGACTGAAGAACTTGTTGGTGAATCCAAACTCAGAGCCAAACCCACTGTGATGGCCGTACCCATCTCCATGACCGTGATCGTCATGACCGTAGCCACCACCATGACCACCGCCTCCATGACCTTTGCCATAACCACCATGACCACCATGGCCTTTACCGTAGCCACCGCCACCATGACCACCATGGCCTTTTCCATAGCCACCGCCACCACCATGGCCTTTACCGTAGCCACCACCACCATGGCCTTTACCGTAGCCGCCGCCGCCATGGCCCTTTCCGTAGCCACCACCACCATGACCGCCATGGCCTTTTCCGTAGCCACCACCACCGTGACCACCATGGCCTCCACCGTAGCCTCCGCCACCATGACCGCCATGGCCTTTTCCGTAGCCACCACCACCATGACCACCGTGACCCTTTCCGTAACCACCGCCTCCACCGCCATGGCCTTTTCCATAACCGCCACCACCGTGACCGCCGTGATCTTTCCCGTAGCCACCACCACCACCGTGACCGCCATGACCTCCTCCGCCGTATCCACCACCATGACCGCCCCCTCCATGGCCATAGCCGCCGAATTCAAATCCATCACTGTAATCGGGGCTAGGTCCGAATTCAAATGTGTACACCACCACGATTGCTGACACAATCACAAGACTTATTGGGATTAGACATCGCATGTTGGATCAATGATGTGTTGTTGCCACACAATGATCCAAATCTGAACTGATGCTGTCTTTCGAAAAGTCCGGTGCTCTTATATTGAGAAATCCTTGGATGTGTTAAAGGTACCAAATCCATTAGATGTACAGGCGTTGCAAAAAGCAGAGTTGCTCGTGTTCTCAATGAAAGAGGTTGGGCTTGGATGCTTGGTGACTGTTGCAAGATGCGTCAGCACAGCTCAAGCATCGGGTGTGAATTGGTCATTTGCTTTTCAGTGTGTTATTGGATATGAGAGAAGGACGGAAATCAACGTGGAATCAGATCATGGAGATGCATTTTCACGTTTAATTATAGTTTCTCGTTAGTTCCTTGATGAGAATTGTCCCTTGAATTCTTGAATTTCCGTCTTGATTCAATATTGGAATTGACCAGACACTCAGAGATATGATTTTATTACCCGTGGCGGCTTTCTAACGCTGACAGTAACGTTTGAAACATTGAACTTATCTTTTGCAAAAGATTCTCTGAAGCAAAACTTATCCTATTCAAATTTGTTTTAAATTCAACTGTATCATCACAAAGCATAAACTCATGGATTCTGCTTGAGTTTATTGTAAACAGAGGCTAGTTTTTTAAGACGCAAAGATCGATCTTAACATCGTACTTTAGTACTGTAAGTTCGATCTTGAGATCGATCTTTGCGCTTAAAAAACTAGCCTCAGATCTCTTGACCTGCCTACATTCTGTAGCCATTCGGCCTTTCTTTGCCTAGAACTTGCTCAAAGCCATGTCAAAGCCATTTCAGGGTGTTTTTATTGGAATGGTAAGGAATCCAATCGGTTTTTCCTACGTCAGTCGCACTCAACTATGATAAAGGACTGTGAAAGAGCTGATCCTTTCTCAGCCTTAAATGTAAAATTAGGCAATTGTTCTACCTGATCAACCTCTCATTCAAGAGTTATCAAGACCTCCTAACATGAGCTCTTTCAAGGAAATCGCAAGACATGGAAGCCTCCACTTAGGGTTTCAGCTGTGGATTTTTTAGAAATCGAATTCCATTCAAGTAAATGAATTTGTTTTGATAAGAATAATTAAACAATCATATAAGGATGTCGTTTGCTGAATATCAGCATGAAACGTTCCTTCATCCACGAGAAACAACGTTTCCAAATTTGCTACAAATAAGGGTCATTACCGGAGCCCTCCGATCAGTTTTGCCATCAAGGCCAAATTAGCTTTAATCAAAATTTGGTCAAAGTTCGGTTTCTTACTTTCACTAAAGCCTAACGATTCCAGTTTCTATCAAATATTATGCTTGATATTTCGTCTTGCTGATACATCTAGAAAGCCTGCTGAATTTTCTAACTTCATGACTATACTTCAAAAAAAATTAAGTTTGATGTGGTCGAGTGAGAAACACTTCATCAGTCCTGAGTCAAGACTCGACGTATCAGGTATGCTGTGGAAGAATTGAAGAAAAGGTCAACAGATACACTTGGTGCATTCATGAGTATGCTTTGTTCATAATTCTATTTCATGTTGCAAAATGACATGTTTTTAAGTCGCCAAGTCATTGTGTAACCAGATTGCCCCATAAAATATTCATGGAAATAGACCGACAAAAAACTATGTTTTCCTTTAAATAGACCGTCTTGTCGCTGTTGGCAGCGTTCCTGATTTTACTGATCAAGGAGAACGACCGTCCGACCGTCTTCCTCTCCTCGTGCTGAGAGAAGGCATAAAATTCAGGGCAGCAGAAATGAAAATGTTCAGGGCGGCAAACATAAAAATAGGGATTCAATGCTTAAATAACATTGATAATAGTGTGCAACACACGTGGATCATATCTTTGATACAAATAACAATACGATTGAAAGAATATCATGTAACTTAATACTTCCAACGCAATAAGAAATTCTGATCCTGAATGCTCTGAAGTGACGTCACGGGTAATGTTCGTCATGCATGCGCGCGAAAACGAGAGAAAATTTGACCCTACATCGCCCTTTTGGATGATTGTAGGTGTTTGTGAGATTTGAATTGCCAGTCAGGCAATTGGTTTGATTTGATTTTTCTCTGTCTAGCACAGAATTCGAAAAATGGCTTTTGCCAGTTGTCGAGGCATCCAGATATTTAGGGATCCTTGGCTCTTTGCTTCATTCAATTTGATTTGATTAGAAATATCGAAAATTCTTCAAAATGACTCACTTTTTTGGGCTCTCAACCATTGTAGTTGTAACAAATGATCCTCAATAACATTTATAAAATATCCAGTGGTCACCCAATCACTCGAGGTTTTGGGATGGCCTTCCCTCTTGTGGTTCGCCCTTTTTTCTCTCTTGTATTTCCATCCAGCCAGTACACCTAAATCAGCCAGCTTTAATAGTGTTGGAGTGGCTCTTAACATTGAACATTTCTGGATTTTGATATCAAGGGGCCATAATCGGATTTCTAGTGCACACTAAAAAAATTGCTGTTACCCTGTCTAGACCACGTTTTTACACTTCTGAACCAGTTCCTGGTATTCTAGACTGCAGGGTGACTGAAAACAAGGTTCACGGCAATGACTTAAAAGCGATTTTCGCACAAGGTCGCTTGAACTATAATTGATCTTTGCTATACCCTCGATGATATTCCAAAATGTTTCAGCAACTTTCATTTCGATGTCCAGGTGGGATAAGAAATTGCATCTCACTAAAGCCTAGTTCGTTCAGTTGCCCCCAAATTATTCAAGTATTACTTTTACATTTTAACAAGTAAAGGATGTCTCACCTACCAGCTAAATTGTGAAGAAGGAAAAGGTCAAATATACTTCTTTGACGGACTTTTCCCAAAAACTGAGTCTAAGTAAGAGAGTTCTGGCAGATTAATGAAGTATGCTTTCGGTTAATTATGAATCATAATGGCCATCGTTACGCTTGAAAAATGTATGGCCTTTGTCTAGTTTTCAACCGAGTCCTTCGGGGTGCCCACATTCGTAAAATGAGTTTCATAGTTTCTCTTCTCCAAAATCAGTGATGACCTAACGCAGGTTACAAATTGTTGGACGATTTATGTTTTCGTAGTGTGGACGGATGAGTATAGTCTTATCTTAAAGCTTCGTTTTTGTTGCATACGTATAACATCATATATAATAACGCATAAAAAGTTAGAATGTAAAATACTCACACTTCATCATCCTTTCGCCCACCTTTTTTTAGGCCGTCCACATTGGAAAAAAACATCCGTGGATGGAGTTTTCTCAAGAAAAAAAGGTTTTTACCTAACACGTTTTTGAGTTTTTATTTTATCATAAAATATCATACAATAACGTGTTAAAACACAAGGAAATCCGCTTAGATTATTTGGTCTAAAAAAATCCGTGTACCCATAACTTCATCAACAAACCCATGAATAGACCTTACACAATGTGGATAGATTAGAACAAGCACTAAAAAGGCGGATGTTGCTAATGTACTGTTATCAACTTCTCTCCATGTACAGTACGTAAGTACAATAACTTGAAATGTCCAGATGTAATATCGAATATTAATGAATTAGGGTCCAAGTTCTAAACTACTGTGGAATGTTGATTTGAAATGCACTTGTTGCTTTGTATGGGTTTAAACTGTGAATTTAAAACTTACATAACTCTGGGTACATTTTACTGCTTTATCCTCCATTGTTCAATGAATTGTTCTAATACAGTTCCATGTAGTGGAAAGAAGTATAATGATAATTAGTATTTGTTATTCGCGCTAAGTTCTATTTTTAGTACCGTTTCAATTTCAGATCGAAGTCACATTTTAATTTTGCAAATCATGATACTCGTATCAAACTTATCTAGGAATGTACTGTATAATCTTGTATGGCGGAAGATTATAAAAACTTCAAGTCCATTGAACAATGCATACCCGTATCAAATTCTTACCAGCACATTGCACTGAACTTCTGAAATCTTTAAGCATGAACAAAACGAAGTGTTCCAATGTTCAATGAAACCACTCAAAAAAACTGTCAATTCTAAAAGTAAAACGGTATTGAAGGATATTTCTGAAACATCGATAAATGCCAAAGTGAAAAATGATACAGTATTTGCAATAAAGCTCTTAAATACGTAAGTCACGTGAAGTAAAAGTAAGGAGACAACCAGATCTGCACAATACTTTTTGATGAATTTTAAGGATAGTTGTTTCTATGTGGAATTTGACGTCGTCGGCCATTACAGTTCTCAATTGTCAAGGTGAAATGCTATTTATTATTAGATATTTTATTTATTAATTTAGATATATAAATTATGAGGCCAAATAATAGAAACTATTGGACTAACGAAAGAAATTTGTTCCAAAAAACAAAATCTTTTTTTTTGACCTACAGAGCAACCAAATAATTTCCGAACAAGAAGACGAAAACTTTTTAATTAAATTATCTGATCAGAAATTGGATCACCTTTTGCCATTTTTTTGCCTTTCTTTTTTCAGTAAAAGCAACTTGACTTTGCCAGAAATATGCATCTCAAAACAAAATCTCTTTGGTTGCCAAGGAAATGAAATCTGATGGAACTTTTCGCTTAAAGTAAAAAAATTCACCTAAATCTTAGTGAGCATTTTTGACAAACTAATTCGGCAAACTAATTTCCGAATCCTCACAACTCAAGGAAATCCAAAGCTCGTCTTCACTCATAATTTTTCGGTGAGCTATTAAGCAACAAGCCAAGAGTCGGCCAAGTTAAAGATTTCAAGTTCATTGTGTCTGAACTCTTCAACCTCTTCCATTCATGCTTCGTTTCAACTTGAAAATGAGGGCCAACAATTACAGAGTGTGGGTGTCAGGAACCTGGTTGGTTGGCTGAGACACTCTGGGTTTGGCCCAAATTTAAAGAGCAAAACAACAACAAAAACCTTACTAACTCTCAAAGGTAATTTCTAGCCCTTGACACCAAACCTGCATAAAATGACTTTTGAAATGGGCTTGGTGGCTTCCATTTACGAGTGAAATACTGCATACTTGAGGTGAAACTCTCCCAACCCTCCAAAAATACCTAACATAGGTGGAATGCCAATTTGCTTTGGGAATTGCCTCGCCGATCGATTTGACCCGGCTTCGTTTGAAGACTTGAAAATCGACTTCAGATCGTTCAAAAGGTGTAATTTGGAGTGGATAATTCATAATTCAACCACAACAAAAGATTGATGCAAATGGATAGCCCCATAATCTGCTCTGTGAAATGGTTCCCATTGCCAATTTGCCCATCAATAGCACCTTTACACCTGGATGCACTCAAGGATGTTAGACCCACCAGAAGACAGTTTTGCACTGAACTACGTGTGCAAAGATTTAGAGCATGAAAACAAGAAACCTACACTTTTGTGGAGAAAAACCTAATGGTTGTGATTTGATAGGTTTCAGAATAAGAATCGTTTCGAAATAGAATGAATGCTTCCCTTTTCATCGTGAATCGATCATTGACAAAAGGTGGCCAACGAGTCAAGTTTTGAACATCAAACGGTCGTGGGTTCTTTCTTGCCGTGATTTTACGTGGGTGTTAATGTTCTTCAAGGCGAATGGATCTTCCTCATTATTTCAAGGCCGTGCAATGCAACTTGATCAACAAGTTTTCTACAGCGTTGTCGAGAAGTATTAAATTCTTTTAAAACTTGCACACTTCGTCTCTTTGACGTCTTTTACAGATTAAGATTAGGGTCTTGTTAATTGAACTAACTTTGTCATCCTTTTATCTTGACGAATAAGGCGATCTTAAAAAAGTATTAGACGATTAAAGATTTGACCATTGGCCCACTATATAGTTCAGAACTTCCGCGACAATGTTTAATGATGATGTTTTTTAGGGCTAGAACTCAATTAGTCAGCCAGGTTGGAGGCTCGTGCAAGAACTAATTGCCGATCAAAAGAGACCTTGGGTGGAATTGACCTGGCTGAGAGACGAGTGGGTGAGTTGATGATGCACTTACGACTGTATTACCATAAGAATAAGATAAGTAAAATAACGATAACAATGGTTGACTGAGCTTATGAGTATAAGATAACGACTTATGAGCTGTGAACAAGGCAATAAAGTGAAATCTTGTTGTGCTTTAACAATAACAAATGTAGGAAACAAAGGAGTTGCAAGGTGTGTGTTTCACTCTCCGGAGCAAAGTTGTACCCTTGGAGAGTGCCATCACGTCACATTCTATCACGTATCACCAAAAGGCCATGACTGATCGAAAACGACCACTTTGGCTATCACAATAAGGAGCTGCTTGCAAAATGGGTCATCTGGAGGGAGTTTGAGTTTTCAATGACTCTCCTGGTAACTGAGAACTTTTGTTAGGCAGAGTTGAGGAGAGGTTTCGAGAGTAGACGCAATTATCGGTTGAAGAACTTGTCGGTGAATCCAAAATTGGAACCAAACCCACTGTGGTGTCCATAGCCGTGACCGTGACCGTGATCATCATGATGATGATCGTCATGACCATATCCCCCGTGACCATGACCGTGACCACCATGTCCATATCCACCGTGACCGTGACCGTGGTCGTCATGACCGTATCCACCATGACCATGACCGTGATCATCATGACCATGACCATATCCTCCTCCATGGCCACCATGTCCTTTACCATATCCTCCATGACCACCATGTCCTTTGCCATATCCTCCGTGACCACCATGTCCTTTGCCATAACCGCCATGGCCGCCATGTTTCTTGCCGTATCCTCCACCATGTCCGCCATGACCCTTGCCATAGCCTCCATGTTTCTTGCCGTAGCCACCATGTTTCTTGCCATAGCCGCCATGTTTCTTGCCGTAACCGCCATGTTTCTTGCCGTAGCCGCCGCCGTGTTTTTTCTTGCCGTAACCACCGTGGCCATGGCCATGGCCGTGACCGTGGCCATAACCGCCCAATTCAAAGCCACCATGGTCATCATGGCCGTGGCCGAATTCGAATGTGTGCACAACCACAATTGCCAACACAAGCACAAGACACATTGGAAGAAGGGAACGCATTGTGGATCAAGGGAAATGTAGTTCTCATCCAATGATCCCAAACTGAACTGATGATATCTTCCGAACAGTAATCGTCTCTTATATACACTAGAAAGAAAATTGGAAATGTTGAACGTACTGCGGTACATCGAAGAACAGTAGGCCCGCTTTGTTTCAATGATGATGGAAAAGGTTGTTGAACATAAAGACAAAGATGGAAGTGGTTAGTTTTGCGGTTGGTTAGTTGGCGAGACGCGTCAGCGTTCTACATCAGCCACTGGGTATGAAATTGTCATTTGCTTTTTCATAGGGTAGTATTTTTGTAGGAAGAGCGAGTGCGGAAATCCACAGTGGAATTAGATCATGGTGATGTCTTTAAACTTCTAAGTGGTAGTATTCTCATTAATTCCTGCATCGAGCTACATCGTTGACCCCCCTTTTTTCTACTCAAAATGAGTGATACGATATGTGCGGTCAGGCCCATTGTTGCTTGATCTCACCTATCACTCATCCTAAAAACATTGTTCAAAAAAAATGTATTTTGTTGTTGAAGCCAAAGTCCTTGACTAAGTGTGGTTTCCTTCTTTTGTTTAGCCAATCAGTATTCAATTTTTTTCGCCTTGACTCATTTCCATGTCTCAAGAGTCCAGTTTAGAACCACTCGATTACGTTCTTTGCTTATCGGGATGAAATAGTCAACAAAGAGTTCCTTGTAACATTCTTCTCTATCCCAAGGGAAATATATGTAGGTTACCTTTCACCCTTGTCAATTTGCAAGCAATGATCTTAAAAGCCAAGGATTACACGGGAAATCGCGCCCCTTGAAATCTCATAGGGCAAAGTGAACAGGAAGAATTGAGCGAAAAACACAGGAAATAGCAACCCTTCGGAAAAATCAACAAAGTAATTTACATCCACACCCCGTCTTTGAATCTTTCATGTTGGTCCACTCAAAGCTGGAAGTGCCAGGATCCATGAAATTGTTGTCAATAGTGGGCTCAATGAGGAGAAGTGACAATTTCAAATGTAACTTTCTAAGAGCGTTCTTGTCCCAATGACTCTTGGAGTTCAAGGAAATAATATGAATGACATCGATATTAATTGCCGAAATGGTTCTCAATCATCAAGGCCTTTCTCTAATGAGATTTAGAAATTGAGCTGAGTGTAAAAAGGCTTTTGTTCAGATCACTCGTTGACGAGAAGTCAGCTTTGTCAGCATGACTCGAGGATTCGGAATCTTTATCCGCCTTGGTCGAGAGAATGGTACGATGCACTAACATTATGCACCATTATTGGATGATGATCTGCTCACATTTGTTTCCTTGGCTTTAGGAAAAAGGCATGAGGAAGTGCAATAACATCGTAACATTTCGTTTCCATTGGCTGAGTCGGGGCTAATTCAAGAGCCAAAGCCCTGGCAGTCGATTGAACAGAGTGTGTGCCCTTTCCTTAATGATTAATGAGAAAGAGAGGATTGAGAAGAATCATCTGAAATGTTCACATTCACTCGAAAACAACTCGTGAGGACACACGGAACAGATCTACGTATAACTTCAGTAATCTGCAATTGTTGGTAAAGCGAGCGGATCGGTTATTATTTAGCCCATTTCATGGTTCTGAAACTGTCCATGTAGAGTTCCAAGTCATTTTTGCAATAATCACTTGGAGTAAAGTGTAAAATCGGAAATGTCTTCTGGATCAGGATAAACCTTGAGGTTTATGATAAAAAAGGCCTGGGACTTTAATTTAAAAATAAACAAACCTTAAATCTCCTTCAAAATGCAAATAGAAATGGCCCAGAATGCACATATAATTG
>CM021319.1:8177704-8202734 GCA_010645155.1 Tigriopus japonicus
TAATGTAAAAATGAACAAACCTTAAATCTCCTTCAAAATGCAAATAGAAATGGCCCAGAATGCACATATAAATGCAAATAAATTCATATTTCAAAGGGGCATTTGATGTTTTGTTTCGGGTTTTTGGGACCCAGGACTTACGGGGCTAAAAATTGCGAAATTTTGTGTTTTGGACGGCATATCAACTTATCTTTGTTTGCTTTTTCTGCCTGTGGATATGAAAACGCTTCAGAAAAGAAACTAGTAACCAAACTAATATCAATCCTTTAATTTGGGATGCCTCGAGAACAACTCCTCCAATCCAAGTTGAGCAACAATATCCACATGTGTAGTTCGTTCCTTATTCGTTTCCAAGGAGATAGTTTCTGTCAATTTAACTTTTCGAAGTATAACTTTGAGAAAAACAAATATATTTCGTAAAAAAATCGCCCGTACTCGTAAGGTGTACAATTAGCTTTTGATTCTTATACTAGTTAGAAAGGGCTTTCTTTGTCAAGGTAACACATCTTTCGAAGTTTGGAACCGAGAATTAGATTAAAAATACGAGATGGCAAAATCACTTGTTTTTGTATTCATTCTTAGATAAGGTTTGCAAAGAATATCTTTGAAATCAAAATGAATTGAATCGTCAACTTAACAATTGTAACGTCGGCTTACACGTGTAGCTTCAAAAAAGCCCAGCTAGTCAATCAGAGCGTTGACTAATAAAATGGCTAAAGAAGGGCTTGAGTACCTCTTATTTTGCAATTTAATGACCAAACCGCTTTATAGTGGCCTGATTTAATGGGATCAATTGCGAAATCAAATTCATATTTTACTACAGTTTAATCTTAGTCCACGAAAAAAAGCCTTATGGCTTATGAATGTCTTGTGGGCTTGGTAACTACTTGAACTTCACGGCTTTGATAGCTGAGACAATGGTCATCACGTCAAGCTTCGAAAAAGCCCAACAAGTTGACGCTTGTTTCCCCCCTTCATCTTCGTTTTTTCAAAAACGATCCCCATCATCAATCTAAAAATAACATTTGCAACCCAAAATCAGCTGTTGAAATGACATGAAATGAAATACGAGCGCGTTAAATCAAACATAGGTATTGGTTTGGCAACACGTACCCATGTAAAAAAAAATGAATGAATAAGTCTTGGAATGGCTCAAAATGAACGAGCTTTGGACGAAATGTAGCAATTAAAAACAAATAGGACTTTTTGGGGGTAAAAAGAGGCAATTTTGCCCCAAATTCCGTCAATTTGATTACAATTTTATAACAAATCAATTGCAACTTCAATAATAAGAAACGCAAACTCTTGACAGTAACTATTTTATCCAAAACTTATTTATTGTTTCCACGGTCAAAAGGCAACCACATCACTTGATGTTTTTTTTTACTTGAAACTTTTTTTAGAGAAAGGAGGCACAATCGGACGAGTGCTTGCGAATGTACCCGAACCAAGATTGGTAGTAATTAAATCCAAAAGCAACTTTCCATAATGTGCATGGTTTTTAGAATCTTGTTACAATCGAGGAGCACTAGAAAGCGCCTTAATAAGAAAATAATATTGCACACATAATATCAAGAACGTCAGGTTTTGACATCAATTTTTGACAATCAAAACCTTTGAAGACCCTGTCTCCATCTAGTTAACAAATTTTTAAAAGTAATGACTCAAAGGCCCCATGGATTCCTAGATATTTTGAGGCTTATGGAATTGTGCTCATTTGGATTATCTCCAATGCTTTTAGATATAACTTGCATACTTGGTTTCATAGAAAAGTCAAATATTAAGTCAACTCCAATCATCGTGGAAAGTAGCTCCGCCACGTTGTAGTAATTTTCACGCAACCTCATTTTAACGGTGTGAAAGTTTGCCACCCGTTGCCACTCATAAAGAACCACCTCTTTTGAGTGTTAAGAGACAAATTGATGGCGCACCTTGGACGATCCACTTGACAAGTATGAGTTCATTTTTATCGCAGAGGTGAATGAACCATTTTCCTTACATGCTATATTGGTAAAATCCGGTTTTTTTGCCGTTTTCATTGAAGAACAATTAACCAAGATGGAAGGTTGTACTTTCTGTTTGTACCTCAATCAGGTTGAATTATTCATTACCTCATAGAATGGCAAGCCTTTTGCAAAGAAATTAGTCGATGTCGCGAACAAGGCTTAGACCTCTCTCCAAGGTGCTAACAAACGTTCCATCCAGCCTTGTCCAAAGGAAGTTCCAAGTACAAAATGTCAACTTTGGGAACACGCTACTTTCCACTCGGCGACAGTCTAGACATAAATCAAGTGCACCACTAAAGAAAGTCTGAAGGTAATGTATAAGCGGATTGAGCTTGGCCATATGTTCTACTATTGAAGAAGCTTAAAAAAAACTCCCAGGGGACATTCCTAACTCAAAATGAATCATAAAGTTTTACTTTCAAGGCACAGGAGATTGAGCTTACCTTTATATTGTTTTATGGATTCGTCAATTCGTCTTCATTTATCTTGAGGCAAAAGACCCTCTGGAGACACGAAGGTGATTTTTCAAACATTCACTTCATCTTTAAATTTCAAGGCCACCTTTAAAAAAAGTAAGCTGGCCAAACTATGTGAAACTGAAAAGGAAAATCTACCTCGTTTACATTTGCTTGGTTGACTAATCAAGGCCTCGGAAATAGCTAAATGTGAAGCCATTTTGAATGGAAAATGGGAAATAGCCCATCTAACTTTAATATACACTGCACTTTCCAACCATATTTTCCTCATCAATGCATTAATCCTTCTGAAAGTTGGAACCGATCGGAACATGTCTCGAAAGACCCACTCGAAGAATTGGGCTTCCCATTTTGCTAGAGTTAATTGAATTTGTTGCCCCAATTCTCTCTATTTAGAGGGAGTCGGCAAGGTCAGAACTTCTGGTTGGCTTTCCAAGCCCGAAGTCTTGTTTCCAGTTCATTGTCTCTTCTCGCCAAAGGCCACGCCCTTCAACACACCGTGTTAAAAGACCAAGAAGGTAGTGGAAAATTGTTAAGAAAAAAGAAGGTGGAACCGGAAATCCAATCCAAAAGTTTAGTTAGTTCCAATTGCTCTGCTTCTAGTGCTCTCTCTTTCTTTCCCTTCTCTGTCTTTCCTCACTCAAGGTTTTCGGCGAAAAACGTTTTCATACTTGGCAAGTAACAGCAGCTGACTGCGAGTATACTACGAGTTCCTCTTCTTCTTCTTCTTCCACTACTAAGGACAGCGTGGACCACTGTATGGCTTTGTGTTTTTGCTGGTTTTTGCAGCCTTTCCTTCGCCCAAGGTTATCTGTTTGGCAACTCCTAGTGAAAGGCGTGGAAGCTTAGAAGGATGGAAGCAACGATTCGCAAGAAAATGTACATAAATATTGTAATTGCCGTTGCATACATAAATCCCAAGGCCAAGAAGGTGGAAAAAAGTTTGCCAATATTTGGTCTTTTGTTCTTGATTGTTGCAGGGGCAAATAACAAATCTTGCGGCAAGGCCTTGGATGACGCATTGATGAAAGTGGTATTAAAAAGCAAATCTTCCAATCACCGGAAAGCGTGGTTTTGGATTCAAACTCCGTTTAAAGGGCACTCTAATGCATTTCAATTCCAGAAAGACTTCGTGGCAAGATAAATGGAACACATGACCTTTCCGAAACATGTTCCTGAAGATTTGCGTGTGGTAGCGAGTAATCTAATGAAAAGGCTTTGCTCTTGATGGAATTTGGAAACCTATTGGTCGTCGCAATTTTATTTCCTCGTTCTTTTCCATTCTTTGTAAGTCTTCCTCTGCAAGTGAAAACGAGTAATTTGAGGGAAGAAGCAAAAAACACAGGCTCCTTGAGCTGTCGTTAGGTCGTAAGCTCGCTCCACCAAAGATCGATCAAAGCTGGAAAGCCAGGGTTCTATATTTTAGGAGCTTAAATAATGTAAACTTAATAAATGGCGCCCGAAAGTGTTCCAAAGGAATCACGTTTTGTGCCATGCTCAAGCTTGAGAGAAACGTTTCGATACGAAACATACATCCCTTTGTGAAGGGAAAAGCACTATGCATAATATAATTTTCTGGATTGTTGTTGGCTTTCCAATGCAACTTTTTGGGCATTCAAGCAAGTTGTCGGAAAGTACATTAAAATTGCCCGCCATCAACATTTGTTGTTATATCCACTGAGGAATATAAGATGGATTCTAGATGAGAGAGAAATGTGAGTCCTCGAAAAGAGAAAACAGAAGGTCGCCAATGCAATTGGACTTACAAGGCGACCATATTTTTTGTTTGACCTTGATACATCTTGAAGGTTCATTTCCCCATTCGGCAGAGGCTGTGGTAATTCATTTTTGCTCTCTGTGCGGTTACATTCTCTCGGGTAATATTTTATGTGTGCTATTGGCCCCGGGCTCAAAATGAGATGAGCTTTGAGCCAAGGCTCGGTTCTCTGAAAGTAAACGACCGTCGATTGCATGGGACGTTGGGCAATATTGCCTTAATTTAAACGCACCGGGATGCATATCAATACTGTTCACTCTCTTACTTTCTTCTCCGAGCCCAACACCAAGGCCGTAAAATATTAGGAGCATTGGCATTCAAAGGGACCAAAGTGGTCGGTCGGTCCAATGCTTGAATTCTTTAAGTGAAAAAAAAGCTGTGCATACGTTTCAAATATCAACCATTGTAAACCCACAAGTAGTCATGGGGGGATATTTTGCAAGCAACCCTTACTTCCAAATTTGTATTCGGTTTATGGCCAATAACCTGAAACCAACTACAATTGGCTGGCTTGCTGGGCTCTCTTTCGTTCCCAATTTCTCTGGCTGTATTGTTCGTGAATCTTGGAACGTAATAGAACACAGCCAAGGCTAACCATCCACACTCTGTCGACCACTTTTGAAGGCTTCTTAGAGTGGAGTCGAGCGGACACAACACGAGAAGTCGATAAAATGGATCCTTCCAGAAAGGCACAGTAGAGGCTTGGGAGGGGCCTTATGTACCCTTCAAGCCTTTTTGACAGCCCTCCCCTCTTCGAAGACAAAGGGAATAAAAAGGATGATTTTCCTGGTTCGAAACATGGGGCATTCACTCAGATTTGAAGGCCGTGTTGACACACTCTCTAAACAAAAAGGTCGTGTAAACCATTGAAACCAGATTCCAGTAGCGGAAAATCTGGTATGGGAAAACGGTTCCAAGTTGTATGCGAACTTCGAGAGCACCTTCCCTTCGGTACATATACCTACTGTACGATCTAATCGTGAGCTGGTGAAAGTAAAAGGAAGAAGAGGAGCACGCACAACCAACTAGTTTGTATACGGTTCCCAAGGAAAACCAAGTAGCCTTCTTACTCTCCACTTCCCATATCCCCAGGAAAGAGGATTTGGATCCAACCCAAACGAAGGCTGCTACGAGATAATGAAGGAATTCATCTTAAAGTTGAAACGCATTGTAGTAATCCGAAATTGAATAAGGTCTCCCCGGCCTTTCCAGCTTTCTCTTTCGGTGAGAAAATTGCTCTCCTCTGAGTTAGACCAAAGGTGGGAATTCCCAAATTTCCAGGAACCACCACTTAACAATCGAGTCAAGGGTCCCTTAAAAGAAGGCGTTGGAAGGAATTTATTACAACTGGATAACCAAGCTCTTTGTTACGTTCATCTTGACATCATATAATACATCTGTACTCCAAACGATATGCTTATAGATTGCCATAGGCGCTATTCACTGAGGCAATGCAGGTCTACTTCCAATACTTGCCCTTGTGCCTGGAATTGGAATTGAAGAGTAGGTTGCTAGGGAACCTTGAGGATAATGAATAACGGTGATATATCTACATTCTCCAACATTCCGACATTGTGAAACCTGAGATTCTTGTAAGTTATTTCGGGCATGGTGGCCATAATTCCTCTACCCAGTCTATTATGGACTTGTTATAATATGACCTGGAAGCCAAGGACGTGCATTTAGAGCCCAACTTTGAGTGGTGATGAATCTGATATGCCTTCGACCACGAGGATTTAATAAAGGTTCGTATGATAAGATTTTTAAGATTTTTACACTTTTAAAGAAATATAGAAGAACAATCCTTGAAACTATACTTAAGGATGGTTAACCTTACTTGATTTTGGTTTCCTCTAAAAAATGTATATGTGTTAACAAACGACCCCTTATATGTTGCATTACCAGGACCACCAAATATTTGTAAATTACATTTGGCAATGAAATAACAATTCATTTCAATTTTGTCCAAGATTTCGAAAATGTGATATTTTCTAAATAAAAATATGGGAAAATTGCTTGTTCCATTAATTTTTTTGTAAAAAAAAGGTTTGTTTATCAGTTTAAATCAAAGTGAGAAACAAGCCAACATTTTATATTATAGTTGCAACAGCAAATATTTGGTTTATTTTTTGGGCCACCAGATACTTGTAAATTATAATTTACAGTGTAATTACTTATTACATTATCGAAACATGGGGCATTCACTCAGATTTGAAGGCCGGGTTGACACACTCCCTAAACAAAAAGGTCGTGTAAACCATTGAGACCAGATTCTAGTAGCGGAATCAAAACAAAAATTGCAAATTTAGTCCTAAAAATACAAAATAATTAGGAAAAAGGAAGGCAAAACAAAATTAGAAAAGAAGCAGAGTAGATATATGACAGTTGTGACAAAACGAATTTAGATTATCAACTCTTTCAAGCTATGACGTAAGACTTACAGATTGTGCAAGTATAGGAAAAAGTCAGTCTCTATTTTGATTATTGAGAAAAATGTTAGGAAAATTACCTAAAACTCAATTTCGTTACATCATTTCTCCAAAGGGGAGATGGTTGTAGCGCAGATGACTAACACGCGACCGAACTGTACTCGGGTTCATGGGTTCGATCCCAGGTCTATACTCCCCCCCACCCCACCCCACCCCTCTGTCTAGTGGATATTACGCCTCGAACGGCGCTTCCTGAACCCAGAATGGGCCCCACACGACTCCAATATACAATATTAATTGTAAGTATAATATATCCCATGAGACGATGATTCTCGCAATAAACATTATTATAAAAAATAAATACACAGAAACGACGTATTTTGGCAATATTTTTAATCAAAATTTGGTGACCCTCTGCATTACTGTACTTAGAGGAGTATACCGTAGAGAGGCCATTGTCGTCATTTTGTCTGCCTTGTTTGTAGCTGATACTGGCCAAAGTTGCCCATAAGTTATGTGAAAATGCAAATATTTCCGAACAATATCGTGAAATAATTGCCCAAACAAGTGGAAGATCATGGTACAAATGAAAGTGCGCAAGACATATTTTCTTTGCCAAATCCTATAATTGCGTGAATCAAATTATCATCTTCATTGAGCACCTTAGCGTAATTTTGGAGAATCAAACAGTAGGCAAGAGGTCACATGCCGATAACTAAAAGTTTTTCCAAAAATTCCCTCCTACGAATACGATTGTTTGGGCAAGTTTCAACTATTGGCTGATGATAAACGGCCCTTGCTGCCCACAATGAAATTTCACGACCAGCCTACTCTAGCATCTCCACTCTATAGACCTCTATGTTACTGTAGGCTAAGCATCAATTTGAAACACAGTTTCGGTAGTTGTCATTGAAAGTTTCGATCAATGAAATTTAAAATTGAATCCTTTCAAAAGGAGAGAAGTCGAAGGTAAATTGAGAAACAGTAGGAATATGGCTACAGAGAGTTTATGTTCTTTTGCATTTGAAAATAATTATGAGTCGTTACAATGACAACCATTGGATTATTCTACTTAACGTAGGTTTCACATAAATGATGAAGATAGTGAAAAGTACAGAACATATATTTAGTCAGTTCTTGAGAAACAATGAGAGACGTTTCTCCAAAACTTTGGGTGATTCTACAATTAAAGAAAAAAGCTCTTTTACGACGGTACTTCTTGTCGTTAAACATTTTTTTTGATTGGCTTTGAGTGGTACCAGGTCGCATGTTAACTCAATGCACTAATTCAAATTACTCGAGTATGCAACCGACTACCTGAGAGAACGGTTGAAGTTGCTTTTAGTACATTTCAGCCAAGTGCAGAAAACATTCGACCCAAAGGCTGAGAGATACCTTTTAGTATACCTGGCAGTGGTCACTTTGCTTTTTTTGCTCACCATTGAAGCTCCTTGCCTCAGCAAATATTGGGATATTCGTATTAACAATACAAGAGATTGGGACCGATCCAGGAAATAGAGGTATCAGTATCCGAATCCATTACATATGCATGCATGTCCGACGAAAATACTTTTTAGATTCTTTATGAAACCTGCTCCACAAAATGTTCCATCAAGAATAACAAAGACAAGCAAGTCCTCATGCAAAGAAATAACTGGTCAAATAATCTGCTTGATTCAATTAAAATATGTGCAAATAAAGACCCGTGCATTAAAACTGAAAGTATTTATCAATTTACAAAAAATAAATTTATTTTCTGTACTTGGTTACTGAGGAAAAGGTTATGACCAAAGTATTTAAAGTGTACATTTTCTGAGATACATTTTCCTTTGTGTAATGTACAGTATGTATGATTGGTTTGGGGAAGAAGCATGTTTTTCGTGCACACATACGTATGGGAAGTGCTCGACCATGAGCTAATCTTTGGCATTAAAAGATCGAAGATCGTAGCTTGTTTGTTCATTTCGGGGTTATCATAATCATTTCATTTTTGGATTCTTGATGAGTTTGTCATCTCTCTTCTTGTTCGTTGTCACCAGTGAAACTATTGAAATAATAATCTTCGAGTTTGGTGAATATTCTGCGATCAATTCATTCCACTTTCTTGCTTGGGTCAAGTAATTTGATTCTAATTCGTCTAATTTCAACATCTTGGACAAATTTAAGTAAATTGCTTCTACAATAAGAGCCACAAACTCTGGTCTTCATCCGTGGCAATCGCAAATTTGAATCCATATTTTGAATACCTTACGCTCGAACGACAAGCTTTCTCATTTTAGACCTTTTCCCTTTGATCAAAGTATTAGGAAATAGATTCAGTGAGCGGGTCAGTAAGCGAATGACTGAGTGGACTTGAGACCAACAAAAAGATACACACCCGATTTACAATTCAGATTCAGCGTCTCTGTCATGCGTGGCATCCTTGATCGACCATGGTCTTCACGCTATTCTGATTCCTCAGACACTCAGGACACTCACTCAGTATTGGAACGAAAGACATGTTGTTTTTTGGAGGGGCACGTTTCCCTATTCCATTGTAGCCTTTGGGAATAAAAGTTAATACGACGGATTTCTGTGTTCCAAATATCTGATTTTTGGACACCGACTTCAAGTGTCAAGTAAGCTTATTCTTTAGTTGTCTGATATGTCAATACTTGCACGAAAAATGACCTAGTTTAAGATAAGTGCAAAGTAACAGGGGGGTTAGCTTCCCCATTTTTTCATTTTGTTGTTCCAAAAGTTTTTCTTTATCCTCTGTCAACTTTCGGACACATTTCTTGTTCCATGTCAAATTGTAAAATCAATGCATTGATCTCGGCGCGTTTTGTTTCTAAAGCCTTTTTCGTTCTGTCTTTGCACAGAGTTGAGGTCGATTTCGTCAGTATGGCGGCTAAAATTGTAAGTAATGGCCTTTCTCGTGAAGTTGAGCGGATTCGCCCAAAGGATGTTTTCCAATGATGAGAATGTTTTGATAGAGTAGAAGCAGAAAAACATTGTTTAAACACTCGAGGATAAGAAAAAAGCGTGCGCCAATGAGATGATCTTCAAAGGAACTGGCTGACGGATTTCTTCACAACGTGTTCCCTATTTCTGGAAACTGCAAGAGGGTATTCATCTTGATTTGTAATTCTTCAAATATTGGCTCTTCTAACAGAGCCAGCCAAAAAATAGGGCCCCAAATGCCTCGGAGGGAAAGCCTGGTCTGTCATTGGGAAAGTCGTAATTAGGTGGCTTGTTGTTCCACTTTGGGACCATTTCTCATCGAGGTTCTATTCTTGGCGGTTGGAACGACGCCCTCCAATTTCCCATCAAGTGTCTTTGGGTGGGTGTCTGGCGAATGCTCGTAGTACACGCTTGTCTTGGGGGAGATTATAAATGGATTCTTCCCCAAATGGAACATTGACCTGACCTACTTCTCGAAGGAGCTTCTTTTGTGCATGTTACTGTAAATTGCCCGAATCCTTAAATGTGCACTTTTGCTGCTCATACGTTAATCCATATGGAATGCTTATCCCTCAAAAGAGGGATAATGTCTTTTAGCCTCGAGGGGGATTGCACGCATATCAAGAAAGCTATTGCTCGTTTCTGTCTCCAGGTAGAAAGCCATTCGTCTTGACTGTTCAAGGAAACATTTCGAATGTTTAATGTATATGCAATCCAATTGAATCGCTAAAACTGAAGGATGTACTTGTAGCCTGTCTGAAATCGTTGAGCAGCATATTTCCAAAAATCAAGATCACATCATGACTCGATCAGATTATATTATATTAGGCAATAATTAAAGTGACGTGATCAATCTATGGTAAGGGTTTTTAATCTTGCAAGGGTACTTAAAAATGATCTAACATTTTGAACAATAAACGGATCAATGAAGCGATCACGACAAAAAACTATGACACAAGCAAGGTTCTGATGAAATGAGAGGAATCATGATCCATTTTTTTGCCACTTGAACCCAATTGTCAAAGTGTGTGTACGTAACTAATTACTTATTGTAAGTAAATAACGAGTTTTGAGCTCATTATAGAATGGTAAAAAGTGAAAAAATATCCTTCATTTCTATTTCAGATCATATTCTAGTTTTCAAAAGTGTTCTTTCGCATCCGTTCAGGAAACAGATTGATTCATATTTCAATCCTGCACATGGAGATACTTTCCAAAGATCACCAACTTCAGCAGGTTTCGAAAAACGGAATCCCTAAAATGGTCCAAATTACACCCAAGAAGCACAGAAATCATGGAGTGGGAGGCTAACAATGAGAATTATGATTTCCAGCAGAAACGAACCATTTGCGTTCTTCTGCAAATGAGACCTGGCTTGCATTGAGAAGAACACGTATTTCAAATTTCAGCCCAATCGAATGCCGGAGTGAAGAGTTATGCCTTCTCAAACTTAGGTACTGAAGAGAGCGCAGAATGAATGAACTCGCCCTTTTGTGGTAAAACGGTTACCACAAAAGGGCTAGTTCATTCATTCTCGGTAGGATTTGCACTGAACTTTGAGTGAGCATAACTTTTGTCTCCGACGTTCGATTGAGCTGAAAATTGAAATACGCATTCTTGTCAACATATGTAAGGTCTCATTTGCAGAAGAACGTAATTGATTTGTTCTTACTGGAAATCATTATTCTCATTGCTAGCCTACCACTCCATGATTCCAGTGCTTCTTGTTACACCCAAATCGCCTCTTTGAAAAATATGGTGGTGCATTTACGCAACGCTAAAACTCTCACCCACTATTTTATTTCGCTAGATCGAAGTTGGAACCAATACTTCAAATACTGAAGGTCCAAGGTCGACGTTTCTGCATTTGGACTTGGAACTTTTGTGGAAAGATCCCTTGTTGTTCAATCCTCTGGAACGAGGCAAGAGGTCTCACGGGCTCAAGACTTCGTTAGCTTGAGAATGGAACCGATCTTGAGACATTCGAACAACGAACGAACGAACGAACTCTCTTCGATCCCAAACACAAGTGAGTGGAAATCCACAATGCAATGCATCATGGGTGCTACTCGTTGTTCGTTCCACTACGTAATCTCACTCTTTCCATGTGGATCAATGGCCTTGTCTTCGTGGTCGTCGTTCATCTCCTCGTCCTTCTGCTCGTACATCAATGCTCTTCATCCATACAAGGCTATGTTGCATCTCACAGATATGTGTAAAAGTGCATTCTCTACAACTCGTTGGGGCGTCAAAGGGACCAAACTAAGGACAAAGAACCATTCTACACTTTTTAGCCTGGTCCAAGGTCGATGAGGCTTTGGTAATTGGAATTAGACAAGCAAATTACTCCAATCCCATTTGATCCCACTTAGAAATTTATCTGTTTTTTTACAATCATTGATAATGAATCGGTGGTTTTAAGACAAAAACGATCATCTTGCAAAATTAGTTTATAATCGATATTCCTTCTTCACACATCTTCATGAATCACTTACTTTCAAATGACTAGTGGAGTGGCTTACATTGGTTTACTTCAAGTGTTTATGTATCACGTTGGCGTTGTTAAGATATGACGTCAATGAAACATAACCTTGAGAGAGAGTAGTCATTTTTCTCTTTTTCTGACACTTTGAACCAAATCGAATTATTTTTCTTTTGAAAAATGTTAGGTTCACTACTTTAAGTAGTTCTCAACAACATTTCCCATGCATTTTGCACAACAAAACAAAACAGATTTGTAGAGCGTCGGAAAATGTGTTTGCTTGGGCCACAAAAGTAGCATTGTTAGAAGTAACAGGCTAGTTTCAGCTCAAAGCAAATCAACTAAAGAGAATTTGAACATACTTTGTCTCCTCACGCTTCAAACTTTTAAAAAATCGTCCACCATTCGAGATGATCTTACAATTTAAGCAAGGCAAGAATGCAACCTTTGCTTAAGTGCTTTCTACTTGATTAGAGACAAAAAATACAGTTATTGACCTTAGTCCAACTCAGATCTAATAATACTGGGCCTTCTTTATATTTACTCTAATACATGCTTCATGCGCAATAATCCTCCTTTCTCCTCTGGCTTTTCTATTTTGTTGGGCTAAGTAGGCCTTACGAAGGCAAAGCTACTTCATCATCGGATGGTTTTCCCAGACATGAGAGCCTATTTTTAGAAACGCAAAAAGGCCCTTGAACAACCTTCTAGCACAATCATTTGGGTGAACTTCCCCATAGGAACCAGATTATCCAGGTCTCGTAATTGTGCGATAAAGCATGCAAAGGCGTTTCAAGAGGTTTGCTTGCCATACTCCAAGGCTCGATATAACTTGAGGATCGATAAGCTCTTCAGAAGTGGCAATCATCTTTTGATCGTCTTTTGAATGGCTTTGTTCCCGTTTACTTGTATTGAGTGAATAAAGGAATCTCATTAGACTGGTCCTTGTTTTGTTGTTCCACAGAGAGAAAGAAGCTTGTTCTGATGCAAAATGCATGTGTTTTTGAAAGTAAATGTATTCGAGAATTGCTGGAGCATTTGGAAAACATAAGTACGAGCTCTCCTTAAGAGAAGAAACAATTTTAGAATTCAAATTCAGTGCAAGGGGAAATCGATCCAAAAATGAAGGTCTTCCCAGATATCGGTTTGTAGCTAGAGAAGTTGCCACCTAAATCCCGTGCCCATGAAGGAAGTACGGGAAACACACACTCAGCAATAACGATGTGTTGTTTTTCGATGTCGCAGCTCTCGGACGGAAAAGTTGTTAGATGATCCAGGAAAGTCTGTAGTCTGCACAATGAGGCATTACGCTTGCACGTGTTAATGGATCCAAATGTGGCCAACTTTGATGTTTTCGGACGATGCACAAAGTACGCACAGCGTGTGTCACCAAAATTGAACAAAAACTTAAGACGTAAACACTTGAAAATATCGCAATTTATTGCGCTACAAACATTCTAATTAGTTGAAGTTTTTCCTCCACTCCCATGAAAACCTGAACAACATGCACATTTTCATAAGGTTGTCACTTCGGTAGACCGCAAAGTTCTACCTTATACCATATGAGGTATCAGAACCAGTGGTCGACAAAAAAATTTGGGCCAAGGCCCACCAAACTTGATGTTTTATTTAGGACCTACCAAACCGAAGCTGCTGATGGGTACAAGGGTCCACAAATAAACGATCATAGAGCCATGAGCTCATAAGAGACAAACTTTTTGAATTAGAGGAGTAGTAATTAGTCTGATATTTAAGTACTAGTGATCCTCAATTTCAACTTACATTTAACTTTCAATGGTTCGAAGCTTCAATGCTAAGACAAAAACCCCTTTAGTGTTTTTTGTCTTAGCATTGGATTTTTCAACAATCTGCGACTTAAAGTGATGCATGTCAACCGCTTTGTCCTATTACTGTAAGGGCAAATTGTTCCACTAAGACTTGCCCCTAGGGCCCTCCAAGCGAAATCCGCAATCTTCTGAGACAGCTATTTTACACATTGAGGAACTGGCCTTAATTCAGAACCTTTGTTGTGAGAAAGAAGCCACGTTGGGTCTAGGGCGTCACATTAGCCATTTTCTAGTTGTATGACACATGACACGGCGATGGTTTAGAATAGTTTTTTGATCCGAAACAAGAAGCAGCGTGGTGAAAGATTTTTCACACCTAAAAAAACCTGGGTTACTACCTCGCAATAAGTCTTTCTTGTGTCAAACACCTGCTCTGCTGGCAAATTTGAAAATATCCCCCTATCGCTTTGTCCAGTAGCAACTTTGTGACACCCCTGGCAACTCGGATTTTTGCTTTTAAAAAAGTGCTCTTGGCTGGGCTTTCACACAAGCTGAAACATTCTGCACGTGTGTAACGTCAAAAATAAGTAACAGGAAACGAAACTTACACACCAATGTTGACTACTACAGGGAGCTCCGTAAAACTGGACACTCAAAATCGTAGATCTACAACCCTTCAGGTTTAAGGATCAAAAGCAGGGGTTGCAACCATGCAGCCGCGGTCCACATGTGGGCCTCAAAGAGACTTTTGTTGGCCACGAAACCTGTGGGAAAATCTCAATGATGAACCGTTCATGGCATTTTACAAAATTGATTGGCCGTAGCCCTTAATCCAGGGGCCGACAACCAGTGGGCCGGGGCCCCCATATGGGCCCAATAATGAATTTTAGTGAATGTAATGAAAGGACCAAAATGCTTGGCCCAAAAACCATGGATTGTTTTAGTCTCACATAGAGCAAAATTAAAAGGTTTTCATCAAATCAAGATGTATCAGTGCGCCAAGGCCAAATACTTAATGGCATTCCAGACCATTTTTGTTCAAGCCTAACCCACAAGCGGCTCTCGCCACCATTTTGAAAAGGAATGTAAGTATGACACGAGATTGAGGTTGGAGGTAAAAAGGTTCTAAACGCTCTGAAGCACATGCATTGTCGGAACTAACCACACATTGATATTCATAGAAAGTGTCCCTCACCAGCCTTGCTTCGCTCTCTCTCTCTCTCATTTTACTATGTAAGGCTTTTAGATCTCGTGGTAGGTTTGCATAAAACATGGCAGACTTGACAGAGAGATAATGACCACGCAAACAAAGTTCACTCAAACTTTTTCATATCCACCCCTCGAGACAAATACCTTCCTCTAAACTATTTGTTTTCGCGAAAAGTTTTCATTGGGGCAAGCCAGAGGTCTTCTTGAATCAACGAACGTGCGAACAACAGTTTGATTTTTGACATGGTTTTGTCATTTTTGGCCTTTTGAGTCAAAAAGTTTACCACAACTAAACTTCTCAAAAGGCACGATACCTGATCTCCCAATAAAATATGTCAGCACTGCTAACTCGAAGTCCATCATTATAAGTACTGATTGAACTCGAGCTAGATTTAAATCGAGATTTTGGTCCTTCTTTGGCTGCCTTTTAGAACAGCAATATAAATACGAGTCACGAATGGCAACACTCCCAACTCGAAGCCCATCACTAGTTCCAATCCACAAATGTTTGATATGAATCTCAGCTAGATTTGAGTTTATACAAGAGCTAGAATATGCATGCAGTTTCTACGTAGGCTTTGGCAAACTTCTCGTATAAATCGGCAGTAGGTCACGTCGAACATGTCCCCCCCCCTCCCTTGTATGTAGTTTGATATTTTGATATACATACTTACGAAGGTGCGCCTGGCCCATTTTGCGCCACACCTGCCCCCCCCCCTTTTGAAAATGTTGGATGGAAGTTCTTTGTAGGCAACATTGAACACCTTGCCGCTATCCATTAGTGTACGACTAGTTCGAACAAACTCTTTCAAGGCGGGAAATATCATCGACACATAACAGTCGTCGAGGCAATGGATGGCCAGCTGTTCCGAGCTTTTCTGCGTCATATCATTTCCCTCCAACTAGACGCGGTTCACTTCAAACCGCGCTGAAGTCAAGCAAAGGTCTGATCTGTGTTTGGTACTACATTGACGAAGGGGGAAGGAAGAGCGGCTGGCCACGGGTCATGGGGCATGTACCCGATGAGCTAGAGCAGCCAGAGGAGGAGGAGGAGGAGGAAGAAGATCGACAACACTGACAAGCACCACTTGAGCAGAGGTTCCCGTCGGTCGGCCGTTCTTCATCCATGCCCTCTCACAAAACATAACGTTCCTCGTTCAGTAGGCCAGGCGGCAGGTGGCGTGCGGGCCAACTGCATCTCTTGCTCCAGTAAGCTCCTCTTTCTCTAAATTTTCCCCCCGCCATGCCTAGGGGCCAAGCGGCCCAAGTTCAGTCAGTGCAGGCCAACTTTTCCTTCATCTCGTGGCCGTTGTTTGGAAAAGAACGAATAAACAGCTGTTGTCAGGCTTCAAATCAGGGGTGATTGTGCTCCGGCCACGGCAGCTGCTCTGTATTTTCAACTTGGATTGGATGGTGGTCCAGAGTAGGAAGCAGAACGGGTCCACCTTTGCTCACTCTGGTGGAGTCGCAAATAGTAGGGCACGTTTCTCCTTCCTCTTTGTGGACAACCGTGGCATCATGACAACTGCCTTGGTATAGAGACTTTTCAGAAAAGTTATACATTCTGCTGAAAGAAAAGATCTCTAAAATGTATTCAATAAATTGTTCAGGCCCTGGGCCCTGTAAACAACCACTAGCTCTGAAGGCTGAGTCAGGTTGGCAACTTGCAGCTGTGAGCAGCTTCTTCTCAGCTGCCTTCAATACTGGCTTGAACCGATTGCTCGCGCTTGAACGTCAATGCTCTGCGCCCGCACCTCACGGGCCACTCTGCTTTGTCGCCGTATTTGCCAAAACAGAGACCACTCCATCCAGCTGGATTGGAAGCAGGAACACATACCCCATGGACGACGAACAGACCGAGAAGGAGCGTAGACTCACACTCATAGAGCAGAGAGAAGGTTAGAGAGAGAGAAAGGGAAAGACGAAGAAAATGAAACAGAGAAAGAACAGCACCTACAGTAGATCAGTGACTGACGACCATGGACATTGGTAACAACAAAGTCAAGCGAACTGATCCAAAAGAGCTCTCTGTGGAAGAAGATCTTGCCCAATTTGAAGCACTACCTTGAGGATTAAACCATTAGTACAGTTTGGGACGTTTGATGGCACACTCGCCATTCACTGACAGTGTCAATCAGGACTCCCCAAGAACACTAGCCAACAAACAGCACTATTAGGAAGGTAAGACCCATCGGCCTTAGTAACACCTTGGCCAGAAGATTTGGTAGCTTGACACAAGCACAAAGTAAGTGCCCTACAGCAAAGATGAAGGTTTGATTGAGTCAGCTTAGAGCAAATGAGATGAGACTTGAGTGTCTGAACCATTGACTTCCACAAAAGGAAGATTAGCCCAGGATACGCCAAACTGCGCAATACCACATGACATTAGTCTCTGTAGCTGTATGTACTGAATGTGCAAAGAGTACGTCGACTTCTTGTTAGGTACTTGTTTCAGATTTCAACTGATGATCTAAAATTAAACCCAGTCCATGCTCAATTGTTGGGCGATCAAAGCGATTGTCGAGGGAAAATACATGCATCAACGCAATGAGACTTGTTTTGAAATTGTGTATTGGCTGACTTGGTGGAAACAAAATAGCGCAGTCAAATCTTGCTCCGCAATCTTCAAGATTGCGGTGAATGTACATAGGGGGCTAGTTTCGCATTTTGGACGTAATTGCGAGCATTGCAATAATCACTTTCCAAAGCAACTTGAAATTTGTAAAGTCAAGCCAATCCTACAAGGAACTGAATGATTGAAATTCGAAGCAAAGCCTCGAAAAACAATTAAACATAGTTGTGCCTTTTATGACATGTTGCGATAGTGAAAATTTGTCTTTCCTCATTCCTTTAAAAATTCTTCAAAGTGATCGCGAGGTGGAATAGAAAGATTGGCATTGTGTTGTGTTTTAGTGTCAAGTACCTTTTCTTGCCTTGCACAAAGAAAGGGAAGTTTTCCTCAAGTGTTATGCCGGTAATTCAAGGCCATATAGGTTTTGGCCTTTCTAAATATATATTGCGAAAAAGACAGATTCCCAGACAAGGTGCGCAATTTTCAAATTAGGTCTTACGTCTGCCCACAAAATTAGGGTTGAATATTGGGCGCAGAATCAAACCGACCCACGAGGATTGACAAAGAGTTCTTTATGAGCCTTTGTCTTGGTAATCTTTCGCTGCCATCGGCCCGTCTGTCATTTTACACTTGAAAGAAAATCCGAGCAAAAAGTTGTTTCATTCACGCTTTTTCTGAACAGACATCTCTAGCTTCGCAATGAAACGATGAAATGGGCAGGTTGGTTATTGGTCTTCTTTGTTCTAGGTCTGCAGGCAAAAGTTCAATGATTTTGAACTCTGCTCTTAAATGGGGGAAACTGAAGATTTTGGTACAACAACGTGTGTTGCAACTTTTCCCGCACGTTAACAGAGATTGAGCCCGAGGCGTGAATTTCCATCTAGCAAATGGGCACTAAATACTTTTTTTTGCCGGTCTACGAGAGCTCTTCAGGTTTAAAACTGTTAGCAAAAGACTTGTTTTTCATTGGAAGCAATGTTTCGAATAAAGCCAACCTGATTTTACCTCTCTCTTGCTTCTGTTGACAATCATATCCGGTTTCATTTCTGGCGTTCCCACCAAAACTGTTTTCCCCTCCCTCTCAAAGTCATTGCCACCTTACCTAAGCCAAAGCGAATAGCACTTTGCTAGAGAGCAAGCAAGCTCTTTGGCAAAATGTTCCGACGATTCTCTTTTGGTATCTTTTATCAGTATTTTCAGACACCTCCGTATCATTCGGTGGTAATTTGTTCAAACTCCGAGAAAAGTTTTAGAGTCCTGTCTTGTGTAGTACAGTTACTTTAATCGATTAAACATAGAAGAAAGGGGCATTAACTTTCAATGACAGGTTACAAA
This sequence comes from Tigriopus japonicus, assembly GCA_010645155.1. Lineage (NCBI taxonomy): Eukaryota > Metazoa > Arthropoda > Copepoda > Harpacticoida > Harpacticidae > Tigriopus > Tigriopus japonicus. Next base: position 8,196,721 of record CM021319.1, read on the forward strand.
TGCGATGATTGACAAAGCAAATTGCGGATAATGAAACGAAAGTTCGAGAATGTCTTCATGAATCATATTTTTGTGATTGCAAAGATATTGCAAATTGGACTCGATTTGCAGAAAAATGTAACTACATATAGTGTACCCCTCATTTTTAACCATTAATCACAGGGAAGTTTAGCTGGGTGACGCAATGATCGAACCATAAAAACTTTATATAAGAGGCAAATCCGGTCATTGTGCAGACATGAGGTTTCTTTTTATGCCTAAAAGGCGTAAAGCACTTGCATATGTTCAGATAGTTTATATCTCGTCTAGACGGGAATGTTTTTTTCCGGGGCCTTATTCTGTCACCTGCTTCCTGATGTGGGTCCGATCCAGTTCTAAATAAATCTCTTGTCCGACGAAAACGATATCCCTTTCTACCGAATTTACAATATATCACGCAATTGTAATCAGTGATCAGTTTGACGAGGTAATTGTTCGACGTTCCTGTTCTAACGGTGAAGTATGGTGATTTTATATTTGAAATGCCAACTAGGAAGTTCACTGAGAGTCTTCAGTCTTGAACAAGAAGCCCCGCTTTAGTAAACCACATGAATAAATAGTTGTCTTGGCTTTATTTGGTAGTCATTTGATGTTTTACATCCATACATCTTCGTAGACTTGGCCTCCTGCTCACTTCTCTCTCACACTTGGCTCCAAGCATTTTTTCCATCAAAGTGAGGCAAAAACAGATCAATAGCTCTAAATGCTTGAAGTAAAGAATTCGTTCTGTCATCTCAGTAGTTCTGTAATCGCGAACAATAGCCCCGTTGAAAAAAGTTCGGACCTAGTACAGTGCTTGCAATGGCAAATCTCTTCAACCATCAAGGCAATCTTGGAACCACCGTGCCTTTAATGCTCGTCCATCAATTTGAACCCTACGCTTGTTCTGACACGAGATTCACAGCGATAAGTGTTGTTGATGTATTCCCCTGACCAATTCATTCACATCTTTTTTCTCCATCTTGTAACGGCCTTGCCTGTTTTTTTGGATGTACTGTAGTTTCCATCCCACATGGCATAAATACCGACTGAATGGTGGCCAGGAAAAAAACCCTCAAGGATTCTCTTCCCCAAAGGTTTTTGTCCATTACTCTTAACAGTGCACATTACGGACATACGTAGAGAGGGGGAAAAAGTCGAGCTCGGATTGAATTCTACCCTCCGTGTTATTCTAGTTCGTAGGCCTGTCCATGCTCAAATGTAATTGAGTGTGTGTTGTCGTTGGTGTGTGCTCTTGGCAAATATGGCCTAGATTCACAAACTCTCTTATCTTGTTCAAATTCAGGGTTGAGAAAAGTGACACAGCACCCTCTTTCTCTTCTAGTGTGAGTTCGCAAGTACTGTGTACTGAACGTTCGGTAAATAAAACAATGCTGTTAACGGGATTGACTTTGATCCTGAGACAAACTTGCGACTTGTTGTGGCAAACTTTGACTAAATTACGAACCTCTGGGTTCCAAAAACAACACTACGTAATGGATTAGAGCTAGCCAGGTGTGTTGGAGAAATCCGTGCCCTTTCTTGGCTTCCTTCTTTCTTCCACCTCGTCGGCAAATACCCAGGTGATCTGAATTCGAATCAACGCCGATAACAGACTTCTTTGTTCTCCAAATCTTCCACCTTGTGATGAACAACCTGGGTCGTAAAAGAAGTACCCAATCTCTCGGGCAAAAAGAGAGCTGTCGGAACTAATGCCAACGTTAAGATTTTGATGAACTACCATTTTCAGTACGGAATCCCCTGAGTCGACAGGGTAGAAACGCCATACTTACAATGGTTTGACTGAGTGTGAGTTGAGAACGAAAATGTGTGGAAGACACCTCCAGGAAATCCACCATAGATCTTACCTTAACAAGGGCCATCTGATAGAGTAGACTGCTGAAGTCGACAGTCGTACGTCGTGCATGGCAAGATGAATGTGAACAACGTTGAAGAAGTACGAACCTACGAATCCATTGGTTTGCACTCGTACTTGTGGTGAGTGGTGCACCATGTCAGCTCGAACAATTTCGTTTTTTGCTGCCATATTTCGCTCTTTGATGGTTCTTCGCCATCATGAAGCAACCAACCCCTTCATTCTCTCCCTCTCAGATTGGTTTCTTAGACTGTTTCACTTCACGAGTGCCTACAGACCATTTGTGAAGAGCTGTTTATTTAAAAGAACAGGCACAATCTAAAAGATGAATCCGTGTCTTGCCCTGGAATCTATTCAGGCCATCGACCTTTACACCAATTGAAAACGTCTGGAGGGCTTTGGAGTTGGGTTGTGCCGATCTTTGATTGGAGAAAAAGGTGCTTCAGGTACTATCTTCACATATCAACAATAGCATACAAATTTCATGTACTCGTATTTGAGCGGAGAGATAACAAAGCACGTTGTCCCAAAGAGTCACACCTTACGTAACTTGTCGATGTTGCTAGTTGCTGGTGCTTGAATCAGGTTGAAGGGTTAAAAAATGTTCCTTGACTGAGATGAGATTTGCCAGGGTTGATGTCGTTGTTGTCCGCATCATTAGTATTGCGCAGTTCTTTTTCCTGTGGAGGCTTTTAGGGGCTTCGTATTGTATCGAGTGCTCCTCCAATCCAGATTTGTCCATCTGGCTAATGTATCATGTTCTCTGTGTTAATAATGGCGAGTGCAACTAAAAACGTAAACAAATTGATTCCCAACAAAGCCAATTGTCTTTGCTTGTTCCGTGCTGAGAACGTAATAGTCCATGCATATGCAATCAGGAACAGTAGACGACAAATACATGAGACTGAGTGAAACAGGGAAAGAGAAAAAAAGAAAGGCAAGAGGAAAACAGCCTTTATATTCCCAAGTTATTCAAACTCATCGGGGCGGGATATGCAGCTCGAGCTCGAGTCAAAGAAAATTTCAAAGACGCACTTTCCGACCGACCGACCGACAACCCTGGACGAAAATCTATTTTCTCCATGGTAATCTGATTATCGAATGCATGCGAGCGACAAATCAGAATGGGCTTCCCTGTTTGTCCCTCGATCTCATTAATGATCCCTCGGTTCTTAATAAGCATTCATGTGGGGATGGCTCTTGTCATTTCCAAATATTGGTGGGTCTCATTGAATATCTCGTTGAAGTGAGTAGTGAGTAGGACGTGTATGTACGTACGTAGTTCGAGCACACGCAATAAACGATTCTGAAAAAGAACTGCACTCGGGAGTATTACGCTTATTAATCATTCTTTTCCCGTCCTTTCCAGGTGGTTTTTCACATGTCCTTGAAGGGCACGCAAGAGTCTTCTTGAACCATGAGTAAAATGTGCGATGATTTTCCATAGGATTATTTCATCTTCCTCACTCAACTGAAAGAACGCTGGTTGAACAATCGTTGTGATCATAATCATCGAGTTGGATCCAAACAGGCGATAGTTCACGAGTGGAACCAAATTCATCCTGTACCAAAATCCTCGCTTTGTTTTCAATATTTGATGTGATACATCCCGAAGGTCTTTCATAACCTCAAACAGTGTATCTTGCCATCCAAGAGGAGCAAGAGCACCCAGAACAGCAACAACAGCAACTTAAAAAAAGCCAGACTGGTTCGTGTGATCTCTGGATGAAGAGAACCAATTCTCTTCGTTCGCGGTGAAGTTGGCTCATGCCGTGCAACTTCATCTCAAGTTGCTTTTTTTTAGAGTCCGCTTGGAGTCGCGATCCTGACTGCGCTCCCAACAACAACGCATCCGACCCTTGGGGACCAAACCAAAACAACCACCCTCAAGAGCAAGAGTTGGCCATTCTCGAGCCCCCTATACCCGGTCAAGCCATGGCTGGAGGTGGTGTGAGTGTCTCCAATGGCGGGAACAGTGCTTCGAACCATGTGGTGATAGCCATGCCCGAGAAATCCGCTCACAAGACTCTCAAGACATTCCGAGCATACTTGCCCTCCTGTCATCGGACATATTCTTGTGTACATTGCCGAGCCCATTTGGCCAATCACGATGAGCTCATCTCCAAATCCTTCCAGGGCAGTCAAGGGCGGGCCTACCTGTTCAACTCCGTTGTGAATATCGGATGCGGCCCGGCTGAAGAGCGGATCCTGTTGACGGGTCTTCACGCCGTGGCTGATATTTACTGTGATTGTTGCAAGACCACATTGGGATGGAAATACGAGCAGGCATTCGAGTCCAGTCAGAAATACAAGGAGGGCAAGTACATCATCGAGCTTGCTCACATGATCAAAGAGAACGGTTGGGAGAATGAGAGTTGATGAGACAGATTAGACAATGGTATTGGATAACCTGACGAAGACCGACCACGAACCAAGGCAGAATCTTGTATAGTCCCCTCAATTACACAACTACAATGCTCTCCATGTTGTTCAATAGTGATGAGACAGTCAGTAGTGTGCTCATCCTCCCCATCCTCCCTCGTCCTCGACCTTGTTCCTCTATTCCTCTGATTGTGGGCCTTTAATGCTCTCTCCATCGTGAGAAGCTCGATCTCGAATTGTACTGCGCAGTGCAACTGTATAGGCCCAAATTTATTGTGAAAAATCATCAATGCGCAAGACTGACTCCATTCTCGAGCACTCCCCCCAAGAGCATGCATGATAAGCAGAACATCGCTTACGGATGGGTTAAATTATCCTCCTTATGGCCTCTTTTCTCCCAACATCATCATCATCCTCGCCAACATCATCATTATTAAAATATGTGTCTACCTTCGGAGGATGAACAATACCCACCCAACCATCCAACCAGCCGGGCCTAGCGTCACCTACGACGTCATCCATGGTTGACACAATAAAAGCATTTCCAGCCCTGTACACTGAACGCAAAGTGTGGTCTAGCCGTCCATTTCCCTCCAAGTCCGTCTTTCTCTGAGATGGAATCAGGGAAACGGGCCAAGAGCCATTTCCCTCTGGAACAACGTCGACTCAAGGCCGCCCAAAAAACATACCAAGGCCTGCTCTTTTCTGGGGTCGATATTTGGTTGTCGAAGGCAAGGTATTTTGGGTACAGTACTTCGGCTCCATGCAGAAGGGAATAAGTGTGAGAGAGAGAGAAACGATTTCAAGATGAGCTGAATCAAAATTACCCTTCATGGGCACATTGAACTTGTTGGGCCAACGTTTCAGTCGGAGATCATTATAAAGAGGGAGCAGCAGCACATTCGGCAGCCCCCATTCCAAGTGGGCTTGTTCCCAGGATCATGGGACTGCCAAGACATGGAACCAACACGCTAGAAGGATTGGAAGAAATGAATAGAGAGGGGGATTGAAAAGAACTCTTTGGACCACCCATTCGATGTGTTGGCATTCTCCAATTCCAAAAGAGGACATGACCGACAAAGAGGGCCAAAGATCATCTTCTTGATGTCGAGGATCGAGGATGATGATGAAAAGGACGACCGACCCTCAGTCAAACAAGTAGTGTCCATCACGTCCTTTTGACTACTTGTCTCATCTCCGGTACATCCATCTCTTGAGGTGTGCGCATTGTGTATTTATTTTTATATAACGGAAAGATATCATACTGTCTAGAAAAACCATTTTAGCATCCACCAGGGAAGAGACATTTACATAAACACAAATAGCTTCTCGTTCTCAACTCCCTCGTGCACAGAGGCATCATTGTCCTGCCCCCGTTTTTAATCCCCCTAAGGCCCAATAACTATTCTGATCGTACTTTCACATATTAAGTTCATGAGCAATTACGCAGTCCCACCGACAACGGTTTGCGCTAATATCGGTTGGAAAAGAAAACGGAATATAATTCGGTGCCCACTTTTTTACACTTGCCTGTAGCCAACTAGCTTTAGTTCCTGAATTGTCAACGGATCACTTATCCGGAACAAAACTGTAATGAATCTGAATTCGTTCCCTTCACAATTCCCCCCTTTTCCCGGACAACGAACGAATTCACCCCAAAATCAAGTCTTTCTGCCCTATTTTCTCCTTTCCTTCAATCTATGTATCTTATGGATCTATCCCGCCTGTGGGTTCCAAA
>CM021319.1:8202836-8217781 GCA_010645155.1 Tigriopus japonicus
TCCCGGACAACGAACGAATTCACCCCCAAATCAAGTCTTTCTGCCCTATTTTCTCCTTTCCTTCAATCTATGTATCTTATGGATCTATCCCACCTGTGGGTTCCAAGATGGTCCCCAAGGTTCTTTACAATTAACCAACTCCTCGTGGCTGTGAATTTGAGGTAAATGTTTGTCAAAATGGTAAGTGCAGAAGATGATTAGAACTTGGGGGAACGAAACACCCAGCAAAGAATGAAGGCAGAGAAATGTGGTACGTAGGGGAAGGTTTGGCCAAGAACAACTTTGGGTTGTTGTTAATTAAATGTTGTTCATATGTTGATTGCGGGGGCCACGGAACAATTTCATTTCCACAAGAGCAATTTACTTCAATAATCTCTTTTCCTTTCCACGCTTCGATTTTCGGTCCAAAGTGATCCAATTCATTAAAACGAAAACGAAGTACAGACTCACTTCTCGTTCCTATCTTGTTCCATCAAAATTCCAAGTTCATGTTCGTTTTGAGTCTCACAATTTTGCAGTAATAATGAAAAGAACTCCCTCGTTCCTCTTTAGACATGCTTTCGGAAAACGTTTTATGTAAATCTCATGTATTTGGAAAAGTAACCGGAATTTTAAAACCAAGAAAAATCTGACCCTAAATTTTCTCACATTAATTTACGCCCATTTGGCGCCGCGATCTTTGGAGAAGACCATTCATCCCCATTCTCAATTGTAGAAAGCCGAATTGCTAAGTGATCACCCATTCCTTGAAACCCACTTTCTTGCCCTTTCCTATCTTTAACTCGTTTTATCAATACCAATACCTACTACTCTACATACCCTTACAAAAACTACAGTACAGTACATTGTTGTAGCGTTTTCTAAATGTATGATGAGACAGAGAATTGCTTAAATAAAGAACGAAACCAACAAACTTAGTAGTCTTGCACGTTATCCTTAATGATGTTGCTGCTTTGCTTCATTAACCTCCTTTCCTTCACCCTCTTTGGACCATAGCCCATAATCTGCTAGCCTCGATGGTCACGCAGTAATCCCTGGAAATGGATCAAATTGGACCGAACCCTCGAGAACACGAGGTAATAGTAGTACAGATTTATTCGTTCCATGGACCAATCGCAATTGCTTTCTCCTCCTGAGTATACACGTAAAGCACCGCAAAGCGTACTTCTGGACCAGGAAAACCTGGTTGAGATCTAGATTTGAGGGAAAAGTTTGGCCTCAGTTTCATTCTGCTCAATGTCAATCTGCGGTCGTTTAGAAATGGCCATTCAAGTAACTTCAAGAAGCACGCGACTTAAAACCAAATTTGATGGATCGTTTTATTTTAACTGCGCATATAGAGAGAGCTAGTTGAAAATTCCACCTGAGTGGCTGAGGGGATTTTGGACCACAATTTTGCAATTCCAATGACTTGGTGCTAGCTAGCTTTTTGGTTAGATGGAGTACGAAAGTAAATGGAAAATTTGGAGCTGAAAAGTCGTACGTACTTGACTGTGAGAGGAGTTGTCAGCAAGATTTGGAACTTGATAAAATTGGTTCATGCCTGGAAAGTTGTGGCTTCGCAGAGAAACGGCACAATGCAAGGCTTTGTTGCACAGTATTGGTAAGTAGTAGAGGAGAAGATAAAATTTGTTGAGTAATGTAATTACGAAGAAAAGAAGCCAAGTTCTAGGGTCTGAATCATCCTTTGTCAAGCCGGTTTGAATTGGAACAGGGCCGCCACCACCACCATGGTCCTTCATCATCCAAATGGGCCAATACCAAAATTTGGAAGAGGCTCTTTATTAATGGCGCTTCTAATTTGAGTGATGACTGGAAAATTGCACCAGAGTATGGAATTAATAAAATATGAGGATGACAGCCATTACATGAGGTTAGTACTCAGACGAGAGTGGTCGATATATTATTTGGGGGAAAGTACTTCTCTCAAATGTAAACAGGGAACAAAGGAACAGTCTGAATCATTCCCTACCAAGGCGCTCCCTAATCAGGATCAAGGTGGTCATTGATTATTTATAAAGACGAGAAGACGACATCGAACTGGAAATGACTGGTGTTCTTGAAATAGAAAGCATATCCACGAGGTCTTTGTCAAGAGAAGAGCGCACAATTGGAAAAAATGTAGGGACATCTCGTAGTCAAACAGTTTCTCATCTTCCATTGAATCCATAGTTGAGAGCTAAAAGACGACCTCTACTTTAAGCAAGTTGAATCGAATAAAGGAATCCAAGTGGTGTTGCCTTTTGGGAACAAAGCCATCCGTTTTTAGGGATAAAGAAGGGATCGATGGCTTGCTTTGTCCAAAAAATGAAGGATCATGACGGGATATTGTCCAGCCTTACCCAACGTGGAATAGCGTTTCTCTTGTGGTTTTCAGCCTTTTGAGGGTTTCCACAAACATGAACGAACAACGGCAGCGTTTGTTTGTTTAAGGAGTTTCTTCAACGACGTGTGGAAACGCCCAATGTCTCTTGACATCATCCCTACACTTTTAATCAAAATTACTCTGAAAACGTTCATGTATCACCAACAGAAATTCTCTAGCTCCAGTATTTCAATTGTATCTATTGCTGAACGAACGAAAAATACACCCATAGAAAGGTGAATGATGAAAAATTGCCGTTTTTATTTCCAATAGCCGATTTTTTTACCCCTACTCTTCATTTGGGGTGGATGACCGCTTTTCAAACTACGATGAAAGCTTGCTCAAGTGGTCTGTGGGGGGTTTGATGAAAGTGGGACGCAAAAAATCTCCCCTCTTGCGTTCCAATTGGCCAAGGACAAGTGAGCTCTTTAATTTCGCCCACACTTGGAACGATGAGAGAAAACGAAGGGGGTCTTTTCCTCCCCAATGGCTAAAGAACTGTTTAGCGAAATCGTTTTTTGTTCTATCTCTACCCTATTTTCGTGCAGGTGAGTTGAGTGTAGGATGTGTAGTACGTGTATGTGAGTAAAAGCAGAGGTTCTTCACATCCAGGTCATTCACCTCATCTTGCAAAGTAATTCTGAGCCGTAGACACACGTTTTCTCCCCAAGATTCGTTAGAAGATGACAGAAGTAGGTCGACTGAGATTGAGTAATGTGTGCACTTGTACAATATATATTTCGAATTCACATTCGAATCAGATCCTAAGACTCTTCAGACTCAACTCGAAGAGAATATGTGGAAGGATAGTTTTCTTGTACGGAACTTTGTAGGTTCATTTCCAAGAAGGCGTTGCCAATTGGGTCATACGGATCCAATGAGGGAACACTGAAGCTCTCAGAGCCCAAATGTCCAAAATCTCCATGTTGAACGAACTCAGCGAACATTTTCACCATCTTCTTGGCCACGTTTGTGTCATTGGCGTTCAATTTGATCAGCGGGAGGTCAAAGAGATAGATGAGCTCATCAGCATGACTCACAGCATCAGGCAGTTCCAAAGCGTTTCCAGTTGGATCATCGGCAAATAGATAGTACAGTGTGTTGGGACCATTGTAGGAGAAGGAGTAGAAGTAGGTTGGGTTTAATTTGGCGTTGTTCAGAGCGAACGTGTAAGTGGACTCTTTGATGAAGTAGGTGCTAAAGAGACTGATCAAACCTGGAACCATGCGGTCCAAATCGCCCAGCTCAGTGGATTCGAAAAACCTCGACATCACCTCAGACACAACATCGTAGTCTTGAAAAGAGGATAAAGTCAAATCCTTGTTTCCTAGAATATGAGCAAAAGCCAATATCAACTTTTAAGTTTCATACCTATTACAACATTAAGGGCTTGAAGCACTGCCGGGACAAGTCCATCGGTGAGAAATACTGAATTGTACATGAGTCCAAGGGGCTTGAGAAAATCGCGGACAAACATTCCCAGGAACATTTTGCCTTCGTCACGCAGGGTTCCAAAAATAGCCGGAACTGAATTATGAATCTTTCCTTCCTTCAAGAGTGTCAATGGGTGGCTGCTGAGGACCGCCCTGTCACTCTCGGGTTGAACACAAGGCGTGGCAGCCCCAAACCCGAGACTTCCTCGAGCCAAAGAATAATTTCGGAATTGTTCATGGGCGTTCACCAACTCTTGAGTAGTGCGCTCAAACTTGAGGCAAGATATCATGGTGTCGCTGGTTGTTAAAGGGCACTTTGCGAACCTGGAACAAACACACCAATATGAAAGCTGAGCTGAGTCTTGTCTTTTGTCATATCAATCATTATTACTCTACTCACTCTGCATATTTTAAGGCACTGACTTCAGGAAAGTTATCCACTGCCCAACCTGAAATAGCTGATCCCGAGTCACCAATAGCTTGATGGAACAAGCCTTCAGCTTGAGGGCTAAGCATGAGTAGTGTAACGGAGGCACTTCCAGCGGATTCTCCAAAGATCGTAACTTGATTAGGATCGCCTCCAAAGGCGGCAATGTGCTGTTGAACCCATTTCAAGGCTAGAATCTGATCTTGAAGACCCATGTTCCCATCGATGCCGTTCTCTGGTAAGCACAAGAATCCAAGGGGACCAAGTCGATAATGCGCTTCAACCAAAATGATATCTTCTTCCAGGAGCATTTTGGGACCTTGTCCTGTGTAGGTTCCAAAATAGAAGGCTCCTCCATGAATGTAAAATAAGACCGGTAAAGGTCCTTCAGTGGAACGATCTTTCTTGCTCGGAACAAAAACGGAGAGATTCAAACAATCTTCGCTCCCAAGAAGACCTTTTTTGGTGCTCAGTGATTGGGCACACTATAAAAAAAGAAACAGGAGCCATGGGATAAATCTTGGATGATAAAAGGAGGCTGTCAGTACTTACTATCTTGCTCGGGTGAAGTGTGTAGTGCGTCAAAGTAGCGTCGTAGTTTTTGTCGCCTTGATTCAAAGGATCCGCCGGTTGCGGTGGAGCGAATCGCCGTTCACCTTCGGTCGATTTGCCATAAGGGATCCCATAGTAGGCATCAATCGATCGTTTTGTGAATTCTGACTTGAGATAAGTGCCCTTAAGACGTCCCACTCCGGGAACTGTGATCTTTGGATGTCGGAGAAAGCCTCCAAATGTGCAAGATAAAAGCAGAGGAAGCAGCAAAATACTAGCATGTGCTCTGTTGATTCTCATTGTGATAGTCTGTTTGCTCTTGTTCTTGGGTGTGATTATTATTAACTGAGGAAATTAATTAAGATGTGACATATTTATACATTTTAAAGAGGGGTGCTTATCAAAACGGGCCGAAGAAAAGCAAATAAAACTAGTAACGTTTTGGATCATGAAGCCTTGTGCATATTAACGTTTTGAATGGATTCGAATAACAATCAGTTCATCCTTTATTGACTTAAGAACACTTACAATTTTCTTAAAATACGCAGTCATATTACGCTCTTCAGGTTAGCTTGAAACACATGCCAGATGGAAGTTTTAAAGAAGTGAAGGCTTTCTTCCAGAAAACTCTCTACTTACATGTTTTTGTCCCCACACGCTAAGAGTTTTTGCCGAGAGAGCCTTGCTGCTTGGCCTTCGCATTGAGCTTGGTAGTTTTTGCTCTAAACTAATAGCAAAAACTATCTCAAGGCCAAGGCATGCTCAAATTTTCAGGGACAAGCGAGTTGATATGAACTATCAAGGTCAGATGAATCCACCGACCTAAACCTTGAGTATCAAACACAAAGGTGGATTTAAGAGGCTGAATTTGGGCCGAGAGAGCCTTTCGGAATATCGCGAAGTAAACTTTTCTAAGGCTGGAGTGTATTCTCGGCAATGCTTGCCATTCTCTTTGTTCAAGGCCAAGACGGGAACAAATTTCAAGTTGGTCTCATGATAATAACGATCCTTCTTAGCCTTGGAGGAAAAAGAAGACTTCTCCAAGGCCAAGAGCCTTTTTTGATGACTTATCTCTTTCTTTAGCGCAATGGCCTCACTCAGCATCTGACCTTCATTTCGAGTAGGAGGAACAAAAAATGCTGCCAAATTCGTGAAAGGAAACGTTTTGGAACTTCCATGTACCACCCACCCACCTTCATTGAGTGCTATCTAGAGAGAGGAAATAAATGTACTTCTCTTGCTCATAAATTTCTCCTTCAGGCGATAACTTTGATATACCACCAAAGAGAAATGAAATACAGTCTTTTGATATAATCTTTTACAAAAAGATTCTGGCAATCGTCAAAGGAGGGCTGTCATCTCAAAGATATTTCCAAACAAGAAAAACAGCACACCACATAAGTCTACGTCATTTTTCAAACAGAGGAACTTTCATTCATTTATCATATGAAGCAATGTCCAAAAATTGACATGGCTTCCGGACGAAAAAGTCCATCTAGCGGAATTGGTATGAGCTACATTTTTAAAGAAAAAAATATAAGAAAAACCTGTTGTAAATGGAAAAGCTATATCATGATGTTCGAATATATTTCATAGCTTTTAGCCTCTTGAATGTGAAGATTAAGTACCCTAATGTGCCAGTTCCTTCTTAAGAGATAAATTGGACCAATTTTCAAAGCTCAGGATTAAATTAAAGATTCAAAGCGGAGGTAGCCAAATGTCCTTGGTTCAAAAGTGTGAATATGGAGAAAGCTTTTGAAGAAGCTTAGCACTATTTTCGAAGAGTGCTAAGTCTAAAAGAAATTTTCTTTATTCCATAGTGAAAAAATCCCCGAATTGTAGTGGACCAGATTGTGGGATGCGTACCGAAAAAAATGAGGAACCAAGTGTCTTTATCTACTATAGTAGGGTGACATGCCCAGTTTGAGGCTTAACTCCACCTTTCCCTTCGAAACATTTTTTGCCAAAAGCTAGAGTTACTAACGAAAGGAAACATCGACCGCACTTGTGCGCATTTTTTGCTCCTCTTCTTTTTCTCTTAACCTTGAGAGAACGAGAAGAAGGACTTTCACACAAGGCAGCCAACAAATCCCGGCCCAAGAGAGATTCTTAGGGCAGTTTGGGCAGGGCGATAGAGTTGTTCCCAGAGTTCGTTCCCCTTGGTTTTGGAACAAGGAATTCGGAACCCAACCCTGCCCTTCAAATCCAAGGTTAGGTACGCAAAAAAGCTCGCAAAAACATGGAATCCTTTTTTATGACCAATGGAACTGAAGCGCTCTCCGACTGAACGTTATTTTTTTGAGCAAGAGCTATGCTGCCAAGATTGCCATATCATAAAAGTCTAGAACAAAACGTTGTCGCAAATAATGAAATATTATTATTGCTCTTTCGCAGGAAATTGGCCATCAGCAAAAAACTGAATAAACATACGGACAAAAACATATGTCTAAGCTACCCATTGGAAATAGAAGATAACAAGCGTACCTCATATAGTACTTCATATAGCACGCATCTGAAAAACGCATTAAAGCCATCATTTTAGAAAAACAAGGAAGTACGTCACATCCACCGATTATCATTAGCTAATAACTCCCGACTCTTTCACAATTTCCAAAATTGGAATGAACAGAATCCCCAGATGATTAAAATGTCACTCAAAGTTGAAGTCTGCTCTGATAGGTTCAATGGGAATGGAAGAAAGGAAGGAAGGAAAGAAAGAATCGCTTGGAGTCTGAAGGTTGGCTGCAAGGCTGCCAGAAATGCTGCCAACTCCCTGTGAAGAAAGAAGGCTGGAAAAGGGAGGCTGTTCCAAGGATCAATAGAGAAAGGAACGAGAGCAAAAGAGTCAACAGCTTACCGTCAAGAAGAATTGGGAACATTTCCATTGTGATAAACTCCATTAACCGACATGTATTCCAAACGTAAGTCATGTACGATATCTGTAAAAGTCTTATCAAACTCATACATTAGAATCCCTATTTTTAGCTCCTATTGAGGATGATACGGTGAGTTCTCTCCGGCAACGCCTTCATGTCATGAAGGAGATCTTTGGCGATTCGGATGAGGAGCTCTTGGACGAAACTTCCAAACGACGACGACAAACACAAAGGCGAAAACGGAATTGTATTGATACAATCATTGATGGGAGTTTTATGGGCATGGTTTTGGCCATTTGCTTAGTTATGGTTTTGAGTGCGGCATTTTTCGCTTACAAGAACCTCTACCATGCCGTCATGAAGAAAATGTACCCGGAACAACGTTAGTGAACACGTTTGAGGTCTAATTCTGTGCCAATCTTGGAACAAACGCATGTCAGCAAGAAAATGTGAGCCTAGTGGACAACTTTTAGAACCAACTATGGCAGAGTTTTTCGATAACCCCCTTTCCACTTATTCATACTCATTGAATCCTTATTAAACTTCAGTATTCGAATCCCTATGACAATGAAATATACACGGACAAAAAAAAAATCCTTCGGGACATCGTAGTTTATTAAAAACTTCTTTCAAAAGTATTCGTAAGATGTTTGAACTTGAATTTTTTTGAGACAATGGAGAGAACATTTTCAGGTGATTATTACTGCTAAGTAGTTTCACGACATTTTCAGGAGTCAATCAGAAGCCAGTCCACTATTTACATTTCGACTGATCATTCTGGACTTTGATTTCCATTTTGAGGGGCATTTTCGTCATCTTGCGCGTCAGTCTTGTCTCCATTGTCTTGGCCAACATCTGCAATTTTGGCTCTTTTGGCCTCGATATCCTCAGTTTGGGCATCAGGGGAAGCCGATCGTTTGCGATTGTCTCCAGGAGATTGATCACGAGGACTTTTGGACCGTGATCGTCGATCTTCACTTCGAGACCTAGAATGGGATCGCCTCTTTTCGGAATCGTCTTTTTCCATGGATCTGGAACGTGATCGGGACACGGATTTCTTGTCCACAGAGCGAGATCTGGAACGAGATCCGGAAGGACTTCGCTTTGATTTTTCCACGGATCGAGAACGAGAACGGGATTTAGACCGGGATCCAGAGGCCCTTCTCTTGGATTTTTCCACGGATCGCGAGCGAGAACGCGATTTGGACCGGGATCGAGACTTTTCTTTCTTGTCCTCGGGGTCTTCTGATCGGGATCGGTCTCGAGAATTGGTTCGACCTGGTTTCTCGTCTCGTGTCGTATCTTTATCCTTGGAACCCGATCGGGATCGAGAATGAGATCGGGAACGGGATTTGGATCTTGGGGTTCGAGACCGGGATTGGGACCGGGAATGAGATCGGGAACGAGAACGAGATCGCGATCGGGACCGCGAGTCTTCTCTCTCTTTGACGATGTGGAGCCTTCGCCCATGAAGGTCATATCCTTCGAACTTGTCCATGGCTCTTTCCATATCTCGGCGACTCGAGAACTCGACCACTCTGGAAATGAGAAGGTTGGTTGGTTTATTAGTGATATTAGAGCTCGAATTGGAACATCAGTTCAACTTACCCTTCATTTCTGCGATCATTGTGAGCATTGGCATAGCAAACTTCTCCCGCTCGTCGCATGAGGTCTTTCAAGTCCTAAAAGAGAAGGTAATGGCCAAATGGAAGGATTAGATCTTTTGAATTGAATATTGAATAATGGACAATGATTGGTCGGGTAAAATGAATATTGTCAAAGCCAAAATTGAATAAAAAGAAGATGAAGGAGAAAATAATGTGAAACATCGAAAGGGGAAGAAAAGCGCAAAAATATTTGAAAGGGAGAATAGTGGAACATGTTTTGAACAAACCAAGAAAATGTTAATGAAACAGCATCGTTTTGAAATGTGGTCCTTTTTATACCTTGATGGAAGAAGAGGAGACGGGTTTTTTCGTCTTAGATGGATTTCTCCTTACAATCAGAGGTGAAAGAACATCAGATAATACGAACTTCGGCATCAGAGTGCTCTCCCGAGGCCTCAAATGTGAAAAGATGTGTAACATTTGGATTTAAAAGATTCTCGATTCACTCTCGCAATCAAACAGACCTACTTCGAGAGAACAATCATCTTCGAATTCAAGCTTACCTGCCAAGAAACGCGGGAAGACAAGTTCTCAACGATAATCCGGTAATTGGTCCGGGTGGGTGGGCCATACTTCTCCACCCAATTGGCTCGCCCACGCCCATCACGACCTCCACCATCACGACGATCTCGTCGAGGACCTCTGGCGTGCTCAACCGTGACCCTAAGGACATAATCCAATTACTAAAACAATCAAATTTTAGTTTAAGGAACAGGCTTACTTCTCTCCCAGAAGTTTCTGGCCGTTCAATTCGTACACGGCATCATCGGCATCTCTGTAGTCGTCAAATTCCTGAAAAGAGCCAGGTTTATCTTAAAAATCAATAATGTTTAACTTCGACCGAGCCCCAGAAAGCCAATCTACAAAATTCCATGGGGATGGAAAGATCACTCACAAGGAAGCCGAATCCCGTTTTGAGGAGGACATCAAATCTACGGCGATATTTGTGGAAAAACGCTTTGACGTCCTCCATTTTCGCCCGACGGGGTAATCCGCCAATGTAGACGCGAAATGAGCGGTTTTGAGTGGGTCGGCTTCGCATTTTTCACTATCTGATTGATTGCTCGGGTTATTTACTGGGCCTGAAATAATCCAGGAGAATCAAACAAAACTCAAACGCGCCCAAGAGTGATCAAAGTTCGCGTACGGACTGAAGTGAGCCCAAAAGTAGGGGGAAAAACTCGTCAAACGAGTTGAAATCTTGTCTCTCTCTCATCTCAATCGCGATCATCTCGCGTGATACACAGGCAAAATGACCCCGACAGCCTGATCAATATTCCATCTAGCTATTCAGGATATCAAGATGAAAAAATGAGCGTCGATACTTACCACGAATCCGTATTTGCCGGGCTTGATAAAGATGTTGCGAACGCGTCCAAATTTGTCAAAGAATCGCTCAACATCGCGCTCACGCGCATCATAGGCCAAATTGCCGAGAAACACGCGGGTTCCTTCTCGAGAAGGCATGATGGTCCACAATCCGGGATCCAACCAAGGGCGGCAAGGAAATCTGGAAACGGGAAATGGGAAATCCAATTGAGTGAATGAGTCTGACGTTGTCCGGCACCACCTTCAATATGAGGCATCTCTTACCTGTTTTTGATGGAGGAAAAGGTTCAATCGGCTCGCTAAAAAGGGCGGGGATGCCACTCAACAATGGGCGGACACAATACACGAACGAATATTGATCCCACAAAGCGTTTCAACCAACGTCCGGTCGCTCTCTTTCGCCAACTTCCTCACTCACTCACTCACTCACGTTATTTGTTCAGGGACGATCTCCGAAACGGAAGACAGCGTTGCCGAGTGTTTATGACGGTGACGGGTCAGAATCAGAGTCGCTGAATGCCAAATATAGTTACAGATCTAGGAGTAGATCTGCCAAAGCTGGATTTAAGAAGAACGACTATTTTACCGCTGACCGCTTAGTTGATTTTTTTTTTTGATTGTTGGTGCTAGGGTCGGAGAGTTGAGCCTCGCCCGGCCAGCGAAGCCAGCCATCACATCGTCCAAATCATTTCCGATAGGCAACATCAAGTCCGGTATCAGAATGGTTCTCCGTCTGTGAGCGTGGATTAACGTCTAAAAGTTTCCTTGAGAAAGGTCGGGTAGGAGAATCGAACCTGGGACCTCTCTCACTATAGGAAGCTGCGCTAACCACAACACCACGTCTCCTCCCAAGATAATGTCTCTTACTTTGAGAATAATTATCAAAAATAAAAGGGGTTTGCTTATGAAGTAGAATTTTCTTCAATCCAGCTCTAAGTGGCTTAAAAAATTCCCCTGAAACGGTGTTAAATACATTGTGGAAAAATCGGAAAATTCATATGCGATAAAGATAAAATAAGCCTACTCATTAATATGGAATATGGAAATGGGGTATTAGTGACTAGCCCAAAACAGCCGTTTTACAGCAAAGGCACCGAAAGTAATTTAAAAACGAAACCAAATAAAAACCTGAGAAAACTTGTAAATTCACAGGACAATGTTAAAATCAATGCTTTGCTTATTTATCGGTCTAAATAATGAAATCAAAATTAACGGAAATATCAGTTAATTTACTGGTTTTCGGAAAGTAACATAAACCAGTTAATCTACATCTCCTTAAGAGACATCCAACGTATTGCATTTAAAGGTGCTGCTTGCACAAATTAATAATTGAATAGTAAAAAAAATAATTGAAAAAATCAAATTAGTAAAAAGTAAGTAAATGTACATTCTAGTCTGGTCTTCTCATTACGTAGCTGGGGAACTTCGGTCAAGTTCCCCAGTTGGTAATCTAACCAACCCTAAACAATTCAGGTCAAAATAATTGACCTTTCATGAGAAAGGTTGTCCTTGGTTTAAGATTGAAATGATGGGAAAGTGTTAATTCTGACTTTTCAAGCCAAGTGTTTGGGGAAGCAGAAACTTCCCTGCAAAATCCCCGACAATGCCTCACTTGCTTTTCCTAAACCATTATAAAGTTCTTGGTCATCTTTGATTAATCTTTTTTGCGAAATTTCATGTAGCAGGTACGTAAATATTTCTCTTGCAACCTAAACGAACCTGAATTTTGCGTCCAACAAAAACATTCACATCCCGACATTCGGGTTTCTTGTGGTAAACCGCGTAAACCTTAAAGCTCTGAGAACATCACATAATCTCTTCATTTCATATTTCATGAATATATAATGAAAAGTAATAATAAACAATCAGCTGAATATCTTTTCGATTCTGACATAAAATTTAGAGCAAAGATTGCAAATTCCGGATCAACCCGAACTTTTTACTTACCAGGTTCAAAAAGTTTGACCTTTAGTAAAGCAAATTGGCAGGTCTGATCGAAAAGGAGTAAGCAGGGAACTCAAAGAGAACAACGCACAAGTCTAAGTTTTGGGCAAACAAAGCGTGACTTCGATCCGACAACAAAAGGGTGACGAAAGCGGATCCGCTTGCAAGATACAACCATTTTTTTAAACCCTCATTGGTCAAGGTTTTGGGCTTTAAAACCCTCAATGGTCAAGGTTTTGGGCATTAATGGACATAAATGTCATTTTAGGAATGATTTATATTGATTTAAATGTGATATGTTTCAGACTATTCCTTTTAAGACCTGTTAATGTCCTTCATTCAGATTATAATAGAACCTTTCAGTCACATTGGAGTTTTCGCGCCATGGCTTGGACACGGTGGATACCCACGTGTGCGTAGTGGGACTGAGATAAAACTTATATTTAGGATCTACTTCAATTAAATGGTCATAGTTGTAAGAATTGTGGTTTTCCTCATTATTAGCATTTTTTGTTTGCTTTGCCATTCTGACGCAAAAAAAACAGAATATTTCAGAACAAGGGTCGGCAACCACAGATACTCTCCCAAATTATGGGCTCGATGGGCTCACAGGAAATATTTTTATATGTGTGGAACTGATGTGTTTTGAGTTCGATTTTGGGCATTGTTTTGTCATTTTGGCCCTTGGGGGTCAAAAAGGTTATCCTAACTAGACTTCTCAAAAGGAGGGCGGTAAATAGATCATTGTGAAAAGGTCATCGTAAAACGGTTACGGTTAAAAGATCACAAGTAGAGCAAAGATTTAAAGGTTTAACTTAAAAATTTAAAAATTTTTTTTGGACATTTTCACTCGAAAAAAACGTTTTTGGGTTTTATAGATTATTTTGAACTTATTTTTGCATTTTGAAGAAATTTTAAATAGAAAAAACTTTTTTCACGTTTCTCAGACCAAATAAAAGCTTATTTTTCAAAAATTTACTCCGACCGAAAGACTATTCTACTTTATTTTTTTAAATCTAATAATCAAGAAAACAGAATCCCTCTAAAAAACAACAGACAAAATAGATTTTGCCCTATCAATTGACAAATTAAGAAGAGAAAACTTTTTTTGGTAATTTTTTGCGAAAAAAAATGTTTTTGTTGGATCTGGAAAAAAAAACACTTTTTTTTGCCCGTGTTTTAGCTGAAAACAAATCTTTTTCGCCAGATTTCCAGCTTAAAAACTTCTTTTTTTGACATTTTTTTCAACACTTTTTCCACCCTCTAGTCACAAGGTAAAAAGGTCACAGACCCGGGCAGATCCAAAGGTAGCCAACGGGGTGACCTCACGGGCCCTGGTATGTTCCCATGGGACCCAATATTTACTGAGTGGAACACAATTATCCCGATCCTCATAAGGTCTCAAATGCATTTTCAACACGATGTAATTCCCAACAGATTTTAGAACAATGGTCTGAACCCGCCTTGAATCCGTTGGACCTTGGAGGATGTCCTTGCCCCTTTAGAGTCAAAATATTACTAGGTCAATCTAAAGCAAAATAGAATTGTACTTTTTTATTATTGATTCTCCACACAAAGTTCAAGAGAGAAAAATGACGCCCCACCCACCCACTAGCATCATATTCAATCCCCCTCTCTAGCCTGAATAGAGGGCAGAACTCTAGCCTGAAGTTGTGCCAAACCACCCCAAACTATACTAAAATGATAGATGTGTGGCCCTGCAATGTGTTATTTTTACGCTTGAATAGAATGACCCTCAATCAGGTAGATCAAAATTTTCAAACAAAGAAGCTTGTGTAGAAATTGTGAAATGTGTCTGATGAATTTGTGTGATCTTTGATACACATCCACTTGTCTCTTGAATATCAAAAACCATTTAGCTGATCAGATTTGCTTGTAAACATCTCACTAAATGTTACCTATTGGATGTAAGAGTAAGTTTCTTGATATTTTTTTTTTTAAATATATTGGTAGCACTAAACTAGGATTCAGTGTTTTAAATGGCTTTTTAAGTTCAGATTGAAATACTTTAAGATAGGGTTCGGCGACCACTTTTGGGTCAAGGCCCATGATACAACGCAACCAATTACTAATTGTTGTGTTGTATCAGTGTATCAGCCCATAAAATTGTCTGCATATCAGGGGCCCACCAAACAGACGTTAGTAGGTTCAGGGGCCCACAAATTAATGATCAAAGAGCTTTGAGCCCACGAGTACAGTACTATGGATGTCTCGCGAGCCCACTTTTTTGGACTTCCCCATAGCTCCTGGACCCACCAAAGACCACCCTTTGGGCCACATGTGGGCCGCGGCCCAACGGTTGCCTACCCTTGCTTTAAGACATCTTAGCAT
>CM021319.1:8221234-8234842 GCA_010645155.1 Tigriopus japonicus
GCAAGGTGGATTGATGACGTCATAGACACTGCTCTGAAATTCGTCCTGTAGTACAGTGGTTCTTGCACTAGTTCACAAACAAAACAGACCCCAAGGCCTATGAGGAACCTGAGGTGGCAAATAAATAAAACCTTCATTTGTCATGAAGTCCAAACCTCGGATAAATCAATCAATCAAGAATTGTTTGCTTGTTTTTTTTCAAATTGTTTAAATTCAAAGAATTTAAATTTGACGCTTTTGAACGCCACACAACCTATCATTCAATGCTTTGAAAAGTAAGAGAAAATCTGCGGCAAAATCAATATATAGAAAACTCTACTTTCTTCCCTGTTTTTCTCAATCTTGAAGCTAAGAACAAAAAAAATCCTTTTTCTAGGATTTTTCACTTGTTAAAATAATTGGTATTTGAAGGCAAAAATCCAAACAAGGGCAAGCAAAAGAAGTAATGTGCTTTTTTGAGTTCCTTTCTCAACCTACCTACCTAAGGTTGATTTTTACATGGCGAAATGAATAAATGTTCATAAACTAATTGCAAATTGTTCTTTTAAGAGATTTCATCTGCTGTTCTTGCATCAAGAATCTGCAACAAATATTGAACTGAAAAATAGTAATCATGAGAGGTATACAGTGAAATCTCGATTTAACGATCTTAGATTTAACGATAATTTTTGGGGTTACCGATTTCATACGACTCTTACGACAGCGACTCGATTTAACGATAAATTTCGATTTAACGATGTACATTATTTTGTGTTGACGGACAATATCGTTAAATCGAGATTTCATTGTATATTAATTTGAAGACAGCTTGTCAATTTCCTTTTTTTAAATAATCCCTGTGTTTAGTGAGAATGGTTTGCCATAGAAATTTAGGCCTTCACCGTCTTCTACATCATAGAATTATATTATTGACGGTTAACATCGTTGATAAATGAATTAATTTCGAATTTCTTGATAAAATTGGCCTTTAAAATTGAATTGAAGCTGTAGAGCTGATCCTCTAACAACATTTAAGGCAGGATTGGACAAATTTTTGAATACTATTCCGGACCAACCCACTATTCAAGGGTTGTACAGATCTGCAAACAGTAACTCATTGGCAGATCAAATTTCATATAAACGGTAATTTTATATACTATATTAATCATTAACTCTGTTTACAAGGAATCCCACTCCTTGTAGCGGTATTAAAAAAAATCCCCCCCCCCAAAAAAAAAAAATCAATTCCTGGACTCCCGCTTTTTGACATAGTACATTGAATTAAGCAAAAGCTCGCAGTTTTTTTTAATTTTTTTTTTTTTTTTGGGGGGGGGGGCGGCTGATTTTTTAATACCGCAACAAGGAATGGGATTCCCTGTAAAGAGAGTTAATGATTAATATAGTTTATAAAATTACCGTTTATATGAAATTTGATCTACTAATGAGTTACTGTTGGCAGATCTATACAACCCTTGAATAGTGGGTTGGTCAGGAATAGTATTCAGAAATTTGTCCAATCCTGTCTTAAATGCTGTTAGAGGATCAGCTCCTACATATTACCGACGAAGATTCTACAAGTCCATTAGCTTCTCTGTGACGACAAAGGTTAAACAAAATGTTAGCTTAACCATCTGGGAACCTTAGACAAGGATAGCTTATGAAAACTATGTGCAAAATCATGCTAAAATTGTGCCTTTATTAATTATTTTAGGACTTATTTATTTTTTAGGATTTTATTTATTTTAAGACTACTTTTTAGCAAAATGGTTGATGGCGTCATTGTAATTTCAATTTAAAAGTTTGTAATCGGATTGTGGCGTTTACTTGAGCCCATTGTAGGGCCCATACCGTATTTCAAGGTTTGAATAAAGAATTTGCTTTCATATTAATATATATCTCAATATGTCTCATATTTTCATTTCAATATTTTAAATCATTCGAAATTGTTTGATTTAATCCTATTTCTAAAGACTCGATAAAGACTCGAGTTCTGGAACAAATTCCCGTCTTTCCCACTTTTTGCGAAAAAATCGGATTCGATTTTGTTCGATGGAATCCTACGCTTCATAATAAAAACTCTTTTACAGCCGTACCCGCGGAGCAGAACCTCCATATCTTGCGCTTTCGCGCGAATTTTTCGCTTTTTTGGGGTCCATTAAATACCTACTTTAAGAAACCTTTTACGTTACCTAAAATACTCATTCTATGGGATTGATGTGTTCCGTATTTCTTGTGCCAAAATCTAATTTTTTGAGATGTTTGATTTCCAGCTCACAGCGTTTAATTGAGCTGGAGAAGTCATTTTTCAAGTTCCAAAGACATTTGGGATCAATTTCAGGTGAAGAGACAACGCTGCACTTGAAAGTGAATTCTATTGATTAGGTCAGGTGCCAAAATTTGAAACAATGTCACTTTTAAAACAAGCTCACAATCAAAACAATTTTCTCAATATTTTGTTTTTACCATTTACTAAGGTGGTCTCATGGCTGTCTGCACCCGAAATATTAAGAAAATGTATTGTGTCTTTGTTCTAAATTGCGACAACAAAAGTCCGATTGCGTCCTTCGAGAATTGTGTTTGAAAATAGCCACTGAAAATTGAAAGGCAAAATTGATTTCACCAACATTTTGAACCAATATCGACTTTTCGCCAATTTTCATAAAATTTGTCACCAATTGGGGAGATAAGTACGAAATGTACCATGGAATGTTCCTGAAATTTTGAGATTTAATTTTCGTAACAACTTCTACACACAAAAAAACGAGAACTGCCTCAAAATCGGGGGTTCTTAAACTGTTTTGAGCCAGGGCCCCCTTAGCACTTATTTAGAAGCCTGAGGCCTTCATAATCAAGTAAAAAGGCCTCGGTAATTCCCGGAAAATCCATGCTTTTGCGCTATATAAATCAGAAATATCAGCAAATGTTTGCTCCAGTAAGCCTTATAAAGTTTCTTTTGGTGCTATGTAAGTTTAAAAATAAGGGTTCAGAAAAATGCACTTTTCATAGAAAATTGTTGGCCAATCAACGGCTGAAAAGAAATATTTCGACCCAGAGTGGGAGCCCGGGCTTCCCAAGAAGTCTTAGGGGGCCTGCCTCAAAAAAAGTTCAATCACCCCTGCAATGCAATAGCCGGATTATTTCATCTTTATGGTTTATTTCTCTTATGTAAATGTCTTGTCATGACAAACAAACATGTAAATTATATAGATAAGCACGCACGGACTCTGAAATAACTTAAAACTGAATGAATCTCATCGGGCTTTTCTGAACTAGCTCGGATGAAAAATGAAACTTGGGAGTAACGCGACGAAGACATTTTCTTGGTTGATTTGCAGACTTGGTATAGGCTTTAGGATACTCCTGTACTGTGTTTAACCAGGGAAGAGTCATGATCAATATGAAGGCCAAAGCAGCCTTCTTAGAGTTTAAGGCAGCGAAGCTTGTTCCGGCAAACGCAATTACTGAAAGCAAACGAATCATCACTGGAACCACTCATCGTAGCATTCGATTCGGATTCCGCTTCCAAAACATTGGCCTTCTTTTCGCCCATCAACGCCTGAAGGCACATCTTTCGTTCAGAAATTTTCAACCGGATATGACTTTCGATCTGGAATAAGTGGTCATCTTGGGTCTCTGGAATCTCTTTTCGAATCCATTCGGCCAATCGGAGAACGTATTCCACGTTATGACCGGCCTTTCCTGAGCAATTCACAACCTAAAATTAGTCCTTCAATAAATGACTTTATGCTCCTTCTTCATTGAAATGGGATGATTCACTGACCTGTTCAGCGATATCGTGATCTTGAGCCGGGCCCATCCAATGCTCGTTACTCTCGGTAGCGATGTAAAGAAGCACGGGAAATGATTCCCTATCACAATCTCGGGGATGAAACATGGTTACCAACGAGATGTAGCCGCCTAATTTACATTCCCGTTGTTCTAAATACTGCAAAGCTTTTTCGCCCTTCAATTGAAAAGCCATTCCATGGGTGATGGCCTGAAAAGTACAAGATATCTCATGTGTACATACTGCGCCCAAAAATTTGGTTCGTATGTTTGAAATTTTGTTTGTTTGCCCTCAAAAAGAAAAAAGGTCCGTCGGGAATGGACAATATCAACGCTCGACGAAAACATTTTTGTTTGAGAGTGTCTGCAAAAGTTTGAAAACGTTGCCACACAAAGCAATATAAATGCAATTCTACGAGCTGATGAAGCGGCAAAAATTGGTGAAATTTACTCACATTTTTCTCTTGAACCAACGTAGCAACTCGTCCGGGCTGAAAACAGAAGTAGAAATAATTGCGGTCAAGTCTTAAACCATCAGTAAATACACGGAGACAGCAATCTAGTTCTAGCCAGTTTTGCCCCTGTAGGGTCTCTAAATAGTAAATCGTCTTTGGTCTCCCCTTTGTCCAATTACAGCCCTGAGGCGACACGAGCGCCGAGAATCTCGATATTTCAGGATTGTAACCAACCACCAAAACGCCATGTGAACCAACCCAAAGTAGTCTGTACCAGAAGTTTGAACCTTGGGCTAGTTTCTTCAAGGAAAGCTAAAGCTCTTTAGGGCTTCTTCTTCCTCCCTCCTTCAAAATACGAGAAGGAAAGGTTTGACGTAGCCTCAGGCGTGGATTGCATCAGCCACGTTGCATTCATGATTTGATACACTCCATGGCTTTGTTTAAGAGCTCAACGAGATTTTTACACCAAGGAATATTGTGATTGTTTATGTGACAAAGACAAAGTTGGTCAGGCCAAACAGTTCATGCACGACTTTCGCTCAAGGCCATTTGAGAATGTTATAGATATAGATGAATGCACTTTCAGAAACATAAAATCTAGATTAGTACCTTGTCTTTGGTTCCTCTGTGTTCAGTGTTGCCTTGCCAAAACTTGCGAGCAAATCCCGTGATGTGTCCTTTAGCTTGATCTCCGTACTCGAATCCGGGATGCCAGCACAACGATCCGTAGCCAAAAACCCATAACGTGGATATACTACTCGACATGGTCTCGGAATGTGTTCAACAGACGTTCAGGAAGACTCACTGGATATGTAGTTTTTATGTATCACTTGCAGATTTGAGATGGGTTTGTCTCAAAATAAGTAGATCCTGAACACTCTGTTGAACATTGGCAATGTTCATGGAAGACAGAGTTCCTTTCTGTTGTCTCACGTTGGATGAACTGACTGCGCTCGTTGGATCAGAATTCGAGCAAAGGAAAGGCACCTTTGAGTAAGAACTAGCGCTAGTCACAGATGACCTAAATACAGATTCATCAACTCTGACTGCGTCAAAAAGTGCCCTCTATCTTGGATTTTGTTTCATGTTTCTAGTATTTTGGAGTTCGGCTACGTTAAAATTGTATTCTAAAATCAAAAAATCATGCTGGGTGATCTAAAATTAAGGTCAAAAAATTTGTAGAAGCATATTTCATCAAATTATTCACATTACTAATAACTCCTTATTTCAAATCCCAACTTGACGAACTAGCATGTTTCATATACTAAAATGCTAGTCAAAGGGACAACAAAAATATAAGATGGCACTGACAGTCACGTTTCTCTTATTTTGAAGAACTACATAGAAACTGACACTTAACTCTTCTTAACAAGCGTTCGCTCTCGATTCATTTTGGGAGCAAAAAAGGGCACTCATGCTAGTAGCATTCGTGGTGTGACAAAATGTTAGTTTATTACTAATTGTAATAAAAGAACCTTATTTTCTTAGTTACACCTAGCTAATAATAATCACCAATATACTTACCTCATTTTTTTTCTAGCTAAAAAATTACAGAAAAGAGCGGGAAAGCGGTAGCGAAAAGTGAGTATACCCTCTTTGAAAAACGACGCTCGTTTTTACGGCTAAACACACGGCTAATAACACGACCGATCGTTAGAAGAGATAATTTCGCAATGAAGAAACGGAAACGGCTTTGCCCTAGTTTCCGCTAGGTTGCGAGACGCAACCTCCATTCAAGCTAGTTCTAGCTTACAAAAATAAGTTCTCGTTTTCAATAACATGGTCTACAAAAAAAGTAACAAAAGTCTACACACCCATTATAAAAAAAAACCTCATAGAGAGTGCCCTTTATGTCACCCAAACTACAGAAGCTCATTAACACAAACAAGTTTTTCCGAACCAAAGCCAATCGAAAACTCTTGGGTTTTGCTCAGTGCGGCTAGAACGTCGAAGTTGTACCGTCATGACGAACCCAATGAATAAGCCATCCAGGACAGTGCGCGGTACTGGATGGTGGGCAAGAGATCCGACGGAAATAAACGATCATTCGGAAGCATCGTGTTGAGGATGAAATGACTTCCTTGAGAAATGGGTCAACGGCAGACAAATTACGTAATGGATGTCTAAGTTTCGACTTGTATTTCGTATCTTGAGTCTTTTGCCTTGAACAGATATGAATATACAGTTTAGTTAGGATATATTTCTCCTCCGCATTAGCACATTGTTTAATAAACGTTACTTTAGAGTTCATTTCTTCACTTTTTGAGAACAAGATGACGCGCAGAGTAGTTGTGGTATGTGTGTGTATAAATACTGTGAGGTAAAGAGTTGAGAACGGCGTATGTATGCGTGTTTGAAACATATACTAAGGTCAGGTAGAATCCGTGTAGAATTTCGGTCCCGAGGATCCCGGTGAAGAGGAATTCACCGAACCACTGCTGCTATATTTAGCGGACAATGTGGCCGCTAGTGCAGCAGGTAACCCTTTACTTTTGAGCTTGGCTGGTTTGGCTTGTTTGGGGGGTGGACCTCTCGTTCCCTGATGCAAAGGACCTCCTCCAGGTTTGATTCGAGGTCGACCTGGACCTCGTTTCATGGGCGGATTTTGAGGGATCACGCCATTGGGTATGAGAATGGCGCTCACTTCCTGTTGACTCGATGGTTCCATTTCATCCCGACCTTTGTTTTTGGAACCTCGAGGTCGACCCCGTTTCCCTCCAGTTCCTCGTTTGGATCGCTTGGGACCGAGTTTCTCGCCCATGAAGTCAAATATCGGGGATTGAGGGCGCGTTGGACCTCGGGAAGAGGTCACATCACTCACGGCATCCACGTCAATCGTTAGCCCAGTACTGTCCACGCTCAACTGACTAGTATCGTCAATATTGAATAATGAGTCTTCAAGTTTGATTTTCTTGGCATGAGGTTCGGGATCTCGAGATTCGGAAGGACTTCGCTTTTTGCTCTGAAAAGGAGGATTGTCAGAGTCTTCATGGTTGATCTCGGCCTCCTTGTCCCTGTATTTCTTCTCGATCTCGTCATCGTCCAACAAGAGGGAAACGACTTCTTTAGGCTTGAGTTCGCCGGGTTTGCCCTTGAAACTGCCTCCTTGAATGACCATCCTTTGGATCTCCGACTTTTCTCGGGCTCGTTGTAGGATTCGTTCTTCTATGGTTCCCTTGCAAATGAGCCGATAGACGGTCACTTGCTTGGTCTGACCTAAACGATGAGCTCGATCCATGGCTTGTTGATCCACCGTTGGATTCCAATCGCTATCGTAAAATATGACCTTGAAAAATAAAGAGCGATTATGAATATTAGCAGAAGTTCATTTGTTGTTCACTGGAGCCCAGTTCCTCTTGATTCTGGTCCTTTTGTCTTTGGCTTTTCATGGGCTTTTGTGGCCATCAAAGTTTCGTAACTTCCTTTTTTTTAATTTACATCGAGCAGAAACTTTTACTCGTTGCTGCAGGTCTGAGAAAAGGAAGATTAGCTAGAGCTACTTAGGTTTAGTTGGCACGTTGAAATATTACTTATTGTCTCATAAGTATCACCCATGATTTACATGTTTTCAGAGGAAGCTGATATTTACTGCGCATGTTCAACCAAATTTGAAAACGTGAATAATGCAGAAGATACCTTCCATAGTAAAGGACAAGGAGTATCCTGCATCTGGAAATTGCAATTTCGGCCTTTGGAAGGTTGTTTGTTAATACTAAAGGTGGTATGAATTGACGCAACAGTTGCAACATAGCAATTTATGATTTTAGTCAGGTTGTAAACGAATAATAGCGTATTTTGTTTTTTCAACAAATTAACAATGCGTGTTCGCTGAGTAAGTTTTCATAAACTCCCGTTTTGGCATGGATTTGATCATAAAGTAATACCAATTGGCCTTGATTTCAAGCCACCATCTGTTCGAAAGGAAAGTGTATTCTTCCGTACTTTTGACTTGGAAAATACAACATCTTCGTTCTTGCTCACTGTGTGTTTTCTCGTATTTTTTAAAAGGAGTCAATCTGTAGGAGGATATCAAAAAATAGAAATGCACACTTACTGTATCAGCGGCCGTGAGATTGATGCCCAAACCTCCTGCTCGAGTGGAAAGCAAGAACACAAAGATATCTGATCGCTGTTGGAAATCTGCCACCATATCTCGTCGCTCCGAGATCTTGGAACTTCCGTCCAAACGCATGAATGTGTGCTTCCGATGAACCATGAACTCTTCCAAGAGATCGATCATCCTCGTCATTTGAGAATAAATGAGGACACGATGACCCTCCTCCTTCAGTCGGGTTAGTAATCCATCCAAAACGTGGAGTTTTCCCGAATCGGTCACAAGGGTTTGCTTATCGGGAATGACGATATTCGACCAACCTCGAGAGGGTTTCAAGGCTTGAATTCCACCTACGGACACGGGATGGAAGAACTCTTTTCTTCGACTGCGTTCCCAATGAAGTCGTAGCTCTGGAGACCCGAATAACACGATATCTCGGCCTTCCTGATTGTTGCACTGAATATGATCTTCCAATTTGTAAGCAGCCAATCGATCGTAAACGTACTGAACGTGACCAGGTGTAGCCACATTTGGACAGGTTTCCATGAGAAAACTTGGCACAGAACATGGTTGGCATTTCAATAAGAGGGAGGGACGTTCCACAAAATCGATTTCGTCCACAAGTCGTTGATGAATCTCATCCTCATCGACCACAATCACAGGATCATGTGGGACTCTATCACAGTTCTTGGTCGCCGATTCCATGGCCTTCTTTCTCCGATGACTAATGAGCTTCTGACGGGTTCGAATCAGTCGATGATTGATGGTCTCGGGCATGGAGCTCAATTTCACGTCCAAATGATGCAGGATCTGATCAGATTGATGTTGGTGAGTGAAGATGAGACTCTTCAGATCAGAGTTACAGATCACAGATTCAACTCTTGAGATCAGAAGCAAGGATTTGAGATGAGTATGAGAAGGATTTTCTTGAAATTGAGCGGTCAGTTGAGCGATTCTCTGTCGTTGATGGGCTTGGATCAAATGGACGAGCTTCTTGAGTAAAGACCAACACAGATCAAATTGTTCCCCGATGGATGTATCCACAAAACGAAGGTATGAGAAGGAGCTATCACACACCTCCAGTCGTTCTATAAGGATGTAATGAAACGCTTTGTAGTGCTTTGAATTTGTTGTATAAGAATACCGTTCTTACCATGTTTGCGCCGTTGCTTTAACGATTCGTGCACGTGAACAGGATTGAAAACAGAGAGCTTGTTGTACAAGAGATGATTCTTGGTAGATATGGCACCGGAATGGATGTTTTCATGGAAAACGAGTTTGGGCATCACAAAAGGATTGATTTTCATCACAAAAGGAGAGCGAGCCTCGCGTCTTTCAAACAATTCAGGGTGATTACACACCTAATAGGGACAAAAAATAACATGATGTTTAGTTACAGGAATTCCTTGACCTAATTTAAGGTTCTAATTTATGGTTCCTTTAAAATGTACAGTCCTTCAAGAAATAGAAGCAAGACGGTCTAGCTTCCAGAAAATTCTCAAAGGAGCAATTTAATGTTGTCCAAAAGCGAAACCAAGGAGAACATAAAATATTCAATTGGCATTAGAGAGGACTTCTACTAGCTAAATCACGATATATTTTGATCTTCTCACCTTTCGGAATTGCATGACCAGGTTCATGAGACTCGAGGTCAGTGTCGAGTTTTGAGATTGAGATCCAAGTCCTTGAAGGAGATCCTCAATTCGAATCTTGCGCTTTAACCCCATGTAGAGTAATTTTTGCCTAATTGTCAATGGACAGTACATTAGAACCTCGACTTTGTCGGTCAGTTCGTTTTCCACGTCCTTCTTGATTCGTCTCAACATAAAGGGTTTCAAGATCATGTGCAACCGTGAGATTTGTTCTGCAATCGAATCGATAATTGTTGGACACGATAAACCTTTTAATTGAAAAAGTAAACACTCACTTTCATCCACTTGGGATTTGTTTTCGGCACTCGATTCAATGTCTTTGGAGAACCAATCGTTGAATTCATCGTGGGAATCGAATAACGTGGGCATCACGAAATGAAGCAAGGCCCAAAGTTCGGCCATCGAGTTTTGAATGGGTGTACCAGACAAAAGGAGTCGATTCCGACATTTGAACTCAAGCAAGAGCTTCCATCGTTGACTGGACGAGGATTTGATCGCTTGGGCCTCGTCCAAAACCAAGTATTGCCATTTGATTCGATTAAAGTACTTGAAGTCTGACACAACCAACTAAAGAAGAAGATAAGGATTATTGATAGGTGGTGCTCTAAATGAAGCAGCATTAAATCTGTCCAATCTTCGAAGATGGATCTGTGACAGGACACATACTCCAGCAAACTTCAAAGATAGAGTTAATTTTGTCCAAAAGCGAAACCAAGTAGAATATAGCTTTGATTCAGTTGGCATTAGAGAGGACATGACTAGAAATGGCAAGCTGACTTACCTGATAACTCGTGATGACCAGATGGAACGAGGCACTTTTCGTGTTGAGCTCTTTCTGATCCCAAAAATGGCGCAGAACTTTGCGCTCTTGTGGTGAACCCCAATATGGGACACATTTGAACGACGGTACAAACTTTGCCACTTCCTGCTGCCAATTGTGCAAAGTAGAAGCGGGTGTGATGACGAGAAATGGACCCCAAATATCTGCAAAGCACGTCAAAGTGAATTAGATCACGAACCACCGTACTTCAGGACGAATTTCAGAAATACACCTTGGGTCCATTTTGAAAGCAATCCTGGCTTGAGTCATCCTTGATTAGATATAGACACAACATTCTCAAGTCTCAAACTTACCGTATTTCTCGGCGATATAAGCCAACATGGATAATGCTTGCACGGTCTTTCCCAAGCCCATTTCGTCGGCCAACATTCCGTTGATTCCTTGATCGTAAAGGTTCATGAGCCAATTCATTCCTCTCAACTGATAGGCTTTCAGTTTTCCGTTAAATATCGAGGGTTGGGTCCGATCATCGTTGGCTTCTCCGCCCACGATCTCACCGCCATTATTAGACTTGACGTCATAACTGCGTTTCTTCTGCTCATGCTCTTCCCAAGCTTGTGAAGCGTTATTGATGGCCATGGTTTTGGCCTCTATGCTGTTGTAATCATCGATTTGTGCCAATCGACTGCCAACTTCAGCCTCGTCCTCCAGTTTCTTAAGGATATCGGCCTCCTTATCGGTTTTCTCGGCTCCAATTTTATTGGCGATGAAATGAGCGTAGAGCTCGGTTTGGGTGATCAAAAAGTTGAGCTTTCTCGTCTGTCGTTTGGTTTCGAGCAATTGGAGGTCCATCTTTTGCTGCTTTTCGGCTTCTTGCTCCTGTTGACGCTTTTGCTGCTTTTCCACTCGATCGAATCGCTTCCAATAAGCCTGCATTTCGCGGGTGAGTCGTTTGGCTCGCCAAACAGATTCCTTCATGACTCGTTGCGATTGCATGGCCTTTTGACGCACTTGACGCATGCATTGAGCCGCCACTTTCTTGCTTTGAGTGAGCCTTTCCTTTTGGTTGTAATTGCGAGCTTTATGCGCTTTGGAGATTTCTTTCTTCATGATCGACACCCAAAGGCGTTTTCGACGAGCCTTGAGCTGATCCAAAGTCAATGGGCCGTTATTTTTGGAGCCACGTTTCCTTCCTGGACCAGCTTTGAGGGCCGAGAACTTGTTGAAGGACGAAGAATCCCCATCCAAAGTGGCATCTTCTTCAGATGCCTTGGCCGCCGCTTCTTGAGCCTTTTTCGTGACCGATATCTGGAACGTTAACATACAGGTTGAGTAAGTAGACCTCTCATCAAGACCACACGAATTAGTAATGGGTGCGTTAATCACTCAGGCAAACTTGTTCTTAAAATGAGTCTTTCGAAGCAGTCAGAAAATAACAACTAAACCGGTATGGACATTTACCGAACTACAATTCCACCCCGAATCAGGTGAGTCTGAATCCGGCTCATCAACGTTATCTGGCCAAACCAACTAATTAATGCAAAGGAAAGGTTTTTACGAATGATGGACTGAATCTAACTGAAGCTGTTCAGGACGATGACTTACCTCGGGCGTCAAACGCACGCGTTTGCGGAGACGTTTCCGTTTTTGATGGGCCTTAACGGATTCGAAGAGCTCGACTTCGTTGAGAAAGAGATCCTCGGATTCGGTCTCGTCCTCACTATCCGATTCCGGACTCACATCTTTGTCCAGATATCGACGACTTCGTTTCACTTTGTCGAACTGTTGCACTTGTTTCTTGGTCAAATTAGGTGCTGCCGCTGATTCACGCTCAAAGGCCACCAAAACCTCATCATCGTCATCCGAGGAATATTGCCTGAAACGGGCAACCATTGAAATCTATTTCTCTTTGAAACAATCAGTAACTAGAATATGTGTGATGGTTTGCCCCGAATGATGGACTTAAAAAAATAAAACCTTATCTTATTTCTCCCTTTTTGACAACTTAGATTACAAATGATAACTAGATGCCATGAATGGTCAATTTTCAGCACAGCCTTGAACCATTCCGCTTTGGGGGCAATTTCAATTGATCAGTTAAAACTCAAAAAAACATCTCAAAGATTATTTATACTTTACATATACTTCTCACGCGTAAATATTACGGGACTTCGAGAGCCCTTGAGAACCGAGTTTATCCAGGACTTTGAATAAGTACTCATTCAAATGGGCTTTCCTCATTAGAAATGGGTCACTTTTTTCAAATTAATCACGAATTTTCTTTTCTTTCATTGAAAATATGAAATCAAATTCTTCGCTCAAGATTTATAGGTTCACTTCCGAAAGAGGCAAAGACTCTCACACTCTCACGCTAATCATTATGATGGTTCCTCAAAGGCCAGGAATGTCGTTTGGCTTAGGTAAGATTTTTTAAATTTGGACGGTCAACATCTGACAATCACTTTCCAAATGCGTTTGGGAAGTGATCCTTAAGGCGGCTAAGTTCTCAAAAAGAGAGTCAATCTCAATGACTAATCATCTAGAACGGCTTCAAAATCCGGCAATTTGCCTGGGAGTAAAAGCGTAGACACGCTTACATTTTGGCGTTGGGGAAGAGACCCCGACTATTCAACCTCAAGTATGTTCCTGATTATCCCGCAATTCATCTCGCTCTTTCTCTTTAACTTACGAGGCGGTTCGGGCGTGAAGCGAGGCTATGTAGCGCACAAATGGATCCACATTGAGCGCCTTTTCCAACCGGACAGCCTCGGGCGACGAGGCCACCGCCGAACAAGACGAACTGCCCCGTCCACCCACACCCGCGTTTCGATCGCCATTCCGCGGTTTCCGACCCCGCGGCGCTCGTCCCATCAACGACGACCCGGTCTTGGCCAGAGGCGG
>CM021319.1:8235652-8257043 GCA_010645155.1 Tigriopus japonicus
ATTGATAGTCTTACGAATATGTGTTTTGGTGGCATGGCTTTATCCCTTTTAAAAATCATTTGAGAAACGAACACCACTCTAAAACAACACTCTAAATGAGGGCATTTCTGAAGGACAATAACCATTTCTTTCTCAAACGTATGAATCGCAATGAAACACATCTTATGACTAGGGACGGGCAAAAAGTGAAAATCAAAAGAAGCTTTTGGTTACCAAAAGTTGCGCAAAAATCACCCCAAAATCGTAAAATAAAATGCAGAAAAAGGTCAAAAGCGCAAATAAGATTTAAAATTTCGCAAAAAACCGAAATTTCTGAAAAAAAGCTTAAGATACTTTCTCGTCATCTGCGTATTATTTTTCAATCTTGAAGAGCAAATTTAAATATTGAAGTAGTAGTAATCCATACTATGCTAGCCTACGCTGGGAGCCGTAAAATCAGATCTGGTTTTCAAATTTGATAAAAAAATCTTCCAAAAGTAAACATTTTCAAAGAAGAAATTGCAAACTCTCAACAATTAGTTAATTTTAGGCCAAATTCGAAAAAAATCCTGCAAATAAAGGCGAAAAGTGTAAAAAGGCAAATAAATGTGTTTATGTTAACAAAAATCTTTTAACACTTTTTGCCCGTCCCTACTTATGACATATGATTCCGATAGAATGTAGCAAGGGAAATCTGTTACACAAACTCGCTGTTACCCCGAATAGCATTTAAATGTTGTACCTTGAACATTGTGTTTATGGATTCAATTTTCGTTGAGTTCTTGCCGCTTTTCTATTGCGGTAATAAATACCCAAAATTGTTGGGTTATACTCCTTATGACCGGGCCATAACTTACAATTTGAAAAATGGAGGAAACTAGAGCACTATAGCGCTCTAAGACTAACATCAATCTCAAATTCGAAAGAAAAAAAGTGTCAAAACTCTAATGTGAATCCTCTTTCCCTCGTTGGCACAATAAACTCAAATTTGCATAGGTGCAAACGAAGGCTTTTGCATGGAGCATAAAATTTGTTAGATCCTTGGATTTTGAATTTTTACCATCGACGGAAAATGACTAGCGAACAAAATGTTTAATTCAATCGATCTGGGTATATTGGCTTTGATGAATTCATAAAGTCCAGAAAAGAGACTTTTTTCGATGATTTTCAGCTAAGTAAATAACCTATAAGTATGTTGCGTTTCTTCAACCAAAGCAAGCTGACACAATGATAGGACTACTAAAGCCAAGGAAAACAAGACATATGATGCTCCCACGGAGTACTCTTTGGGCAAACGAAACATCTGAGATTCCTCGGACAAGTGAATAAATCCAATAGGAAACGTTATTGCCGCAGAACAAACAAAGATAGCTGGAAATAAAAAGAACTATTTTAACCTCTTCAACAAAAAAAATGACGGACACTCAACCTCGAATGCCCCTTCCAACATGTTTAAGGACTTGTACAAAGGTGCGATTTCATTTACTTACCTCCAACTGAAATGATGATGCCCACCAAAGGTAAAGGATATTCATCCCACTTGGAATAAATTAGCAGGATAATCACGACCACCACACACAAACAACCCACCAAAATCCCCACAAGGGACAAAAGCCAGTGAGTGTTGGTGAAGTCGGGAGTCCAGCACCTCTCAGACTCTCCATCAATCTTCGAGCACTCCTGAAGAATCCCAATCTTTGACACTACCAAGAAATGAAACAAAGGATTCGAGAGCATCGTCTTTTAACAAAGATTTAGTTTTGAACGTCTCCAACTTGCCTGTGTCTTTACTCTCGTGAATGATCCAATTTGAAGACGACACCGAGACTACGCAAAGAACGACAACTGCAATGAGGACAATACACATAAATGATCTTGTTCCGGACTCCATGATAGACTAATAAGAATAACTGACAAGTGAATGTTTTTCACACTTAGAGTGTTGCAATTTTCTTAATCATAATGGAAATTACTTTTGAAATTTCCTTCCTTGTCAACAAGTGCATTCAGACACATTGCAGCATCCAAACGAAACAACGTACTTTTCGCACTTGCAATAGCAACGATGTTGCACACTAGCTCTACCGATGACCAAGAACGATGAACCGGATCATGATCATCGCCTCGTGCATTGACTTTTTGAGGGAAGATCCTTGTTTAAAGGGAAGTCAAGCTTTTGAGTAAGGGCGTGAAGAACTCAGCGACCTATTATGCCATTCCTCAAGGCAAAGACAGTGGATTCAAACCATTGCCCAAGGACGTGACCGTGATGATCAGGAGGACGCTGAATGAAGGGCAACATCGAACAAAACTCAAGGTACCAAGGATTTACTGTATGTGTTGCCCTCGTCGAGTGCAACACTCTTTCGTCCGAGAGCGAGGTGATCCTTGGATGACTCAATCTCGCACTGGAGAGGATAATATTCTGTATGACAAAATGAGATGGAGTCCAGATTGTGAAGCATCTACCGTTGCGTCAATTTTCACAATTCGGAGAATCATCCGCGTTGTGGACTGTAGCAAAACGGCAACACCATCTTCCTGTTCGTGATTCCCCACATAAGTTGGTTGTTGATTGGAGCAAATCTTTGGTGTGGTAGCAAACCCGGAGCTTGATGCTTAATGTTAGGAATAAGGGGTAGAAAGAGGGAAAGAATGAAACAGAGAGAGGGAGTGATGAGCCCTTGAAAAGATATAAAGGATCATGGCGCAAATGTCAACTCCGTTATTCCCACCCGACATCCAAACGAGGCAAGATGCGTCTTCCCGTCCTTGTTCAAAGCTTGGCCTTCACCCTGAACATCGTCCTTGGAATGGCCTCGCCTTTGGACAACCTCGAATTGAAGAACGAACACGAGGACACCGACAAGGCAACACAACAACGGTTCTCAGAGTTCTTCCGGGATTTCTATCCCAACAACGAGAGCGCGGAAATGGACGAGCATCGTCAAGGTCGGAAAATCTCGACGTTTGTCGGGCATGAGGAAGAACTGGGGAAACCTCGTCAGTGCAGGAGCACCGTCACCACGCTCAGAAAAGATGAGGCTATGGTACTTAAAAGCCACCAAAGTTACGGGATGGAGCCCTACCCAGAAAACTATCTTTGCCGGTGGCTTTTCATTCCCGACGATTGCAACCTCGCTTTGAAATGCGATCTGGGTACGTTTCGGAATCTGAGGAGAAGTCGAAGTCGATTTGAGCAATGCACCGGTGCAGATTACCTTCGAGTTCTTGGGAATCGGGGACACTTGGATCAATTCTTCTGTGGGGACAGTGGCCCTCAAATGGAACTGGACAAGGACAGCGCGATGGCCTTGATGTTTCAATCTCAAGAGCGTCAAGACTCTGAGGAGAACCTGAAACGATTGGGTTTCGGTCTGGAAGGGTTTCGATGCAAAGTGGTTTGTAGTGGCAATCAGGATCAAACCACATCCACCACAAGTAAACCAACAAAGTTTCCGGATGACTCAGTTGTCATTCACGCCTCACCAGGAAATGCCAATGAAGACAAGAAGAGTGACGCTTCCGTACCTCCAAATTGTCATTGTGGTGAGACACGCGAAGCCCGCATTGTTTGTCCTTTGGGACACAATTGTACCAGCAACATCGGTAGCATACCTTGGCAAGCGGGTTTAGTCCACAAAGGGCAAAAAGCCCCTTGGTGTGGTGGTAGTTTAATTAGTGATCGCTATGTGCTAACAGCAGCTCATTGTTTGGCCACGCGTAAACCAGATCGAGTTCAAGTGATACTCGGGGATCACGATTGGACTTCCAAAACCGAAGTGGTTGAGGGTCGTTTTGACGCCGAAGAGTTCATTAGACACCCTAAAGCGGGCCAAGTCGCTCAATTCGACTACGATTTTGCTCTCATAAAACTCGTGACTCCGGTGGATTTCACTCAATATCATCGAGTACGACCAGTTTGTCTTCCGGACCCAAGCTCTTCCAAGGAAGACTTGGTGGGCAGGGTAGGCTATGCCAGTGGTTGGGGTCTGGTTGATCCTAAAAAGCTACACCAACAAGCCAAGATCCTTCAAAAAGTGGCGGTCTCGGTGATTAGCATGAACGACTGCCGTCTTAAGTACAAATCCAATCCAGTGACAGAAAATATGATGTGCGCCGAGACTTCTGGAGGTGATGCCTGCTTTGGAGATAGTGGTGGACCATTCACCATCCCCGATTTTAGTGGAAAATACGTTCTTGAAGGGGTCATTAGTTGGGGCAAGAGTTGTGCGGATGAGAGATATCCGGGTGTGTACGCAGAAGTGCGATATGTTTTGGATTGGATTCAAGATACAATCGCCGATTCTCAAACTTGTCCTCGGGACGACCGGAGAAGAAGTCTGGATCTCTTGGAACAATCTCAAGAGCTTGAGTAATATCTCTGTCGTCAAGACTCACGTGCCCATTCAAATGCCAAAAATCACCATCAAAACTTATTTATTAATAAACTAACTTATCATTTCCGTATTTTCAAATGTTTTCTTGACATCTACAAGAGGGATGCTATTGGCGACTTCCGTACTTTTTTGACTGGATATGTTATTGAGAACATCGTTGGTTTGGATCTCGTTTTTGTGAACCGTTCTGACATGGCGGCCACAGTTATTCCGGTGTGCAAATGACTTCTGACACAACCAACAAATATGCAAGTAATCATGAATATGCTTGGCACCCATATGTTCCTTTAGCGAGTAGCTTCGAGAAAACCACTTTTCACAATACTGGCACTGAAAATCGCGCACTTTATCGTGGATGGATCTGATGTGCTTCTTTAGTGATGATGATTGGACCACTTTGTTACACATGGAACAATTTAAATACGTATGGGTGACCACAGACTTCTTATGGACCAGCCGGATATGTCGGTTAAGGTTGAAAAATTGGCGAATGTTTTTTGTCACAATGGGAACACGTGTGATGGGCCTCTTTGAGATGAACTGCATTAATGTGTTCTTTAAGAGAAAAAGCTCCGGATACCAT
Organism: Tigriopus japonicus; assembly: GCA_010645155.1. NCBI lineage: Eukaryota > Metazoa > Arthropoda > Copepoda > Harpacticoida > Harpacticidae > Tigriopus > Tigriopus japonicus. The sequence continues at coordinate 8,240,615 of CM021319.1, forward strand.
TTTACTACAATGCGGACACTCTCTTAGATTGGTTTTGTCATGCCTATCTTTCAGGTGCTTGGACAGAGATTCCTTTAATACAACTTTCCGACATTCGCCACAATGCACATAAACTTCCGTTACGTTTTCACTGGTTTTCCAGACCACTCCCGTTATCACTGATTCTAAGACCTCGTCTGCCTTCAAAAATATTTGGCAAAATCTGCGGTTAACTTTGAGACATGATTGAGCCACAAAAATCACAAGTGACGCCGTCATTTTTGCCTTTTGTCGTGGATAACATCGCATTGGGCACCAAAACTTTTGTCCGACTTCGACGACATTTGTCGCATTTGGCAAACTTTTTCACTGGCTCCGATTCCTTGGATGACCTTTCCAGTTCCATATTTTGTATCGATTTTAGGTGTGAAACATTTAATTGACGCACACTGTAATCATAATCCAATTGGGGAAGGGAAAGTTCCACATATGCTCTATCCACCAAAACGATCGTCATAGTGACCTATAAAAATAAGCAAATATATTCAACAATCACCTAAGAGTAAATAACTTACATCACTTTTATAATCGTAAGTCGAGTCGATTCCCGTTTATTACAGAGAAGATTCAGATCCCCAAAATACTGTTGATATCCTTCACCAAGGGGGCTAAAATCTCTTGGGCGGCCATATGGCCATCATTTTGGATCACATAATCAAACTGGTCATGGTTGTCCAAACCACATTCGCTCTCCTTATCATCAACACCAGCTTGAAAAACAAACCCCCGACTTTTGCGGGCTTCATTGGAGGCCTTAATCCGGATTGTTCGACATTTGCCGGGAAAGTTTTCTTGAAAGAATTGGAAGTCCGTGGTCCTTCGACAATCTGAGACAATCCACAATGGAAATTGACGAGCTTTATACTTGTCAATTGCCGCTCGACAAAAGTATCCGTGATCCTGATTTCGGATACACTCTGACCATTGAATCATGTCTAAGCGATATTTTTCTTTGTAATCAGTGGCACTGAGTAATTGATCAAAGTCTAACCCGTGATCCCGTGCATAACACTCTTTGAGTGGACCCGAAAGCCGTAAAATGACGGCTCGATTCTTGGTCAGAGTCGATTCGAGATAGTCGGTCAAGAAATCTTTGCCCGATTTGCGTTTGCCACAACACAAGAGGATTAATTTCGGAGATCCTTCAGCCATGTTTTGATAATTCAATATTCAATCATGTGGGATGATGGTTGGGCATAAGATTATCACATGATAGGTTAGTATTTGTTGGATAGGTCAAGAAGTACTGATGATGCAATGATTCGTGATTTCCTGTGATTGCAGGTGGACAGGTTGGTTGGAAGGTTAGCTGGATGGAATCTCAAGGATGTGGGTGATTGTTTTTGCCTTATGGTGGCAGTCACACAACCTTCTTTTATGATCACTGAACCTCTTGTTGGAAAATCTTGCTCAAACGAGCTGCTTCGGCAAAATCCAAAACTAGTGGATAATCCACATAGAAAGATTTGATTTCACTCCCTCAATCTTTTCTAGTTTTTTTTTGTTTGAAATATGTCCAATGAGAACTGGTCTATATTACAACTATAATGGAAACCAAGGTTAGTTTTATTTTGAATGATTATATTTAAATGTTTTTGCCACAAGTCTGTCGAATTCTTTAGTTTTTACAAAACCATAAAACTTGTCGTCCATGGAGGGGGTTTCTCCAAACGAGTAGTTAAGACCATACCCTTATTTAAGACCAACGCCGTAAGGGAATCGATGCCTCAGATCAAACACAATTTTGGTTTGCTGGGCACGACGACATTTGCATATTTTTGACTCAGCAATTAAAATTCATGTGGTTGATTTTTTTTTCTGAATAACACAAACAAGATAACTTCGTGCATAGGTAAATCTACAAATCCTCAAATATGCCATGGAACATAAGATAACTTTTGTTGAAGTTTTTTTATCAGTTGAAGCAAATAAAAAGTACTTGAGCCCCGGCTTATTCAAGGGATTGAGAAGGATTTCACCCTGCTATATAAATGAGACTGCAATGCGCTCGTTCAATTCGATTCGTCTTGTGGATGGAGCAATCAAATCCTACATCCATAACGATGAAGACTATAGTCATCATTCTTGTTCTAATCCCTGGCCTTTTGGCTGTACTGGACTTTGACTACCCATTTTCAATTGAACGACCACGATTGGTGGAGATTGGAGAGGAAATTACAATTGGTTGCAACGTTGGATCCAAGTGGGAATACAATTCAACCGTGTGTACTTTTACGAATCCCGAAAATGAGGTTTTAAAACTGAATTTGGAAACAGGGCAAGTAACCCTTTCTGACACCGTTGTGGAAGGTTACGAGGCCTCTGGTGATGAAAAAACTTGCAATCTAAAAATCGCCTCCGTCAAAGAAAACGACATTGGCGAATGGACTTGCTCGTTACCAAAGGTCACTCCTCACAAGTACGATCACTCGGGGAAATTTCATATTCTAACCCCTGCGAAAGATCATGTGGACAAAGTCAGGTTACCTCGTCATCTTATTCCAAATAATTATGATGTATCATGGGTCATTCATCTCGAGAACGAAACTCATCCAGTTGCCAACGGCAGAGTAGGAATCGATCTCAGCTTCACCTCCGGTTCTGCGGCAGAAAAACGACAAGTGACTCTTCATACCAAACAACTTCTTATCGATGAGGATAGCATCGAGTTGACCAAGAAAGCAGATAAAGAACCTAGTATTAACGTAACCAAAATAGAATATGATTTGGAGAGAGAGTTCTTGACAATGTACCTCGATCAAGATTTGGCGAATGGAAGCTACAGAGTTGAAATGGACTTTGTTGTGGCACTTCAAGACGACATGCGGGGTCTTTACCGCAGTTCTTACGAGGAAAACGGTAAAATTAAGTACCTGGCTGCCACGCAATTCGAGAAAACTGATGCCAGGAAGGCATTCCCTTGTTTGGATGAACCCAATATGAAAGCAACGTTTAACGTCGAAATCGATCACCATAAAGATTTGACAGCCGTGTCCAATACCAAAGTAACCGAGAGTTCAAACTCGACATCTAATTTCATAAAATCCAATTTTGCTTGCACCCCAAAAATGTCCACCTATCTCTTGGCAATCCTGGTTTCCAGCTTTGACAGCACCAAGTCCCCCTCGGAACCAGATTTTCTTCAAGTATTTCATGCGCCAAGCAAAAGCGGACAAGCTGAATTGGCTGCTCAGGCTGGAACAGACATCCTGAGATTTTATGAGACTTACTTCGACATCCCATACGAAATTAGCAAAATGGATATGGCTGCCATTCCTGATTTTGATGCTGGAGCCATGGAAAACTGGGGCCTGATCACGTATCGCGAAGGACGACTTCTCTATCAAGAAGGCCTATCTGCCAAAGAAGATGAAGATGCTGTCGTAGAAGTGATTGCTCACGAGATCTCCCATCAGTGGTTCGGCAATTTGGTGACAATGGACTGGTGGACAGACCTTTGGCTAAATGAAGGTAGGTTATATAAATTGGCCGTAAATCGAGCAAAGTGATGTTTTAAACATCACTTTTCTTGAATGAAGCTAATATCATCCATACGTAAAATGCCTCTTTGTTGAGGGATCAACTCGTTACTTTGCTAAATCCCGTGGTTTCAAATCATTAAGTCAAAAACTAACATTGACCGTTTCAAGCACGTTATCTCTTTTATTCACATAGGCTTTGCAACATACATGGAATATATCGGAGCCGACACTTATCTTCCCTACAATCAAAAGCGGGAACGTGCTGTTCTCAATGATCTTCACGACGTCCTTAGCATTGATTCTCTAAAATCCGCACTTCCAATCAGCGTTGAAGTGGGCAATCCCTATTATGATTTTACTTACACCCGACTCGCTTATGCCAAAGGTGGGTGTCTCTTGCGAATGGTGGAAGCCTTCATGACCCTTGAGAAGTTCAAACAGGGAGTAAACCAGTACTTAGAAACTAAAAATCATGAAAACACCGTCAGAGAAGACTTGTGGGATTCTTTGGACGCAGTTGCTCAACTTGGGGACGGTCTCAAAATCAGTGCTATCATGGAGGAGTTCGCAAAGAAGGAAGGGTATCCGGTGATAAAGGTTGATCAAGTCCAAGACAAAGAGCTGACCTTGTCTCAAAAGAGGTTCCTCATCGATTCAACAACACCACAATCAAATTTTACATGGTTTGTTCCCATCAGTGTGGCGTATCCAGGGGATAAGATGTCTTTTGACGAGACCATTCCCATAATTTGGTTCAAAGCTGCTGACCCAACTATCACTTTGTCAGTCAATGAACTCCCATACATCTTGAATGCCCAACAAACAGGCTACTTCCGAGTCAATTATGACGAGAGCAATTGGAGAGCATTGATCGATGAGCTGGAAGACGACATTTCAAACATTCATTTTCTAAATCGTGCCCAAATCAACGACGACAGCTTCAATCTCGCTCGTGCCAATCAACTAAATTACGATATTCCTTTGGACATGGCCAATTACTTGAAGAAAGAGACGGAATACGTCCCATTACAAGCTGCCTTGAATAACCTTAATTACCTCGATCTGATGCTGAGAAAAACTGACCAGGATTACAAGGCATTCCAAAGCTTTGTCAGAGGTATCTTGGACTCCAAATACGACGGATTTTCGGCGGGACCTTCGAGTACGTTACCACAGATCCTCTTGAAAGAGAGTGTCAATAAATGGTTATGTAGCTACGGCCATGAAGAGTGCATCAACAAAGCCAAAGACCTGTTCCAACAATACATGGCAACGGACGGAAACGATAGCTATATCATTGATCCCAATTTCAAGCAAATCGTGTTCCAAATAGCCATTCGGAACGGCGAAAATGACGAATTTGAATTCCTTCTCAAGCAACTTGAAAGGGTTCGAGTGGACCAAGACACTGTCAAAATCTTACGCGCTTTGGGATCTTCTGAAAGCGAGGCCAATTTAAAGAAGATATTGGACATCTCGATTGATCCGGATAGTTCTCTTATCAGGCCTCAAGATATTTTCTACCTGTACGCTCAAATTTCAAAATCAGCGGCAGGAGGTCGATTTCAGTTTGATTGGCTGAAAGAAAACTTTTCCGCTGTAAGAGACAAGTTTGGTGCTAGCTTTGGCAAGAGAATCGTCAATCTTTTGGGTGGATTTATGGAAGCTGCCAATACAGAGGGAGAGATCAATGAATTGAAGAAATTCATCGAGGAGCACTATGAAGATATTGGGTCGGGGCTCTCTGATTTGAACCAAGGGATTGACAAGGCCGAAACCAATGTGCAATGGGTTGAAGAAAGCCAGAGCAAGGTCACAACTTGGTTAGACAATGGAGGGTTTTACGAAGATGATGGGGGTAACAACGCTGCATCTCTAAAATCAATTTCCTTAACTATTGTGTGTTTCGGAGTTTTGATCACTACATTTTATTACTGAGTATTAAAGTCATCTTGAATTGTTTCCCTTTTTGAGGTACCTGTCATTTCATAAATTATCGATCCAAGTCAACTGATTTGCTTCATGACAAATGGTTTCGAAGATCTTGAGGATTTAGGGCTGGATGTCAGTTCCCGCTAAGCCCCAAAAATAGAATGTGAAAAAAACACGACACATTTGCTATCCAATATTTAATTTTGGTATTTTTTTTCTGCATTTTTCCAAGTTGCAATCTGAACTTACGTTTTCTTGAAAAAGGTTTCACCCAAATGTTTTTTTTTTGTTTTTGTTAGGGATCATCCTCTCTATAACACAGATATCCAGAATGGAGAAACCAGAGCAGGCCGGTTATGAAATTGCATTGTGAGCAGCAAGGGCCGTATATCATCACTCAGTGACTACATGGTTGAAACTTGCCAAAAAACGGTTACATAGAAGGCAAATTTTTGAAAAACATAAGTTTTTTGGGGGGGCTTGTGTCATCCTGTCTAATCTTTGCTTCTCCCAAATTATACAAAGGTGCTCAATGAATATGATAATTCAATTCAAAGGCATTAATTCACACAATTATAGGATTTGGCATTGAAAATTCGTCTTGCGCACATGTATTTGTACTATGATCTTCCACTTGTTTGGGCAAGTATTTTACGATACCATTCGGAAATATTTGCCTTTTCACGCAACTTCTGGCCACTTTCAGCAATAAACAAGGCAGACAAAATGACGACAATGGCCTCTCTATAGACGTCTATGGTCTGTAGTTGTTAGCGTGCTCGTTTTAAACCTTAGCCTAACGATGAGCTTTGTTTCAAAAGGTCACAAGCTCAATTGTTGAAATTCGATGCTGTTGTCAGGAGAAGCTTCATAATTTTCCTATGCATGCAGCATTTTCCCCCATAAGATCTTTCCCTTTTCCACTTGCAAGCACCAAAATTTAACCCAAAAGCTATTGGAGAGATGCCCTGACGGAAAACATTTGTTTGTCGTTTGTCAAAATAGATGAGATTTTTTTTGTAAGAGGTATAAACTACAACGCTCTCCACATTTTTGTGGAAACCAAAGCTGAATGAGGCTAATTTTTCAATCTGGTCGCGTTTTTTATCACAGCTGCAAGGAATGGGATTTCTTCCAAATAAATTAATCATTACTATGATACGCATTTAAAATCCTCAATAAACAAAAACCTTCAAGTTTCGGGAAAAAAACTTGAAAACGCACCTGAAAAGCTCTTTCACAATTCAGAACAAGGCTTGTTGTGATGCAATAGCATTGATTTGCTTTTAGAAGGATATTCAACATTTATGTTGCTATTGCTGCTCATTTTAAATTGTATTGTAGTGTTCCTGCCTTATTTATCGCACTTGCCATACGCAGAGGCTTTTTAGCCACACCTTCAATTAGTTTAGCAAAGCAAGCTCAAGATAAATCACGCTAATAAATGACTTAGTAAAACTAAGATCTTTTTACCTACATTGTTTGTTAAGCTCAGAAAAACAGGATGGGATTAAGAACGATTGGAATAATGTTGTAAAATTGACAAAGCCTTTTATCAAGATCATAAATCGTGTACTATGGCCAAAACGATTGTGCAAACGTTAGTTTATTTTTAATGCTAACCTTCGTTATTTCTTCGAGGCATTATTTTAAATATTGTTTGAGATGTACATGCACGATTTAGCTTACAACTTACGAAAAACTTGGGTCATCTAATGCTTTTTCACATGTTTATCAATTAACCTTCTTTGCGAAGATCATGAAGTCCAAGCTTGTAGATTATTTGGAAGTCCATGACAACATTCCCCGTGGCAAGGAGGACGGGTATTACGTAATACCGTCCTCTTTGCCCTTGGACAAAATGGGTTTCGAGCTCAACACCCTCAGCATCCAACCCGTCAAATTCCTTGAAAGGACGGAGAAAACGTCGATTTCGGGTATATCGCCGGGCCCCAATAACAATCACATAAGATCGACCATTGTTATGGAGACAAATGACGGTTCCGAATTTATCCCAGTCTTGACGCAGGATCTTGCATGTGAGCTTTTTGTCCAACTAATAGAGGTTTGAGCTTGTCGGAATCGTGATGTCTATGAAGGAAAGAAGCTATTCAAGGATCTACAACAGTGAGGATTAATCGGTGCTTAAGCCAGCCGGCTCTGGCCTGGTCAGCCAATCCAGCCAATTTGGTTTTGGCGCCAACTTTCAGGAATATGATTGAGAACGTCTGCTCTTGTATAAATAAAGCTCACTCTTACGATCATTAACCAGTCGAAGAGACAATATCAATCACGTACGTTGTACTTATTGAACTACTAGTTAGAATTATCTAGAGACTAAAAGAATTTAGTCTCTAGAATTATCCTAGTCTTAGTCTGCATTATTCTTAGATCTTAGCAAGTAGGGGTAAATCACTACAGAGCTCTTTCGAAGATGTGTAATGGCTTCTGTCCTTTTCAAGAAGAATATGACGTTGCTTTACAGCCATTTCCAACTCATCTGGGAACATTTTTATAAGAAAAAGGATGAGCTGGTAAACGTGTTCCGAGTCTGTGACCAAAAAGCCATTGGGTCGGGGACTTGCCATCCTCACGGTGTGTTTCCCCATTTCAGCAGTGCCACATTAAATGCGTCAAGGTCAAGGTTCCAATTGTTCCAATATTTTCAATGAAGGTTTTTAAGGCTTTCACTGCTGCTTCGGCGTGCCCATTCTATTGAGGATAGAATGCCGAGCTTAATACGGGACGAATACTATCTTCGTGACTAAATCGCAGGGAATCCGCAGAAGTAAATTGAGGCCCGCCATCCGTTCGAATTTTTTCCGGCAACCCAAACTGCAAAAATAGTGCGTAAAGAGCGAACAACTTCCGGAGTGTTTGGACTCGAACCATGTAACATTTTAATTTTATTTGACATTTTTTTGGAAAATTTCAACATTTTCTTAACATTTTTTGTACTTTTTGCTCAAAAATGTCATCCCAAAACCCAATTGATCAAATGAAGGCTTAAAATTTCCCGCCAAAATTTCCCGCTAAAATTGTCATTGTTCAACTTCACATTTTATGATGCCAATTAATCAAAATCTTTGGAAAGGGGAAAAAAGTGCCCTTAAAGTTATTTTTGTTATTGTGTAAAAAGTTCACATCAGAAACTTTGTGACCCTTGTTTCTGTGATTATTTTACGTGGGCTAAATAGCTATGTGTAGAGTAAAGTATGTTTTAAGTTGGCACTGTTGCCATTATTTACTCAGACTTTCATATCTATTGCCTTTTAAAGGTTCTGAATGTGCTATCTGACTTATAACATAAACTGTTTTGACGTCTAGCTTATAAAAACACCCCGCTATGTGAAGCGCAACCTCCCGTTTTTTAAGCTAGAGTTTTGACGGCATTATTTCCTTCAGATGTCTGGTCACACTGTCTTACGTAGAATTCTCAAGTCCTCCACACATCTAGTCCCATTTCTCACACATTTCGTTGACTTTTTTGCCCTAATTTTTAACATTTTTTTGCTCTTTTTGCTCTAAATTTCAACATTTTTTGCCCTTTTTGCCCTATATTTCAAAATTTTTTGCCCTTTTTCCTGACATTTTAATGACATTTTTTGGACGTTTTTCCAACATTTTTTCCCGGGCTCTAGTGATCAACAAAGGCCAAAACGTGTCTACCTCAATATTGGAATAAATCCGCACTAACTTCTTGGAATGGACGTAAAGGGGTTGATGATCGGATGATGATTCGATGATGAAATGATCGTATCTAAGTGACCTTTTGGCCAAAGATGGTCGGTAAATCTGGCACAGGTCGCAAGATTTCACGGCATTTTCAAATTCATTTCTCATCCCTGGCCAAAAGAACAGATCACGAGCACGATTACCGGAGGACCGGGTTACACCTTGATGATAACTGTGTAAAAGACGGAGTGTATCTTTTCGTGAAAATTTTGCAACGACGAAAATGCTGGTAGACAAATCTTTGGTGAAAAACATTCATACCATGTAGTGAAAATTGGTTATTCTTGACAGTCTTTATTTTTACCCTAGATTTAATCAAAATGTTATTGACCAAGATTTGGTTGAACATTCAACCCAAAGTTTCCCTGGCCTAATTATCTTTTGGTTGGAGCTGTGCTTTTCTTCTCTAGATTCAAATCCGTTAATGTAATTTTCAAGGCCAAATCGACCAAATATTTCTTTCCCACGCAGAATACTTTCCCAATTTAGTTGTTGACTATTCACCTCAAAAATTGGCTTAATAAATAACAAAGCAAAGTAAAAAAAAAGGATTTTTTTTTGCTTTGGGAAGGTCAGATTGTTTGCCAATATTTCAAAAGATATGCGGAAATCATGATGATTCTTGATATAATTCAAAGAAACAAAAGGAATTTTCCTTTAGTTTTGGAAGAAAAAGCCCAAATATTTAAAAAGTGTTCAATGCGGTAAAATATTTAAATTAAATATTTTTATATTTAATTAAATATTTTCGGCCGCTCTAGTAATGAAAAACAGTTTGGATCCATTTCCGCCATTCCCTTGAGCAAGTCCAGAGCTAGATCCATATCAAGTTGGCTTGCGGGAACATTGGCAACAATCACTCCCCATACCAGCAACGGAACATCCTCAAGACCATCTTCTGCCCCATGGTCAGTAATCGATGCACGACTTAGTGCGTCTGCAATGGAGTGAAATTTACCCTTACACCATTCCAAATTGAAGACAAAGGTAGCTAATTTCTTCTTCAACCGTTGGAGTCGGGGATTGTCCACACCATCGAGAGAAAGACCATTGACTATTGGAATCAATGGTATGTGATCACTCAGTCACTATCACAAATTTTTCTGCTCCAATCAGATTCAAGGTCAGTTGTTGAGGTAGTTTGGAAGTACTGTAAAAGCATAGCTAGAAACACAAAAGCAGCACACGAGACGTAGTAGAAATAATCATGCTCGATCAGGTTTCGCTACATAGTTTAAGCTGCGTTTTTCAATTTTTCAATCGCAGCTTATGTAGCGAAACTTGATCGCGCATGGGTATTTCTACTCTGTCTCATGTGCTTCTTTTGTGTTTCTAGCTAAGCTTCTACTATACTTACAAACTACCTCAACAACCGACCTATAGACATATTTTGCCACCACTTCGTTATTCATTTTGCCACTAATGAAGACGTCAGAGTGAAACAATAGTTTTTAATTAGGGACAGGAACTTTAGATGAATAAACTTATTCGTCTTTATTCATCTTTTTTCGTCTTTTTTACCTTTATTCGTCGCGATTTTTTTACGTTTAATTTGGATTTTATTCGTCTTTTTTTCATCTAATCGGGCAATTTTATTCGTCTTTTCTCGTTTAATTGGCCAAAAACTTGGATTTTCTTGGGTTTCAAGCTCATAAGCGTTGTTTTCAATCTTCCAAGCACGTAATAACTTCGAAGAAAGTGCAACGCCAAAGCTCATAGCAAAGTAACGATTTTGATTTTTTTTTTGATTGTTGGTACTAGGGTCGGAAGGGAGGGGAGGGATTTGATTGTCAGTTGCGGTTTTGCCCCAACAAAATGCAATCCACACTTACAAATTAACTTATACTCGTAGTGTTGCCCAACAGACACAGAAAGAAAAGATTACTATTGGGTTAATAAAGCTTTCTTGCCATGAGAATAATTAATGTATCTGCAAATCAGACTTCAGCTTTACAGAAAACGCTCCTTAAAAAGAGGCATTTTTGAACCCTTGGTTTTTACTTGACATATGTACTACCGAAAATCTCTTGCCCATTAATTACTTCCTTTTTTTAAACTTTCTATAGATTTCGCTGTTTTTGCACAAGCAGACAGATTTTTCCCCGGTATCGCCTATTTTGTGGAAGCAGTTTTAAAAGTCTTTCTTCGTCTGTAAGGGCACTTAATTTGTCTTCTTTCTTATAAAACAGTTTCATTGGCTTTTTTGGGAAATTGATTCGCTGAGTTCTGCCGTGTTAAACGGCGGAGAATGCTTTCCATTTTGGATATCTCGCCAACCATGTGAGGAATCCAGATTAAGGAAGCATAGTCTAGATGAGGTTGTATTAGAGACCTGAAGATGGTTAACATGGCCAGTTTTTCTCTTAACCTAAAGGTGCGCAAGGCCCAGCCAGACATCTGAGCTGCTTTGGATATCTTTTCATTGAGATGTATGCTAAATTTTCCGTCATTATGGAAAGTGACTTCAAGATCTCTTATAGTAACAAAAATATCAATGCGAGAACCCTCGTTGTCGACATACACGTAGATTGGGAGGAGAGTGAAGGGGCCATAAGTCATGACCTGAAATTTCGCACCATTCAGCTTCATGTTATTTTCTTCTACTCATTTATAGATTGTGTCGAGGTCTTGTTGAAGAGGGGAGCAATCCTGATTATGTCTACCAATTGTGAATTTGGCGTCGTTAGCGTAAGAGGAGATTGTACACTTCTTAACCAGGCTTGCTAATATGGTAATGTAAAGGATGAAGAGAATCGGACCAAGAATTGTGCCCTGGGGGATCCCGGAGATTACGTCTACCGGAAAACTGAGTTAATGGGCTCCTTTGACCATCTTTTTCCTGCCGTTAAGGAAGGATAAAATCCACTTAAGCAGTCAGGGGATTTGTAAGGCGCGAAGTCTTTGAATAAGTTGGCCGTGGTCTACTTTATCAAATGCCTGGGCAAAGTGCAAATTTACGATAATTTGCCACTATTTTTTATTTATTTCAATGTTCGAAGGCTTATGTTTCAAGCTTTCTCTGCCATGAATTTGTATCACTGATAAGAATGTCAATTACCTGCTAAATCTAAGTACAGGTGTTAGCAACCCAGATGCATCCCTAAAGTAAAAATGTAATTAATCACCGCTTTTATGGCACGTCCTGAAGTTCTGAATTAAAAGTTGCAAAAGATACACAGGGAAGCTTCTGTTATTGGTCTTTCTAGGACTTTCATACTTACGTGTTTATAATATGTTTACCGAATACGCAATCAGATTACAGGTTTTTTTCCGTAATAGCTCCCATTTTAATGACGAAAAAATTAATAGTTCAAGGATAGGAAAATCAAGATATATGTGATGGTCGCCATGAATTCTCTCAAAACATCAGCTGTCTTGAGCTATACTCGAGCATTTTCTATTTACGCTAACATGCGAGCTAAAGTAAGAAATCAGTCGAAAGACAGAGCACACCTAGCTTGACTTATGATTCCGTTTTTCTGTGGATTTGTCCCCTAACTTGAGCCGTTCCACGAAAAGTTTTTGGGAAAGGAGTGTAATTCAGAGGGATAAATGTCCTCTCATTCGGTTTGTGGAATAGTGCTGACCTAAGCAAAAGTTATTTTTGCTGTTCTATGAGCTGATGCCTACCTTACTTCATCCACTTATAAGTTGGCTCCCTCCTCGAACTCTCTTGATTCTATATGATAATTTCGAAGCATTTCCAAGCTTGACCTCCAGTGAGGTCGGATTCTCCGTGAGTCTCACTTCCTTTTACGAAACAAGTTTTGAAAGTCTTGAATCAAGCACATTTACTTTACCATAACAATAATACCTCACTCATCATGGATTCCATCAAGAAGAAAATGCAATCTTTGGCAACAGAGACTGCCAAGGCTGTCGAAACTGCCAACAAGTTTGAAGAGGAAATCCGACGTACCAATGAGATCGCAGACGGCTTTGAGGATCAAATTCGGTCCATCCAAAAGAAGATGCAAACCATGGAAGCCCAATACGACGTCTGCTGTGAAAACATGCTCGATGTGGCTCAAAAACTCGAGACCAAGGAGAAGCTCTTTGCCAGTGCCGAGGCCGATGTAGGGGGTTTAAGTCGAAAATTGCTTCTTCTGGAAGACGAAGTGGACAAATCCGAGGAGAGGCTAGCCAAGGCCATAAGTTCACTTTGCCGAGAATCCCGACGAGCCGATCAAGCGGTAAGAAAGCGACAACATTTGGAGAACTCCAACACTGTCAACGAGGAACAAAGTGATATCCTCGAAACCCAACTCAAAGAGGCCAGGTTCATGTTGGAGGATTCAGAGAGGAAATTCGAGGACATTTCTAGGAAAATGGGCACCCTCGATACCGAGTTAGAACGTACCAACGAAAGAGCAGAGATGGTGGAAAATAAGATCGTAAACCTGGAAGAGGAACTAAAGGTCGTTGGACAAAATCTCCAATCTTTGGAAGTCTCGGAAGAAAAAGCAATGCTCAGAGAGGAGAACTACCAGAAGCAACTGAAGGAGATGCGTGAGAGACTGAAGATCATTGAGAGTCGAGATGAGAATGCCACCATGAACATAGGTCGCTTAAACGTTAAGATTGATCAAGTTGAAGAGAGCTTACTCGCCGAGAAATTGAAGATTAAAAAAGTTTCGGATGATCTGAACCAAACCTTCGATGACATGCATCTGACATAAGCAATCTCAGTATACTAACTAATGACAGCACAATACATTTAACAAACATAATTAGTTTGCTCTTCAGCGTGAACACTAATCTTATTGATCTTCTGCTCTAGGATATTTATTTCACTTTGACAAAGAGCAATGGAGGCCATCAAGAAAAAGATGACATCTTTGGCCGCTGAAACTGCCAATGCCGAGGCCAGAGCCAAGAAATACGAGGATGAATCCAAAGTGGCCAACGACATTGCGGACAAAACGGAGGATCAAGTGAGGAACTTGCAAAAAAAGCTTCAAGCTCTCGAAGGCAAATATGACTCGACCACCGAGAATCTGTTCAATGCCGAAGCCAAACTGGAGGAGAAAGAGAAGATTCTTGCCAATGCTGAAGCTGATGTTGGAAACTTGGCTCGTAGAATCTTGCTCGTTGAAGATGAGGTAATCATACTTTTTTATTCCAATTGATGCAAAAAAACTTGATTGTTCCCTGTTGTAACTTTAGGTCCAAAGGAGTGAGGAAAGGTTGGCCAAGTCTGTCCAGAACCTTTGTGCGGAATCTAAACGTGCTGACGACACTATTCGTGGCCGACAGAGGCTTGAACAAGCCCAAGCTGCCAATGAAGAATCCATTGACACCATTGAGAGCCAATTAAAAGAGGCCAAATTCATGTTGGCCGAGTCTGAACGGAAGTACGATGACATTGCCCGAAAGCTTGGTCGAATGGAGTCCGATCTTGAGAGGGCCAATGAGCGAGCTGAACTCGGAGAGGATAAGATTATTGGACTGGAAGAGGAGCTCAAAGTGGTTGGAAACAATCTCCAGCAATTGGAGGTGAGTGAGGAGAAGGCCAACCATCGGGAAGAAACCTATCAGAAACAGATTCATGATCTTATGGAACGCCTCAAGACCACGGAAACTCGAGCTGAAAATGCGGAAATGAACATCCAAAGACTGAACATTCGAATTGACCAAGTGGAAGACGATCTCTTGGCTGAGAAGCTGAAAATCAAGCACATTTCGGACGATTTGGACGGGACTTTCCGAGAGATGAACTACTTTTAATCGACAAAACAATGACAATGTGGCCTAATACGTTTGCTTTCAGATTCGGTTTCAAATATAGAAAATGTCCTTCAGCTTGAGCAAAAAAAGAGTCGTGACGATTTTCCTTGACCTTGACCGACGCCTTTTTTCTCAGCACTTAGGAAAGAAGGTCATTGCGAAATGTCATCCTTGGTTGATTAGCGAAAAAAAGATAAAAAAACACAAGTAACTCTTTTGTTGTTTATTAAGTCTACATAAACGTTGAGAAAACATAAATGGTTCATACTTGTATAGATAGCTTACAGGATCATTCATCGAAGTTTCCATCCGAGAACTCCGTCCTGCGGCGTTTTTTTCTCGACACTTGCGGAAGTCACCTCTCTTTCTCTCTCTTTTAGGTCATAACAAATATTGTTATTCTTAACTACAGAGTGGTGTCAGCTGATGAGCAAACTGGATGGGGTACTAGATACTACACATAATAATCGTATTGCTAACGATAGTAATAATTACATTTACACGGATCTACTTCTTGTATTCAGGCTTCTTTGTGGCGTTGTAGCACTTGTCTCTCTGTTTGCCACACGCGTCATCCTTGCCCAATCGGTGGGCTTCATCTCCATATTGGAACAATCGAACCAGACCGGCCACATATTTATCTTTCTTCTCAACCTGTTTCACGCCATGCTTGCTCAGTTTCCTGAAAAGAAATGTTCAAAGTTATGGTCATCTTAGCTTGTCTTAGCGGCAACTTTCATCAACGACGCTACAGTAGGTTTCACAATTGGCCGTCAGCAGGACGATGAGTAGTTTCTAAGTAAAAGAGTGAGTAAATGACCATAAGCTTTTCTTGGCCGATTTTGCAACTCCTGATCATTCTCATAACACCCTTCGCGAGATCGTGCAACTGTTCAAGATGTAATCTCTCAAAGACATGGTTCTCAAAAGAGCGATAGAACGAAACAAATGGATAAATAATGCAATGGCTTACTTCATCACATCGTAGACCACCTTGGCCAAAATTCCGTTCTCCTCGTGGCGTTGAACTTGACTGGCCTCACAGGCAACATAGGTTTGGCAATCGCGATCCTTGACCTCGTATTTCTTGAAAGCCTCAGCCAATTGGAACATTTGACTGGCTAGATCTGAAATTCAGAATTAAACTTGGTTTTTAGCATTCGACTCAAGTGACACAACTTGGAATGCTGCCAAACGTGTCGTGATGATTAATAGCAATGATATTTTGATGTCAAGGTTAGGTGTCTTTCCGCTCGATGAAAGTCGATTTAGCGGCTAAAGTGTTAAAAGACTAATCTTTTTAGGCCAAGAGGCATGGTCATCCTTCCCGACCGTGATCATTAACAATCACACCGCGTAGCACATCATTAAATCATTAAGGGTTTACTCAAATTTACATCAACGGACTTGTTCATTCATTGTTGGAAGTAATTTTGTCTTCCTTCATTTCTATTACATATTTTTATAACAAACTCGCAAGATACGCTTCATTACCTAACCACAACACCTACAAA
>CM021319.1:8274686-8298330 GCA_010645155.1 Tigriopus japonicus
TTGGCAAATGCAACATATTGTGTAAGATGAGATCGTATCTGGCCTTTACTGGAGATTGAGCCGGCCAAGGCTTAAATAAGTTAGGCTTGTTCCAAGATTCAAACAGTAAAAGGAGAAGGGTAGTTCCAGAGAAAGAGGCGAGAGGGAACAAGAAGCTGTCAGCCAATTCAATTATAAGGATTATGGTGGGAACTTATCGAGGAGCTGAGTGGATGAGCTGAGCTCATCTTTGAGCTGGATTGCATGGCAAGTGTTCCTCTAGATTGAAGATTGGTTGCTTGCCAGCCAGCCAGCAAACCAACCAACCAACCAGTAGCACTTCTCTTAAAGGGCTACCCGTCAGACGGCCTTCGCTGTGTCTCATAAAACTTGGAGCCAAGAAGAATTTTGGAGCATTCTGATCCCAAAACCTCGGAAGAATCTTCCAGAGGAGTTCTCTTCCCCATGGGGTGTATGAGATTCTAGTAGTAATAGTAGATCCCCACTCATTCCTTTCAATTGCCAATAAAGGCTACCGAATGGAGATGGCCCTCGATATGTGGGAAGAAATACCAAAGCTATGGATTCTCTATGGCATGCATAATCAAGGTCATTTCAATGGCTTTTCACATGATGATGCATGAATACCGCCATAACGATTCGTGGCCTCACTGATTTCTTAGAAGTCGCTTGGAATGCCCGCGTGCCACACCGTCAGAAACAGTCTCTTTTGAAGGCCAGAATCACTTAATTAGTTCTGGCAAGCGTCTTCTCCCGTCAGTTCTCGGGCAGTAATGGATCAAGTTTAATACCACCGAAACACATTCCCCTTGGCTAGACTCTTAATTCGCCGTCCCTAAAGGGTTTGTCCTCGGTGAAATAATCCTTGAGAACATGATGCGATGAATACTTGTAACCATGTTTGATCAAAATCATGCCCAACATTTGCTTTGAAGCGAAGAAAAAATGAGGGTAGCTCAAAGAACTCTTGCAACCAAATCCGTCCATTGTAACAGATCTGTCATTGTGAATCAAGTTTTGAAAGATTTACTTTGGAAACTCGTGCACTTTGAGGATTTATTTTTGCTCTGGAATGTAAGGTACTTGTCCCGCTTTTGATATTCACTCTATTCCAACCAGTCCTGAATCCGTCTTCCAAAATTGCGTCTTCGGTGAGACACTTGGAATTGATAAGAGAATCAGATTGATCTTCACCGACCAGACTAATTGACAGGCTGACGACTCAAGAGAAACTTCTTCAGAAGCGAGTCAGAAGTTGAGATGCACCCAATCCCCATTTCTTTCCATTCCCCAGGACTTCAACCAATTTGGCAAGACATCGGAACGACCTCTTTTAAAGGAGGAAAACAACCTTTGATAACAGAGATGCGGGCGAGGAACAAAACTAATCTACTAACATAAAGACCCAAAGACTGGACGGTTTGTATGATTCCATCTAATCTAAAGTTGCAACTTTCGACTAAAGTGACTAGAAAAATACACGAAGCAAGAGCCTAGAACCTTCAAACCATCAGGGTAAGGTTATACGAACATGTGAACACGACTATTAATATGATACCCTTTGAGTCCGGGACATCTTAATGTCCCCTCGTCAGTTCCAGGATCTGTGGTCTGTTGGAAATGGGCATGTTCCATGTCAAGGTCAAACGCAAATATGCATTTGAAAGAGCAACAAAAACAGGACACTGCACGACAATTCCTGCTGAGTGAAAAGTGATCTTTGGATGGAAGATCCCGTCCATTTTCAGTTCTCTGGAACAACTTAAGTTAACCGTGTGGAAATAAGTGCACCTGAGAACGAAAAGTAGGGGATATCTATGGTCCCTATATATTTCTTTGAATGTGTGACCAATAAACACAACGCACAGGTTCATCGCACATAAAACACCATGGCTGTATCAAATTTGGCTATGGTAGATTCAAATCACATAAAAAGTTATTTGTGTTATTCACAAGCAATCTCTAAGTATTGATTTTAATAAGGAAATGGTGAATGGCAGAACAAGCAATCAAATCTTACTTAGAGGTGTTAAAAATTACTCAAATTTTGATTTTCTCAGGTTACTTACCTGAATGAAAACCACCCACAAGAAGGACAAACCTCAAAAGCATTGACATCCACAAAAGTTCCATGATAGGAAAATCTCCCAATGGAACAAATGAAGAATTTGGTCCAACAATTGGAGAAAGAAACACTTGAGACTTCTTTTTTGTGCCACTGAGGCTGATGACGTTCTTCTTCGGAATCGGTAAGGTTCGGTTTTTCCTCGACTGTTTTACTTCAATGTTCCATTGGAATCTACCAATGTGGATCCATCACGTTTTGGTCGGGCCCACAACCAATCTCTCAACAACGAAACGAACTTTAAATGTGATGTCTGACTGGAAGTCAGTCAATAGCGTCAAATTGCGGAGGAAGCTATTTGGCAATGATCTTGGAAGCACTTCCACCTTCACTAAACGCAACTCTGTAACAGTCGTGCGTCCGATGGTTGAATGGTTGGTTCACGAGAGGTGTTTGTCGGTCCACTCACAATTCCCGCTTCTCCAAAAAAGGAGAACCAACCAACCTTCATTCTCCATTTTCTCTTTTGGGTCGACTGCTCTCGACATTCGGCCATGGCGCCGCTGTAGAGCTCTGAAAATGGAAATGCTCGATTTTTTAAAAGATGTTTGTGTCCAAGTTTAGATTTCAACTGAGACATAAGTTTTTGGGTAATTTGAAATTCAAATAGGTGGTGCTGTATATCTATTTTTTTTAAGGAGACAAAAATAAACTCCAGTGAGCCGAAGGCCGGGTCTTGTTGGAGTACATTCAAATTACGTTATTACAAGAGATTAAAGGAAAGTTAATTCAATAATCCCTTCATCTAAGCTTTTATTTTTTGATCATATTTTCTCTTTTGGGTCGACTTCTCTCGACATTCGGCCAGAGTGCCGCTGCAGAGCTCTGACATGTGTACGTAATTACAAGACTTCAACTTTGAAAGGAAATTTAATCTATGATACCTTTGAAAAAAAAGTCATCTAAGCTATTATTCTTTAGTCATATTTTCATCATCATGAATCATCATGAGAGATATTGCAATCTTACAATAGAGTTTTACGTTATCAAACTATTTTCTTCACTCATAGAGGGCGCTTTGAAAGCTCTTGGCAGCTTGAACAGATTTGGCCAATAACATGTTTATCTGTTTGATGAGGAATTAGTTGATTTCATTAACACAACGCAGCATGTTAACGAACCTAATTCAAAAAGCTTGAGTATATCAAAATGAAGTTAAATTAGTGGCCCTCCAGTATTTACTCGCAAAAGCTGCTATGTTTAAAAAGTAGCGGCTGGGGCGAGTATATACTCGGCGAACGTTAATCTGACTTGCTTTTGGTATTCGTGGATTGCCTTTGCATTACCTGATCAAGGGACAGTATCAAAACAAAAAGAAAAACTGTTCACACAGCTAGGATGAAATAAGGATTCGAGTTTTCGGCTCTTGAAAAACCTTGTTTCATTAAGCTTGTCTTGACCTACACCCTTGTGCAAATTAATTGCATCAAATACTTCAACAAATTGAGTACATGCGCACTCAGACTCGGCCCAAGCCCGAAAATCATTGCTCGTATCTCTTACTGTGATTTGCACGCGTCCAAAACAAAAAAAACAGCATCGATAAATAAGGCGAAGCAAAAAAATCAAATGTGAGGAAAAAATCGCTTTGATGCAATTAATTTGCACAAGGGTGCATGATAGAGAGGGGGCAAATTTCAACCCATGATGTGCGGTCACTCTAAGGAAATCAAATCAAAATAAGAAAAAGAAGTTCGCAGCTTACATTTGATCAACCTCAAAATTCTGTAAGTTGTTTTGCGTTTGCCAATATTTGAGCTATAAGAATCAAGTGCCGTACATGTGGCCCATAATTGTTTTCAAACTTTGTTCTATTACAAGCAAAAATAATTGAAAAACAATCCAATCTTTTCAATTATATATCTTTTCTCTTCATCCTCATTTTTTTCTGGTCTCCCCGTTATTGTGACACGTAAAGTCGGACAAGAAGGTAAATTCATTTTTCAAGGAAAAGGATTTACATTACTGAAAAAATCCAATTGTAATTTACAGAAAATGTAATGTAGCTTTGAGCCAACGAAATGCAATGTCTGTCATTTCCATATCGCCTCTAGTCCAGTTCTTCAGTGTTCTGTACCATTCCTCTCTTTTGGACTTGTTTAGGAACAGAAGAACACGAACACCAATAATGCCGGTCTCCTCGTTTTTCCCCGAAGATTCTGAGAAAAAAGAGTGCGAGCGACACCCATTCACATATTCGCCCAGGGAGTAGGACCAAGAACTAACATGTTCCATGAGATCGCTCTCTATCTCTATTGAATTCCCCTCATGGCCACCTTCTTCTTCTTCAGTCCGTGGTCTCGGAAGATCTCATTAGAAATCAACGTCTCGTCCGAAGCTGTCAAACTGACTAGGTTAGATGCTCCAAAGGAACGAGGCCATAAACTATCGGACCAGACTACCTTAGAAGCCTCTACTGCAGTGAATACTTTCTTGTCTAGGGGAGACCATTTTCCATCCCGGAGCTTGTATAAACATATATTCAAACAAGAGGGAGCTTCTCGTGGGTTTACTTTGCCCCTACAATGAATCTGATTCGATTACTTGCTCAGTCAGACCGGGGAACAAAGTTGACTCACACGCCTGTCTTAGGTCTTATGACAATCGAATTGACTTTGGGAGACAGGGTCTTGACATTTGCATCCTACAGAAAAGAAGGTGTGGAAAGCCTCTACCTAATATTGTTTTCGGAGAATATTCTGGTCGATGTCAAAGAAAAACGAGCTGGACCTTTCTAGATCATAAATATCGTTCCAGGAATTTACCTTTCACTTTCACGCTTCGAACTTTTCGGCAACATCTCCAAAATTACCTTGGGCCCAAAGGCGTGAATAATGAACCCATATGAACATGTGTACCTCAGAGGATCTAGACCTTGACAATGTGTGTTGAAGCTTTTGTGCTCATTGCTCAGGTTCCCACTTCTGCATGGAGCAACACCAAAGATTACGGTCGGATTGAGCCCCAAAGGAAATGGTTCCCTTCACATTCTTAAAACGCAGAGCCTTCTCGTTCTGGTAATGGTGTCTTGTCCCACTTTTAGGGGACACCACATACTGTGGCGAGCTTGCTTTGACATTGAGAATGGACAGATCGAAATCTAGCGCAACTCAACGCAATGTGGACCCGTTATTTAGGAGACACTTCCGAGGACCTCGACGGATCCATTTGAGGCAATGTCTCAAGCTCACTTTCTGGACCACGCACTAACCCTGACACACTGTCTTCTTGATGTCATTTGTTGTGGCTACGAGGTTGGAAAATGAACCAACTGGTTCCGGGATTGTGCATTAGGAGGACAATCAGGACATCTGCACCCTTTAGAACGGGTTACTGCAGGCGATGTACATTCATGCATAGTGTTTTCTGTAAGTAGTCCTTGGGAGCAATGTCCCTTGAGCAAAAGAGAAGAGGAGAGTGTGATGTCGAGCAAATACTATTATAGATTGCAGGTCAAACAATGGAAGTGACAGGTAGGCTTATTTATTGACACATTTTTCGCTCTGGCCCACTAAAGTGGGATGAAATGTGTTGTAAGACGGGGTTTGTTGGAAAGCACTTCCGTGTTGTCTTTGTCCTCAGATTTGATTAAAAATGAGGTGAATGTATCAAAAGAATCTGAGGTCAGTAATTTTTCCGAGGATAAAAAATGAGTTGGCATGTGCAATTATTTGACAGACATGGCAATATTTTATTTTAAAAGAAATAGCACAAAGATGAATTAAGACACCCATGTAAGGACGATTGAAATCTTCATGTTTGAATCCCTATACCATGTAAGGCAAAGTTTAATCGTCTGTGGTTGTTTCCTTTCTTTTGAATAACAATTCAATTATAATATCTTACAAGCTTGACTATATTATAGTGGAAAAGGAATCCCGAAAAAAAATTTCTCCTTTCAAATTTACGGTAATATTGTCTACATTTCACGAAACCTCAACATTCTTAATCCCGCGATTCTTGCGGGCTAACTTTTTTTCCTTTGGGAGTCAAATTAAGGTGCAAAGACAAAACTTTATTTACTATTTGACCATAAAATTATTGAATTAAATTTAAAGCATTTAACAATTTTACCCTACATTTTTAACTCCCTAATTGTTGGGTTCATTTTTAAGCTTAACCTTAGGTATTTTCATATTTTTTAAACAAATCCATTATGTTTTTTCCCTAAAAAGGGTGACGAGCATTTTTCGTCGTTTGCGTAGAGCCTTTTAAAGCATTGATTTGGCCGTTCCAAAATCAGAGCTTAGTTGGAAAGCTAATAGGCTTTTCGTTGCCGCTGGATCTTTGGCCATTTAGTAACAATAAGATATTGACATCTAATTAAGTTATTGAAAAACTGGCTTGGTTAGATCAGATTAGTTAGTCCCTTTTGAATTCGTATTCTGAACCATTAGACCATTTTAATCTACGTCTTTAACGTTAAAAGGACTAAATTATGCCCTGTTCATGACTTTCTTGCAGAGAGCCGTAAAAACCAATTTGTCTTGTAAAATAATGGGATTGAATTAACCACTGAAATAAAGGTCATAAATTCATGGAAAGAGACATTGTGATGTCCCTATTACAGAATAGCAAAACAAATAAATATTCCGGTTGACAGATCGATTCTATGATTCAAGGGGATAGAACGTTTCCGTAAGGAATTTCACAGTACATGTTCAAAATGTAACCGAAGACGGAATATAACTCTTAGATGCTTTTGCCAAGTTGTGGCAAGTGCCGATGGTTATGCTTTTTTGCGTCACGAATAACTATAACCTATTGTATAACTAGTGAAAAAAAAATTAACGCGCTCGATTTTAAGGAATTTTTTAACTTGAGCCCCTTGAATTTCTACATAAAATTCAAAACAACGTGTTACATAATGAAAAGTTTAGGACTTTGAAAAAATTCTGAGACATTTTTTATATCGTAGAATCTAAGTTTGGAATGATTTAACGCTTACATAATGAATTTCTGAGCGGGTCACAACAATGTATGAATATATCTCGTTCCTTAACGCTCGCATCAAGCTAATCAAAAACTTAAAATGTAAAAGATTTTCTGATACCTTTTGCTTGTCTTAAGATTTTGACCTCAAAGCATTACATGAGGAGAGATCGGCAAAATTTTAGGTTGGTTGGCTCTGAAATGCGATTTAACGAGGAAAGAGTGAAATGTTTTCTGTTTTACATATCTTTATAAAAATTTGAATTTTTCGAAGTAATGGATTGGTACAAAGTGACCTAAATAGTACACAATCTGTTATGAGTAGGGCTCGGACAAAGTTGCAAATTTCAACTAATTTGAATTACATATTTTACAAGCACATACGACCATTTAAAGAATTAATGGTTCATTAATCTTTCAGGACGTTTGGGTGTTATAACACCCAAACGCTATTCATATCTTAAATTGTTTTTTCTGTCGCCCCGGGAAATTTTAACGGTTTTTTTAGTTTTAAAGGATTGCTCATGCGAGAAACTCCTTCATTCTCGTCTTAAAAGTTTGAAATTTGAACGAAATTTAACGAAGTTACGTATGGAAGAATTCAGGAGGTAATTCTATTAAATTCCTTATTACTAATGGTGTTTTCAAATTAGTTGTACAATACAAATTAAGTTGCCCTTTTATATTATAATACGTCACATGTTCTTGCATGGGTGAGCGAAGTTTTAAGTCTTTTTTATCATAGTTTATTTACAGTAAGCCTTTAAATTTTGGGTGTTACAATACCCAATTGTCTGGAACAGCCCTTTACATTTAGGACATTTTGTATGATGAAAATGAAAAATGAAAACTTTGCATGACAGAAATGCCCATTTTTGACCCCCCAAAAAGCGAAAAAACCGCTCCGGGATTATGAAAACTCAAATTCCCAAATATTTTATGTTGGTTTTTGATCGTACTAATTATATGAAAATTCTTCATTTTTGTTTTTTTGGCACGACAGGTCTGAATAAAAATAAGTATTGAATATATCATCCTTAGAATATTTTTTTGAAACTATTTTTCAAGTGATCTAATTATCTTCACATCACTAAGTTAAATGTTCATTTGAAAATTTAAGGAAATCTACCGAACAGACGCGTCTTTAGACGTGTGAATATGATTTTTTTCGAAGAGCCATGCTCAATTTGGACCAAAAGCGATTTTTCAAAATCTTACAGAATTTCATAAAATTCTAATTGAACACGTACCAACAAGCCCTTTTCATGATTCAAAAGACATTTTTCAAAACTATGTATTTTAAGTGTGCTTTAGATTTTATTTTTATCATTTTGACTTGCGACTAAATGTAAAAAATGAAGAATTTTCATGCTATTAGTGTGAAACCTACAACTTCTTTCTTTGCAATGCAAAGGACCTTAGTTGTTTTGATGATTTTCATGCAACTTTATAACATCACAAAGTAAAAAAGAAGCCAAAGTAATGAATATCTTTAGCCCTTTCATTCCAATTGGGTGTTGTGGCACCCAAAAATTTAACCTTTGATATAGTCACGGTCATGTAACATTACACATTAAATTTGTTGTATTTAATACCCGTGCTATAGTACCTTTCTACCTTAAAAATATTTCACGTGTACAGTGTGTAACAAAAGTTTCGTCCTGAAAGAGTTAATTCAATAAATTGGGCAAATCTGGGCCAGGTCAGAATGCAGCTTCGCAACAAAAATATGAATAAGGTAGTCCGCATGTGGGTATATCGCCAATCCATCAAGCATTAATCATTATTATTTATTACCTCTTCCTTGGGAATGACTTAGGTTTTCCCATCTAAAATATGAAAGCCCTATTTCAGGGCTTATGGCTTTAACATGTAAATAAATAATAAACGCCACGAGAACTTAACAAGTCTGGGATTTGAACTAACGGATGTGTGAATAGTTGGAGAATTTTTCGGATCAATGCTGTGTTTTTAAGGAAGCTGAAGCTAACAATTGACAGATTTAAACCAGATGTCATATTTATGGCCAAACGAGTAGGGCTTTTGCCGTTCGTAGGAAAAAGGAAAGGATTACAATTCCCGTTTCTTTCTGCAAAATGAGGAACGCAAATTCCTTTTGGAATAAAGGAATGGCATTTCATAGTACAAGTTTCTTTTTCAAATAGACATTAATTTTGAGGGTGATTAGAGGTGTGATTTTAAGCATTTTGAATCACAATAAATTAGTTTTGGGTTTAAACGTTAATACTTCCTCTTTCATGTGTGTTTTCAATGTTCAGTTTTTACTCTCAAGAAATTTTTCAGCTATGATGAAAAAATGAAAGAATGAAGTTATGATGAAAAATTTTGACACAGCCATTTAACACTTACTTGATAGTTTAGAAAAATAATCAAAATTTGTGCCTTGGGAAAAGGAACGAGTAACGAGTGCTTCTTGGGTTTTAGAGCCGTTACAATTACAGCATTTTTTAAATGTAATGGCATTGCAGTTACTTTTTTGAAAAAGGAACGAATTATTGTACTTTGTTACTTGTAAGTTTGTTACAACTGTTTGTTGCAAACGAGACATATCATTGACCAAATTCGACATTTTTTATATCAAGAAGTGACACTTTTTTTTTATCAAAAAGGACTTTTTGTCAAAAAGATATATTTGCGAGTCAAAAGGTGAGTTTTTCTATCGAAAAAGAGAATTTTTTGGTCAAGAAAAGTGACTTTTTTTAGAGAAACATTTTAGCTTAAGAAATGACATTTTTGTGTTTTGTTTTTTGCTTGATAGATTGCATTGCCACCGACTGAAACACATGTTCAGTTTATGTTATGTATTAAAGATGGGAAGAGTTTAAAAAAAAAAATCAAATTATAAAATATAATTTTTGTAAAGAAAAAACAACCAGAAGTCGAATTACAACATACCTACAATGACAAAAAAGGGAATTTCGTAGTAAATTTTCATTTTAGGCCCAGAGAACTTGCCAAACGTGATGAGCCGATTTCTCTATGATCACTCGATGCTTATCTCTATCAATAAGTGTCATTTTTTTCATGAAAATAACATTCTACCTGAAGAAAGAAAAAATATTGTCTTTTACAGAACCACTCATTATTTGAAAATCAGAGCAACCATCGACAAAAAAACGATTGTTCGTCAATTTTGAGATGAAGACCTCTAAACATTTGACACGATTAGATTATACCCTTGCATTCATGTGGAGTTCTTACATTGGAATTGTCCAAGGAGCCTTGCTTGACTGATCTGGTCGTTTACTCCGGTGGTAATCGCCGATCACTTTACGGAGATTCCTTTGTTAGCCTCAGTAGGACAAAACGCAGGTGAATGGGCCTCAATTTCTTCAGCCCCACATTCTTGGGCAGTTATGATGAAGAATGTGGAAAACTCGCATGTGTGTGTCCTATTCGAATTGCTTGGCGCCCAACTAACCTCATCAAACCGTCACTCAGCACGGTGATCATCAAATTCAGAGAGCAAGTTTTTTGTTCAAGGAAATTGCTCACATTCTTAAATTTTGAATTTAACGAACTAATACTTAAACAGAAGTATACACGATCAACAATTACTTTTTGACTTACACGGATCGTGCCCTTTTGACAATTACAGTTTTCATATTGAATTTGTTGGTTATTGGCCTCTTACTTCAGAATAATTTCAAAGTTAGCAATAAACGTCAGTTCAGGTAATATCGCTTTATTTTGTTGCCCACAGCCAACATATGCCTTTTCGGCCTTTATTCAGTACTTGTCTATGTGACGTCTACACGCGATGTACAAGAGAGAGAAAATCATTATCCCATGGATATATCAGCGAATAATGTTTATTTCATCATAGCCCCTCAGAATACTGTTCCTTCCCGACCAAAGGTTATTCACCTTCACAACTCGAAATTTCAATGAATTGACTGATTAAGACACAGATAAGAAGCAGAATTGTCTCATAATTCATAGTCAATGGAAGGCAACCAAAGACACAGTATCTTAAAGTTCCATCCTCTGCAGTTCCTCAATAAATTCAACCATCATTTTTACTTGGCCATTTTGTGATTGTGTCATGTCATCAGAGCAAACTGTACTGCCATTGAATTCAAGGCAAAATTGTCGCCTTACTTTATCAACTTTCTCATAAAGGGTCTTGACAAGGCACTTTCATTCATTTACGTTGCCGTTAGTTACACACCCTATTCATATCCCATTTTCCAATCCGATATCTGATCTTTGAAATCCTGAACCTTGGGTATATCGCCCTGTCGAAAGGGATGATTGGTTGGTGGGGATTGTCTGTGAGTCAGTCTGCCATTCAAAACGAAAACAAAGGAATGCTAAAATTTTCACCCTAGCCGTCACTTCGCAGGATTACTTCAACCAGAGTTAATTGACCATTGAAATTGGGGGTGGAATAGCTAGAGGTGGTATCATGATATCGACTCGAGGGACTTCCCATACATTTATGAACAATCCATAGCGCTATTAGATGTAGAGTATGATTCCAGGTTCATCAGCCTCAGCTTCCTCGTAAATAGGGTAGATGAAGTGTTCCAACGATTTTGACCATTTCTTTGCTTAATGTTTTGCTTTGATCATTACTCATTTTGAATCATTAGGGAGCGGAAAAAATAGATTTAAACTAAAATATTTAAGTTCTGACGCTTTTTTCCTATTTTTGAGCATTTTTCAACTATTTTTGTTTAAATATTTAGTTCAGTTTTAATTTTGCAACTTTACTTGTAATATTTCAATCATTTTCGAATGTTGTGACGAATTTCAGGAAAAAGTTCAAATTTTCTTACCTCTTGAAAATTGGAGTTTCTCCAAATTTATATTTTAATATTCATAAAAAATCCTTTTAATTCGATATCAAATCCTCAAAATATGCCGCCAAATAATGCCAAACCAAAAAGCCTTTCAAATTTTACTAAGTTAGCAATTTTCATCTTTTCCTTACAATTTTGGTATTTTTTAAACTTTTTTGCTGCGGCCGGCAAGCCATTGCGAAGGGTGCTCTTGAGTTAATTCCTCCATAGTCGACACAAGGAGTCTCACTGACAATGGGGACTGCTTGTTCGAGTAATCAACATTCCAATGATTTGGACAAAATATACAATTTGACTGCCGGTCTGAGACTGAAATTGGCACAGTACAAGCCGATTCAAAGGATCTGGGTCCAAAACAAAGAGGTGAGATAGATTGGCTAATGAGGGTTGTTTACTGAGTCGATTGACGTCAAAGGTGCAGTTTGCCGCATGCTTCTCCACAATGCTCTTTGTCGTGACAGGATGTCATTGAAATTCCTCACCTCTGAGATGAGACATGGGTTCTAGACATCTTGGGTTTTTGGTCAGTCTTGGCGCTCCTCTCATTATCAGGTACCATTTGAAGTTTAATGAATTCTGAGGGTTCTTGTTTAACTGGATTATTCGAGGTATCATTTCAAGAACCTTAGAAGCTACTACATAGTTGAAAAGTCGGGAAGAAAAGGAAGTCTTTCGAGGATTAAAGCCATATGAATAATATAACCTCTTTAAAAAGGTCAATCAGACTACTATTTTTTTTTACAAATGCACCAACGGCATTATTGTTTTCCACTTCAATATGTACATATAATCTAAAAGCTCAATACGAACGACGCCAAAGGGTCAAAAATCTCAGAATTTCTAAAAATAATATGCTTTTTTTGCATTTTGCTATGACCAGATTATTCTCTTACAATAAGTTAAAACCGAGTTTATTTTTGTTATCATGAGATTTCCAAGTTCCCCTAATCCTTTTGGAATTATAAACGGAATTGCTTTTAAAATAGAAAGGTTTTGCAAATACCCTGAAATAAGCGAATTAATTTGTAGTCGTAAAAATCCGATTAAAAAATATTTCGAGAGGAAGTCAGAAAATGATGTATTCAAATGTGGCAATGCTACACAAACAACTGTAGCCTCTGGGTTATTACATTATAAATTCTATTCTCGATTTTTGACACCAAAATAAAATCACTACTAATCACATGTTTTTACATATGTATATATTGCCGCGTAATCTGAGACAGGGCCGAATTAAAATGATGGCGGATAGATTGAAAATGATAGTCTCAGTTTAGCATTAATATCTTCCTTGCCAGTGATAAAGTTGATGAAACATAGATATCAAGGATATAGATATGTTTTCGCTTAGTACTTTGAAACGGATTTTCGATTTGTTACAATTCACAGGATATATGAATCACTTGCTTAAGGACATTTCCAAAAATGCGACAGCATTAACAAACACAGTTCTGTTTGTTTTTGGCTTAATAATGTGTAAATTGAGTTTCGGTTAAACATTTTTAGACAAAATTGATTTGCAAAGGAGGTTAGATATAATTTCAAATGCTTGATTGGGCCTTAGATGTGCACACCTTAAGATCTGTGGAAAAATAGCTTTGTGCTACTTAAAAATCTTCTATGCCGAATCGTATCAATGGAGATCGATTGAATAAAAATTCATCTGAGGGTGATAATTTTGTGTGCATCGCATCACAATCAAATGCCCACCCGATGTAATGAGTCAAAATATGTTTCAAAAACTTCAAGTTTGTTTTAGTCAAAGTGCTTTTATGTAATACAGAATAGTGACTAATCAGTTATTCTAGTAAGGTCCGGTGATTGAAAATTTTCACATTGCTTTCTTGTAAACAATAATTTTATGATCTTCGTCATGGCTAAAAAATGTTCGAAACTATTGGAAATCAATGATCTTGCTGAAGTGGTGCACGTTCTAAATGAATTGAGTTCCCCTCAATCAATTATAGATAAAATTGTCTGATTGATCATTCTACTTTCAAGAATGAACACATTTTCATAAAAAATGAGATAGATAAAAGATTCTTACCTTACGCATACAAATACTCTTGATTGATAAAGGCCTAGGACAACCAGTGCTCTCCATGTTGAACCTTCACCAATTCAGACCTACTGACCTAAACCGCTGTTGGCAGTTGAGAATGAAAAGTTCTTCCTGATAATTCAAAATGAGTCATTTGCACCAACAGAGTCATCTGGAATCTATTGGTGACTTTCCGTGCACCACGATGAGTCAGAATGCATCTGCAACATGCTTTTTTGTTTAGCCAAGTACACGAAATCAAAGTTGGATTTGAAAATATTGTCCCTTAACTGCAACGTTATTTTTATATCGAAATATTCTCTTATTGAGGGACGGTATATACTAAATGCGCATTCTGGTTAGCGGTAAAATAATGTCATATTTAGTTATTCTTGAGTCCATTGTTCTTATCTCCAGCCTTGACTGTCCTTTCAATGAAATGCAACTGTACCGGATCCCAAGTTGAGCAAATAAATTGCCCTTTGAGTCGCTAAAATATTCATTCATCATGGTTGAAAGAGATCCCACTAGGGTGCCTAAACAACCATTACACACTACATTTGAGTGCATAAACCATTATCCGCCTTGACCGCCAAGATGACTTAGATATATATCCCTCCTCTCATTTGCGCACCCTGTCGCTTCATCCCTCCCTCCTCCTCTTCCCCTGTTCCTTCCTCAGGGACAGACTCAGCTTTGAGAAGAACAGACTCCTCCCCATTCTCATGAGAACCCTCTTGAAATGGTGTTCTTCAAGGCGCCTTTGGGCTCGCCCGATCTGCCGATTTCCTAGGAAAGCTCACGAGTGGTTTTGGCGGGAAACCGGACAAGGGATTTTAAACAGAACTGAGGTGACTGACTGAATTGAGAAAACCTCTGAATTTAAACTTGAGAACAGTTCACACTCGCTCGGTTGGAGTCTTGGAGTCCATGTATGAATCCTAGCCAGTTCTACCAGGTTGGTAGAACTCTACTGGCTTGCGCTCGCAGTGGTCGGGCAACCGGATTTGGGGCAGATGTGGAGACTGAGGGGAGAGATGTAATTCTTGGAATTGGATGAGTTCATCGCCGCCGCAGTTGTGGCACAAGAATATTGTGGTGTCTAAGGTTGTCCACGTCTACTCATGAAAATGTGTATTTTGAGATGCATCCTTGAAGCTCTTGTTTGCAAGTTGGTTGAGCCTTGAGTACAAATTTTCAAGATAGGCTTGGGTGCCCAGAAATTTTCTCAAGGTTTGTCAAGACATACTATTGAAATGAGATAATTTTGTAATGATGATAAACGCGATTGATATATTTATGATCAATGGAAACAAGAAACCAAAAAGTTTACGGTAATGGAAGTGATGCTGTAGATCGTGATATTGGGTGATAGGGTGGTAACTAAGAGGAAATCGGAATTATGGCATAGGAAAGAGATCCTGAACATCTTTTTGGAGATTCGTTTGTTTGTCAGAATTCGTTATTTAATATCAAAAAGAGGTCTAAATTCTTACAAATCGGGACGGGGGTGCATAGATATATCAACAGTGCTGTGAGATCCAAAAGAAAGCTCTTTCTCTACGGACAACATTAGTTCTGGGTAAACTTGAGTTGTTTCGACGAGATGACTCATTTTTAAGATAATTACAAGAAAGCTTCATGAAACAATGAAAGACTCGGGCTCGTTGAAATTTAATGATGCTGAAAAGAGTGAAGATGGGAAAGATAAAAGGATAAATAGGGTGACAGTTTGTCAAGGTAAATGAAGAAGGAAAGCAAAGCTAGATGCTCACAAATTATGTTGGGTTTATGGACCAGCTCTAGGAATTCAATTCATGAAAGAGTGGAGGGAAATGAGATTTACCTGAACGCCGTCTTTGCATATTGCACTATTTATAAAGAGCGAAAAGGCTCCCTGAAAGCGATCATCAAACAACTGGCCACATTAGATCACAGGTCAAATAACAACACATCAAAAAGGAGGTAAGATTCTAAAATTGGAACTCTGGGTTCAGATAAAGCATATCTGCCGGAACAGAATTACTCCGTCCGGATTCAGAATTCTCTCCAGCCGAAGATTGGCTTGCTTGGCTCTCTTGGGAAGGACTGGTAAGGCCAGGGATTGAATAATCTGGGGACGAAAATGTCCGCCAAGTGTCTTGGCTTGGATCTGTCCACGATTTCCATTGTTGAGCAAGATCTGCCCTTATTGCACTACCGGCCGATCCACTGGCAGACCACGTTCCACTTCCCCCGCTCATCCCTGATCCACTTGAATATGGGGGAACGAGATCAAGAGTCGTCATAACGGAAGAGGAAACCAGGGATAGTGTTTCGGACATCTCAATGTGGTCGGGGATCAACCATTGGTCTTGGCAGTTTTGTTGATCCTCATTCAAAGACACGGCCTCATCATAGGCTGGTGGAGGGAGGATCATTTCTTCTGAGTTAGATGCACCAAGGATTGTATTGGTGGACGTAGTGGTTGTGGTGGTGGTGGTGAGAATACATGGCAAAGACTGAGTTGAGCAAAATGAACGTGGAGATGGGCCGGGAGCCGCTGCCAAAGGAGAAGTGATCCTGGGTCCAGGGGTTGGGCAACTTGAGGATTCACTGTTTTGAGATGGAGATGAAGGTACTTCGCTGCCAGGGTCTTGAACCCTGAGAAATGGTGCCAATATTCCTGTGAGTTCAGAGATCTTTGTATCGGAAGGTGTGGGAGACTGTTGGGCGCGACACGCCAAAGTGAGAGCATGGAAATCGAATTTGTAAGCGTATCGTTTCCCCGGAATCTTCGTCAAGATATTCTTGTCATAATAGTATCTGCAACAAAGACAAAGAGAGATTGTTATCCAACTTGTGGTGGAGTTGGGAAGACTGCTATTCCAAACTTCTGGGCTTTTGCCAATTACATCCCTCCTCATTGTTGCAGGTGTTTCTCATCAAATTTTAAATGACTCATTCCAGATGTGTCATATCTTGCTGTGTGCATAAGCATCAGGGTTTCATCCAAGGTCAAACACCTCTCGACAACATTGTTAGAGAATCGGCTCTAAAATAAACTTCTTACCTTAGGGCACGACTAAGTTTGTCGTAGTTCATATTTGGTTTAGACTTCCTTACACCCCACTGTTTGGCCACTTCGTCGGGTTCTTTTAATCGGAATTCGCCAACATCTCCTTCCCAAGTGATTTGATGGGCGTAATTCTTGGGTTTGGCCAGAAGTTCCAACAGGAATTGCCATAATTGGATTTGACCCGAATCACCAGACTTTGGCAAGAACATGGGGTAAGTGTGTTCATTGATCTCTATAGGTAGAAATATTGCGCATGAAATATAGGTGAAGTATTTTATTTCCTTTAAATTGATGGCTTACCAACTTGGTTAATATCGGGAACATTGGCGGCACTGAGATTGGGAACACTACTCGCAGAAGATGACCTTGACACTGACAATGATTGTGTTGAGGTTGATGGCACTTGACTAGCACATAAAGACAGTGATGAAGGCGTTGATGAGTATGCCACTGATGGTGGGGGCAGATGCTCACTGGACTGTCCACTTTTTACCTTGGATCGATTTTTCACTTTTATCACTTGTTGGGGGATCTCGGATTCGCTTGAAATAGGCAATTGAGCGTCTCCCCGCAGAATACATAAATGGGTGTTGAGGGTGCTTCCAGAATACGAGTCGCCTGTGAGAGTATTAAAGTCCTCCCTACAAATATAAAGCGACAAGTCAGTCATGGTGGGTTTAGTGAGTGTTTCCGGTCAGTTACTATTACCTGGTCAATTTGCACAAATCAGCTCCGGAGGAAGGGAACTTTTTAATGTCAAATGTCTTTAAATCGAATTTTCGTGTAATCCACTTTGCCCAATTTTCAACGTCGGTACTAGTCCACTCTTCGGGATCTAAGAAAATATGAGACTGTTCATGAATGTACTCAGTCTCGGTTGATAAATGCTTCCAACTTGTCAATTTTGGCCTGAGTAGCTCGAGGAAAACCCCGTCCAATATGAGTCATTTCAATTATGATCTGGCATGGTTTCAATGTCAAAAAGGTTAGTTGATCGACAGGGTCATTTAAAAGATTCCAACACAGATGTACTGAAGTCACTCACTGCCAGATTGTGTGCATGACACATGAATCACGGGAAGATTTTTCCTGGAAACACACGTGAGACAGACATAGGGAGTGCGAGTAGAACGGAAAGTGTACATGTTGCCGGCTCGTTCCCGTCTTTATGTCTGACACGACAGAAATCTACTTCATAATCACTTCCGAGAAACGCTCAGGATGAATCCTGAACGAAATTCAAACGGCGATGATGAAATTGTTAGTGATATTCTGGAGGACAAGGATGTTCTTTTCTTACCTGTGGGTACCATGATGATGGCGCTTTGATTGGAATCAGAGCTGCAAGTGGAGGTTGCGTCCTCTTTGTCCTCGGAATCTTGAGCGCTCGAAACACTAACAGATTCACTCACTTTTCTGTCCTCACTGTAGGACGAACGTGATGGGGTAGGCGTGTCGACCAAACGCCCTCTTTTGGCACTGTCACAATTTGAATTCTTTGCTCTTGAGATTCTTCTTTTGGATCGGGACTCTTCCGCCGCCGTCGGCGAGTCCAAGAGGGTCTTTTCTTGCTTCTTTTCCAATCTCTGAGATCTTCGTTTACTGGGCGTGGATTGGGATTGGGTCTGTGGATCATCAGAGCCTTCATCTGCCATG
Source organism: Tigriopus japonicus (assembly GCA_010645155.1). Lineage (NCBI taxonomy): Eukaryota > Metazoa > Arthropoda > Copepoda > Harpacticoida > Harpacticidae > Tigriopus > Tigriopus japonicus. Next base: position 8,293,325 of record CM021319.1, read on the forward strand.
AGGACATCGCCAAACTCCGGAGAATTACCCCCAAATAAATAAGCTTCCAAATCACCACAACCTAAATTGGCTGCTCCGAAGACGCTCCCTTCAGCGCTATCACAAATGGAGGCCGTAGTTGACAAGTAGTCACTGTCGGTATCATCCGTTTCATCGTCCTCGGAGCCTTGTCGGACGTTGAGCGAATCCAACCGAAGCGAGTGTTGGTATTGGAAGTGCTGCCAAGAGGGCTCCACGGAGCTCTGGCTACTTCTGGTCCAGAGCACGACTGACATCAAGTTCGGAAAAATCAACCTCGAGAGGGTGCTGTCAGGAGTGTTAGTCCGCTCCTCATGCCGGTTCCAAGAGAAGTGATTCAACTTTCGGATTGGTAAAAACTATGACTAATTTGCCTGTTCTGCTAACTCGTGAAAAAATACGCCGGGGATCCATCCTCAAGAGTGTCGCCTTCTTTACGTCTCTTACTCATTCGCCGTTCTCCTCAATCTCGGAGCAATAATACATAGAGATGATCGCCGCCCTCCCTCGCTCGCCACCATTTATTGATGAAGTCAAGTGACGCCCCAGTGTCAAGACATCAGGCCAGGATGATCTCGTCGCCGACGTGAACTGTTACTCGACTACTTCTTCAATTTGGTCATGTTTCAACAAGGGGCACATCATTTGTGTGTACTCTACGCAACTCCTGGGGCGTCTCGGGGGCGCATTCTTGCGCTCAACAATCCTCTCAATGGACCCCAACCAACCATTACTAGTACTACCGCTCTTGCACCATCACCCGCTCAAATCAACTCGGCCAGCGGACATTAACACAAGTAGTCCCTTGGAAGGAGAACAACTACCCCACCTTTAGAATAACCAGGAGCGTGAGAAAATCCTTCTCGGTGGTACAAAATGGAGAGCCCTTATACTCTACCAACCACATTACCCTGCCTTGTCTAGGTGGCACCATGAAGTTCTGTTGATGGTACAGAGTACACACGATGGGCTGCAAGTGTGGAGGACCTCATCCCCTCTTTTTTGAAGACGGGGCGGAAAAATCTTTGCATGGTGCCAAAAGAGCAAGAAGCAAGAGGCAAACCAACCAGTGGTTGAAGTGAGGTCGGCGCACGCGCTCTTCAGAGATGAGGTTTTTCATGCAACACAGAGTTCGTCAGAAGTGCGCCCAAATTAAACAAAGCAACAGACGAGAAAGACAAGAGAAAGGGCACTTTAAACGGATCCATTTTTTGCCATTTAGTTAGTTACGATCAATCTATAACTGAGGGACATGTGTACAATTGAATGTCACAGGGAGTTCCATGATTCATTGCAAACACTTGCGAAGGGATTCCCCCTTCTGCATGAATCATACCTGTGCGTCCATGTCGACGCAACGTTGGTCCTTCTAGCAAATATTAGCAAGGTCGTTAACGATTTGAATCTGAAAATTTGAAAGTTGAGCCGGATCTTTTTCGTTTCGGCTGAGATTCCCGTCACATCAAGACCATGGCGGGGATTCATTGTTCCATTTAGAATCCATGAGTGGCAGAGGCTAGAACAACTTACTGCCAACGTAGGGTTTGTCTGTTTGAAGATGATTATCTGGCCGGGGCCACATCCGTGAATCATGCGAGCGAATATGATTGTTGTCAGGTTAAACTGAGCTTGCTTGGTCGATGGGTCTGGGCAGCTCATCTTCATCATCATCATCATTCAGGTTTTTTCGATCCTCAATCCGGTTGCCACTTGCCCCAGCTCTCCAATTCTTTCTTCATTTGCACCCAATCACTGAAATAACTGAGAGCTCGCCATTGATTACTCTCTCGCAAAATTTTGTTTCAAGCTAAGCGTCTATTTTGAGCTAATATGCTCCCTAGTCACAATCAAACGCAACCCATCGCAAATGGAATCCTTGAAGAAACGTTTTTGCAGTGTTTGCGGATAGCATTGGAGGTAGTGAGTGGCCTCAATGAAATTGCCACTAGACATATATATACACTCAAATTTAGGAGAGTTGGCAGCCGATTCGTGAAAAAAAGCCTCGCACATAGATGACTTCTTGACCTCAACTCCGAGACGATACTTGGAAATGAAACGCCTAAGGGTGGATTGTTCTCAGAGAAGGAGGAGAAGCGCTTGTTTCTGAACATTTTTCGACTGATATGAGGTTCCACAGATGTAATGGAGCACAAGACGGAGGCATCTTGCGAAAGGCTAGGAGAACCTCACTCACATCTGTGGATCATTTGAAACTTTAGTCAGAAGTCTCGGTGGTGGCTTCTTCGTTGCGTACAATGTACACGTGGGTTAGTTGGGAAGTTGGTGGGGATGGAACCTTAATAATGTACTAGTCGAACTGGAACACTGTTATGACCACATTTGCTCATGAATGGAAACGCGATGTTAAAGAGCACTGTAAGATTTTCTCTTAAAGTGTTTACAATGATTTGTGAATAAATAATCAACGTTGGTGACCACAATTCTGATTACTTTGGGAATGGATGCGACATAATTCACAGGACGAGTTATAAACCTGTCACGTTATATGTGCTGTGTTGTTGACAAAAAGACTGATCAACAAACCTTAGTAAATAGGAACAAACCTAAGTAACATGAATGAGCAAGGTCCCTGTAAATCAATCAATATTAAAGGGAATATTTTGACTCAAAAAAGCGAGGGATTATTACACTCAAGTTGCCTTCTCATCGAAATCGGTGACATTTCTCCATTGTCGATGGTCTCTTTAAGTTCAAAACGTTCTTAATTTGTGAATTATTTGAAAAAAAACCTGTCAATTCATTGTCTTTTTACCCAAACGAGAAATCAAGTAAGGAAAACTCTTCTAAAATTACGAACTTAGTATGAAACCAAATCAGGGTTAAAATTACTTGGCCCTGAAGATACCCTTTGAAAAGTGTTGGAAAGTTCGAAGATGACCTCACAAAACCTATCGATCCCAAAAAAGGAACTGAAAAAGTCTGGCCGAGGAATCCAACACAAAGGGGAGCTAACTTTCGAGAAAGGTAAATGCCGAATAGGAGTTGCCCGCTCCACTCCTCCGTCTGCAATCATCTGATATGAAGTAAGTAAGCGACCTGTGCACGCTCAACATTCACTGGAAGCAGAACGGTAAGTTCATGACACCATCACAAGAGGAGCAGGTCAGTCAAGACAAGAACCAACCGTTCGTCCCTACTCAGTGCTCATCCCTTCCATTAAAAATCATCTTAGACAGTACTCGAGTTCTCGAGCGAAGGTTTGAAATCGTGGGAACGTATCCAGAAAGGTATTTGGAGATCATCAACATGCAGCACAATTACAGGGGAGATTTGTGCAAAAACGGAATATGAAAATGACCGGTAGTTGTTGGCTTGAGAGCAATTCGAAAACATTCCTCCATTGCACAAAATAGAGCAAATTTCTATGTTATGGATGGATTTACATTCAATGAACATGGATGATGTTGAAAGAAATTGTCACTGGAATGTGAAAGCATGAATGAGGAACAAGATTCCGAGAACTATGCCTGCTTTCCCTCTTCATGGGCTTCATGACTTTGCGTACGAGTTACGTGCAAGTGATGTCATTACACTAAAATGAGACGTGTCTCCTTAAGGAAATGTTTAGATTATATTCCGAAACTCGATTGCAACGGTGGCAGTCATGATTTTTCGACTAATTCCTCACGTCATCGCTCTACTGTACTCTGATTACCTCAAAAGTTGGAAAGAAACCGCAATGAATGTGAATCTAGACAAAAGTAGGTCATTTTGCGGGCGGAAATTGACCTCTTAAATGAGATTAGTCTGAAAGTCAATGGTGTTATCGCATCCTTCTCCTGACGTCACTCAACGTTTAAGCACTATTTTGACGGTCGAAATGAAATCGGGTTTAAATACACTAAATATTCCTTGGACTTGTATCAGGTCTTCCAGTACTTATTCATTGCATTCTATCCATCCAGTTAAGCCATCGATGTTCACCGGAAGACGGATATTTAGGCCTGGGTGTTCTGCACAAACAAGAACTCATGAAAGATCAACCTAATTTGACCTCGAACGCAATGAATGAAGGAAGAACGAATGAATGAATGGGTGGACCACTTCAGATTGCTCCCAGATGACTTTCCCATTCATTCCTTCTCGGAAGACGGGATGAAATTGTTCACCTGATTGTTTTGTTACCACTGCCAATTGTTGTTTCACATGAACTTTGGAGGGCCTCATGTTGTCGGGCACTCATGAAGCCATCGGCGGGAATCTTTCTAATTGAAGGTAGGCCTATTGGGCGCCCATTCATTCAAAGTCTCATCAAGTGATTGGCTGAGAATGGATGGATATCCCCAAAAAAACCTACTCCATGTCATCGATCATTTTCAAAGGGGCTTCTTGTGGACTGATCTTTGTAATCTTGTTTGAGCCCTTAAGAACAATTGATGAACCATCATGAAATCTGATGCCCATTATTTTACATCCCAGTAATAACCAAATGAATATATTATTTCATTTAATGGGTTATTAATAGAAGTGTTGAACATCTAATTCCAATGGTCAAGCAGAATGTTCAGGCCCTTTTCTAATTCGTCTCCCAACTCCCCTTGTTTATTACGGGAGGTATCACAGTTCGCCTAAGGCTTTCTTTGTCGTCTAGAATCATCAATGGGCTTCACAAAGAAACAGCACAATTTGGGACGAGACATCGCTGGCCCATATTTCAGACCTTGGTCGTCTGCATGAACAATCGTTCGTTTTTGGAGGCAACCCAACAAAGTGATAAAGACGATCTTGGTGAACATCACATGGGTGAACACCAACCCAGGAAAAAGAAAGGAGAAAAAAGAGAGAGAAGAGGGCTCCCCAAGAAGGAACAGGAAACCTGCTTCTCAAGTCAAGTGAGTGAGTGTATGTGATAGGCTGATAGCACATGTGAAACAAGGAAAAGCCCGCGAAAGCTCATTCTTTTTATTGCGGGAAAAACTTGAATGGGGAGAAAGAAGTTGTTGCTAATATGCAATATTTGGAAG
>CM021319.1:8300185-8311547 GCA_010645155.1 Tigriopus japonicus
AAAATGACCCCTGATCCACCTGAGCTTTAATTGAGATCTTCCAGCCCTCGTTTTTGTACCGTCAAAGTTGTTCATTTCTTTCAAAAGTGTGTTTCAGGTTGGTTTTGTCATTGGTCATGAAATATGTTGTGGCCACAAGGTTTTACGTATTTTTGGGGGAGAAGCCACTTATTTCAGTTAATGTAAAATTTGAAAATTGTGTTTGTATATATTGAATTAATGATTATGATGTAACTGCAAAATAGGTAAAATGTGTTGGATGTTAATAAAAGATATCAAAATCGTCCCAATAGAAGTAAATAACAGAGACTGGAGCAGATAAAAATGTTTGCCGCAAACAATAATTTAGGTTCAGTTTACACGCATGATGTCTCTTGAAATAAGGGAAAAAAACTCTCTATGTTATAATGAGGTGGGTACTCACGGCCAATATTCTTTTAGCCAATTTTGACTTTAAATTAAACATGATATAGATAATAGAGCTTTCCGAATTGTCTACTTTCAGCATAAAAGGTGAGGCAACTATCCCTTATTGATACTTCCTTCTCTAAAGATTTCAACACCTGCCACAACGTTTGCCAAATTGGTTTTTACTTGGCAAATTGACGAAAATATTGGCCACCGGTGATTTGAACATGTGCGAAGCACACACATAAACATTATATCTGAACCTCGATTTCAAGGGACCATGGAGAGCGTGTGAAAATTGTCAAGGTGCACCATTTCCAACCGATTTCTACCTACTGTCTCACCCCACCTAGAAGATCCATCTTCACCGAGCTGAAGGTAATACCTCAAAAGTAGCAGAGCGAAACGCTCCCATTTTGGTTACTGAGTGAGGTGACAGGAAGGGATCTTGGAGTACTGTAATGATTTGAAAATTGAGCTCATTGCGGACTCGCACACAGATACGAGTGTGTAGCAATAAAAGTCCGTCCTACTGCTCTCGTGGCTAAAGTGAGGTTCCGAGTAGTTCTCAGAAACGGAAAATTAGTGAACAGAGGGGGGCTATTTAGACAAGCATGCAGCCAGTTTCCGGCACTTTTCCAAACGAAGTCGTCGAGAGTAATGGATTGACCCCTTGGGAACCGAGGGCTTCAAGCTTCATCGCCGCTCATTTTTGGCGGAGGTTTTCTCTTCTTGACCTCATGAGATGATCATTTGACAGAATGCCAGCATTACCACCACTTGTATTTGTAAAAGTAATCTTTTAGCTTGCTTCTAACTTTCGTGCATCAAATGAGTGTAACTGCCTTAAGTAACAATAGATTAACTTGGAATTCCTTCAAGCATTCACTCTGTTGAAGATTAGTGCAAAAAAGGGCCAAAACCATGAGTGAAACAAGTAAAGATATTGCAAACTCGCTCGAAGTTTGAGGCCAATGCCAGTGTAGGCTAGTACCTAAGAGTCGTGATAGGGTTTAGGTAAATCAATTCCTTGTCACAATTTTCTATCTTTTTGATTCTTTTGAAGACCCGAAGATGGCATGGAAGAAAAGCGATGCACCAACATTTGCCATCTGAGGCCACCCCAATAGTAAGAAAAAAATGAGCAAAGAATACTTCCAAAAGTTGAAGGCGCTCGGATTGACTGCAAGTTTGGATCGTAGAGCTTAATTTTCATCGAGTTAAACAAAAGAGGCTAGTTTTTTAGACGCAAAAGATCGATCTCAAGATCGTACTTTAGTACCATAAGTCCGATCTTGAGATCGATCTTTGCGTCTAAAAAACTAGCCTCAGCAGTCGATCGTCATATTGCAGTGTGATAAATAGGCGTTGCTTGCAAGGTCGGTTCAATGATTGTGTGGTATGATTTAATGACCTTCCCAACTCGCTAGTTTGTAACCTTTTTCAAGAGTTGTGTTTGTCAAATTTAACAATTACAAAGATTAATAAGTTTAGGTTTTAATTAGAATTCGTACAAGTCTAATCAATTTTGGTCTTACGATATGCTACGTTCAATGACTAACTGAAAAATAGATTCTAAAGGTAACCACCGTACTTATAGGAGGACAAATACAACATGTGAAAAATAGCGAATAAATGAATTTAGGTTCAAAATAACAATTCATATTTTCAAATTAGCATCTCGTGATAGTAAATATTAAGTTATTCCAAAATAATATTTGGGGAGCTTCGGTCAATGCGTCACATCATTGAACAAAAAAAAATCTGTCACGAATTTGACTTTTATGCTTGGAAATTGGCGAACTAACAAATATCCATTTGCATTGCTAGGGAAACCGATTCCCCTTTGTAATCTAAGATTGAAATGCAAAATATCTCACCTTTGTTTTTGTAGATAATCAATCAACAAAGATCCGGGATTGAAAACACTTAGCAATCACATGTTATTGGTAACTCAGTGATGATCAATTTAGCTATGACGTCAAGTCTCGGTTGTTTTTGTAAATTGTGGCGTTTTTTCATGTTCTGATTCTGCAAAGTTTGGTACAATTTCCCATCCATTGAGTAGCTTTACTCTCTGTTTGGTACTGATGAATTTCTTTTCAGTCCTGGTTGAGCGTTGATGACGCAGGTTGGACATTTACGGATGTGAAATTTGTGGTTTAACCTGGTTTGCAGTTGCTCTCATGACTCATAGGTTGATCATTCATTAGAATTTTGAACGCCTCACTACTAACTGAGTTAACCAATTTTGGAATCTGTTACTCGATCTGAAAGATTTACAAATGGGTGAAATATAATGAGCGGAACTTTTGTCACATTTGAACCGACGCAACCTTACAAAAGTGCCTTCAATGAACCAAGAAAAAGCATTCAAAAGCATCGCTATACAAGTTTGCAACACAAAAGTGCCAGAAAAATGATCTGAAAATGTAACCGTAATTTATCTTATTCTAAGAAGTAATCCATCTCCACCGTAATTTGTTGCAAGCGGCGATCAATAATTTGGAACAGTCACACACGCATTCTTTTTGTTAGGTAGCCTCTCATGAAAGGCCGATCATTATGAGAAAATTCCACGTGAGCACGAGCATGCAGACATGATCCAGCAAATGACCATCGCTGGTTATTTGTGAACACACATGGAAACTAGACGACATGGTGGAATGTTAATTGGAATTTTACTCACCCGCCGGAGGCCTCGACTTCCGTTGAAATCTCCGGTTTCCATTGACAAATACCTCTGCAAACCCAGATCACTTGTCTTCAATTGTGGCTTGTGGCCGTCAAGTTGCTCTGACTAAGTGCTTTGTCAACTTGACAGAAGGGGAATCTCCAAGATTTGGGCATCCTCAAGAACTTGGAAACGCAAACCAGTTTTCTCGGTGATATGCTAAGGATTGTGATTAATCAAGCGGCAAAAGGATCTCATAGCGGGATTGGTTTCCTAAGGTTAGATCTTGTGGGAAGAGATGAAATCTGAAAATCATAGCCTTTAGTCTCGACTGACAGCTCATGCTGCTTGCTTGAAGGTGGAGGATTCTTGCCTCTGTCATCTCAAGTCCACAAAAGCATTCCAATGTTTAATGATCTGACGCTATCAAAAATAAATTACACCTCTCTCTCGTCGTCTCAAAACACAATCATCCCGACAAGGCTGAATTGACTTGAAAATCTCCTTTCCTGTGAAAAGGACCACCCATATCGGCCTTCATCAAAACAGATCCAATTGTCTCTCCATCTCATTGATACACCTCGTATCTTATCTTCCAGCCACCGATCGAACTCGGCAATTTCGTCGTAGTCATCAATTCCAGGCGTTGCTTCTTCATTCACTCAATGAAACAAGCTTGAGAGGCAATAACTCAATTTCTTAACAACCTCACGATGACTGGGAGATGAGATAGAAATGAAACAGAATATGCCATTCCTGAGCTTTTGCCACCGTTGGAATATGTTTGCTCTCATTATTCTAGGAGCTAATGTGCTCTTAATTGGCCTTGCCCGTGATTGGACTTGACCTCTGGCTCTGGATCACCTTCTCATACCAAAAGGCACTAAATTACAGGTTTGAAACTTCTGTGGAATGTCTGGTATGTCAGGGAGTCGTTCAACATCGTTTTTTCTATCTAATAAGCGCTTAGTTACCTTCTCGTCTGAGGCCAACAAAGGCCTTTAAGGCACCTATCAGCACCTTAATATTGGCCGCTCATTTGTTCAAAGGAGAACACGTATACTGTAAATGTCAACGTCAGCACCTCTATGATCTGATTGTTTTCGGATAAATCTTAGACATGGGTATGGGCAATTGGCAAATACCTTACAAATCAATCTAGGAGTTCCATGGAAATCGATCTCATGTGTGGTCACACGCCACTCTTGTCATGGGGAGAATGTGAATTTTAACAACCCTGCGATGTTATCGGATCATCATCCGTTTTAACCATACAACGATCTCGAGTGAGCTCCACTCAGCAGGATCTCAAATGTACAGTATTCGATATGGCTTGCTAGTTTGGACAGGAATGCCAGATTGTATATGTTAGCCGACGACCTTCATGTCAATAATAAAAAAAAGAATTGAATCGCATTCCAAATATTATGTAGGAGTATGTCACAAGTGTTAGTAAGAACATCATAGTGCTTAAGTGGTCAAGAGGCTTGAAGGCAAATATTAGGTTACCACAGACAACTGAAATCGTAATGAAAGGCTTGACCGACTCTGGAATGTGTGGCGACAGTTTTCCCTGCATTCCTGTCAAATTGATACCTACCCATAATTGTTTCTACGAACCACATTCTCGTCACATAACAAACGAGACAAGACGGCGCAATCAGTTCCATCGTCAGAGGCTGGTTTGGGCCACCCAAATCCGGGTTGTCAGATCTATCTATAGCAATCCAACCTAAATTGAGTGTCAGTTGTTCGTTGAAAAAAGGGCTCCTTCGCTCAAGAAAGGCTCGTAAACGGCTTAATGACCGAGATGTCGTGTTAACTGGCCATATTCAATGAGAGAGGTTCGCTCCTTTGTCCTCGACTTTCCAGAGGTCTTTGAGTGGAATCAGTCTAGCAATGGGATCAAAACATGCTAAAGGGACCATGGGGGTACGTTTCCTGGAACCCATTTTCTGTGGAACAACATGCATTTTGTTGAGAGCCTTAACCACTCGCCAAAAGCGTAACCACAGTATGAGGCATAATTGAGAGAGCGAACTCATGCTCATTCGATTCTTGATGGATGGCCCGTGTCCAAAAAGAGCTGATAGTCTTATTGACACCCGCTAGTTAAACATTCCTTGGGAGGGAAATTGAAATTCATAGCATGGGCCAAAACCTCAAGACGAAGTGGAACAGCCTCGAATTGAAATCTACTAATCACAAATGGAAACTATTCCATGTATTTCCGGAAGCCGCACTGAAGCAAGACGTCTCCTGAGAGGCATATCATCAAATCGTATCTGATTGTTCTCCCCAATGAGATAGGCATGAACAGAAAAAAATTGCCCCATGGCATTCTCCCACACTTTTCTTAGAGAGCGAGAAACTATGCGGCCTCACTCGCTCATGTCTCTCGTGGTCGAATGGAATTCCTCAAAGAGTGGATTTGTGCCTTGAGCGCCACATACGTACGGACAAATCTGAATCACTCACTACTAACAGACCTTGGCCACCATTGGAAAGTACTCACACATGCTGAGCGAGTGCGTGTGGACTGTGGAGCGTAGTGTTGTGGTGCTGGTATAATGGGTGGTGTTTATCTGTCAGGGAGTTGAGGGCCTCAAAGTTTACCAGTCTTAAACAGGGCACATTCCATTCTTTTTTGATGGAGTGTTTCAGGGTGGGTACTTATTGATTGAGAGGCAGAATAATGAACATCAGGCAGAAGGATTCCTTTTCCCTGGAATGTATGCCTTTGTTGAAATAAGTACCTTACCTGGCGAAAGCTGGGAAGAGTTTTATTTTGACCTGGTTATCACTCATACTCAAAGGATGATGTGATTGGTATCACATGAATTTACAAAAGGAACACCGCCTCCAATTCTTTTAATCGTTTGTTTTGAAGTCAGTTATGGTGTCTAAACTACTTTTAATGACTTTTGAACATTGCAAGACTTGCGTGACGCCGAAATGACATGACAACTGTACAACTGCTTAAGGTTAGCCAAAATATTATGCCAGTCAAACCTGAAAAATGTGTTTCCTGGTAAGCAAAATAAATATAAAAATATCGTACAAAACCATGTCCGCAAAATATCATGATTAAAGATATTGCAGTTCAAAACAGAAAATAGAGTGATATTAAAGATATGAAAACATTCCTGTGGGTAACCCTTTGACAACCTCAAAATGACATAAACCGTCTCGGAAAGTGGGGTGATACCTGGAAGATGAGTTTTAACTCCGGCAAATGCTCGGTTGTTCATTTTGGCTCTAAAAACCCAAAAACACAATATCGGATGGGCCAGAATATCCTTGACTCATCCCCGAAAGTGCGAGACCTGGGTGTCATTGTACAAAGCGACTTGAAAGTCCACGAACACGTGAAAAGTGTGGCAGCCAAATGCAATCGTCTGATTGGAATGATTGGCCGATCATGCCAAAATAGGGGAAAAAAGCTAATGCTGTTACATTCTCCCAATCATGGATTATGCGTCTCCAGTTTGGAATCCGACGCAGAGCCAAGATGTTGCAGTCCTCAAGAGTGTCCAAAGACGATTCACTCGCCTCTTTGTTGGGATGAGGAACAAAACATATGCAGAAAGGATTACCCACAGGAATGTTTTCATTTCTTTCATATCACTCTATTTTCTGTTTTAAACTGCATTCCAACTCTTCTCTGCATTCCAACTCTGTAGAAACGCCGGCAACGCTTGGACCTTATCCAATGCTTCCGAGTTCAGTCTGGCGTTGATTCAATTGGTGTAAATCTGTTCACCAAAAATACCGCTGTCCATGACAAGGACACTCGCTCAACAGCAAATGGAAATCTCCACCCGGACAAATATCGTCTTTGTACGCGAAGCTCGTTCTTCAGCCAGAGGGTTATTAACGACTGGAACCGTCTACCACTGGAACTGAAACAATCTAAGTCACTTAACGATTTTAAGAGAGGAGTCCACATCGTTTTCGAAGCCGGCTTTTGAGGGCTCGTTTGATTTGATCCGACCACATTCTCCCCATACACCTATACTGTGTTCAGAGAATAAAGCTATTATACTATACTACATGCAAGTGACACAATAAAGATGCTTTATCCATACAGCTGTTCTAATCAACAAAACATTAGCGCCTCTCTTGGGAAGCTTTATTGTTGTTAAAATTTGGTTGAGTTGCTCGCAATATGACATTGTCTCCTACATTCCCGTGGGAACAGACTCGGCCCAAGTCATTTAATTTTCCTCTTTGATACCATATATGTCAAAATCTTAGCCTGATCTTATCTCTTACCGGTTGAAAACGGCTGAAATTCCAAGAAGACTACCCATTTCAATTCGTTTCTGAAGTGAAACTACTTGAGCTAGGTAGAGCATGTTCCTAGTAGTACTGGATGCAGTGACGCCCTTCTCATCTTCAGTCGCCTTTTGGCACGGATGGCTAATTTATTCAAATGAGGATGTCTGCTACATTCAAGGGCCGTGCAATCATTATGAAAGCATGCCTGCTCCATTTGTGCCTCGATATTTTTTTTAGCGATTATTCGTGAGGAGCCACACCCGTGATAAATACCTTACTAGAGTGGCGAAAACAATGCCCTAAGGAGGATTCCCACGATAATGATTTAGCCACATCCTTGATCATTTCTTTTTCTATGCATGGTTTTCTTTAAATAATTTTTGCATGATTAACTTTCCTAACAAGGAATGACTAAAAAATCCATGAGTCGAAACCTTTCTCTTCTCCCAATTGTGGTCATCTCTTTTGATATCAGCTTGCAAAGCTATTCTTCAAACGGCAAAGGTTCCAAAGAGACTGAAGAATGTGGAAAACGTTCAAGATCACGGGATCCTGTTGTTGATGATACGCACAAGTTTTGATTCAGAAGTTGAATTGGAAGTCTATCGCTCCCTCAGAAGCTTGTGCACAATGATTCCGTCGTCTAGTCTACGAGAGAGCGGTCGTCCTTTTGGGGATCGTGAGAACGAACGTCGTTCGTTTCTTTCGAAGCTTTAGAGAAACATTCATTCATTGCGCCTCTTGTTTCCATCCGTTTCAACAAGAGGCTCGCACACATCGTGAGTCAAGAAGGGGATTCTCAGCCTCGGGTCGAATCCAATCATGTTGAAAAGTGTAGTGTGGAATGTTAGGAATGTCTGTCGTCGCCCTCTACCTTTATGGAATGCGCTCCGAGAACCGTAAGGGCAATAACTAGGCCTGTGCACTCTTTTGAGCACTTGATCAGCAACTTTCAGAAATGGGTCAATGGATAGATCATTCAAGGAGAGGGAGTTCGGGAAATTCGGAAAATTGAATTTCCTTGATGTCATCAAAAACTATAAGATGTAATTTTGCCGAAAGGAGCACAAAAGCATTTTGAAACACGCCGCATAGGTCTAATTCCATCGCACTTAAGACATGAATGAGGATGACGGCCTGGTTTCATTTTATCCATCTATTTGACTACCTACGCAAACGGCTTCGGGGCAATTTAAGCAGGAGCTAGTCTTTCTTTCACACACAAGCACGCACAAGTCCCTCTAAACTTATTTATTGACACCCCTCATCGTCAAATGTCATAAATTCATACTTTGAGGGGTTTCCGAGAATCATTTAAATGGCAGGGCTCTCACAAAGGTTATTAGAAAAACCTAGAAACCTAGAAAACATACTTGAAGGCGTTTTGAGAGCAATATGTTAATTCAGATTGACAAAGCATGACTTTTTCAAATTCATGTTTGTACTATTTTCTAAGGGTCCTTGTCTAGACCGTCAAAAGGATTCCAAGAATTGTCAAGGAGTGTTTGGCAGATCTGTTTGAGAAATGGGAAGGGAATGATGTTGTATCACGACGTAACTTTGAACTGCCGTTAATTACATTCTCGTTTTGCCGTCATGCAATTACAGCATACTTTCTTGAATCATTTGTGCCAACTCATTTTACCCTGATTCGTGAAAGGACCCACTGATGGGACTTCTAGAACTCTGCAAGGAAACACTTCTGGTATCATCCTTTTTATTATGGAAGTTAGATGTTTTCTGCAGTGTTGTTACAAAATGTATTTGTACTCGATCATTTTTAAAGGCCGACAAACGAACAATAACATTCCTGACGGAAGATATGTCCACAAAAGCCAAGGCGGTGGTTGGAAATCAAGTTGATCCCACAGACACCACAGAGACGAGATTCTTTGGAGCCATTCAAACCGGGAGAGACACTTTTGACTTGTGAGCCAAAGGCCAGCAGCCACTGGAATTATGATGGCCTCCAAACGTAGCTTTTCAGAGATGAGCGTGTGTGTTAACGTCTTTGTCTTGATATTCATGAGAGGGTGTCATGCCTATCGGAGCTCGTGATTAGATTGTCCGCTGTATGTACAAGGTGAGAGCTTTTGGCAGTTGCCATCTCGAGGGGTATTTTAGCCAAAAATAGTCTTTGGTTTGAAAATCCGGTAGTTTCAAAATTAAAATAAAACAACCAACCCTGGAGGACCCATTTACGTTTTTTTCCTCTAAGAGATACGAAAAAATGTGATGGGAAACTAAGAAGATAGCAGTATACCTATTTCCATTCTACTACTAGAAAGTATGGTCGATTTATCAGTTTGGATATTAACCACAAAACCAAGTTTAATTTTTATTTCGACATTCTTGAAACTCTTGGTTTCAGCTGTTTAAGATGAGAAATAAGCTTTTTAGTTCTTCGAAGCTTAAATGATAAAAATAGTCCGCTCACCCACACTGGCCTGTTTTAGTTTTGACTCCCCTCGTAAGAGATGTTGGCATAACGGTAAGAAGCCATCAAAGTTAAGAAAGACCACCATCGAACTAATTGTGTCACATACCAAACTACAGGATATCCAAGCACTCACACTGGAAAATTGACGAGAGATAACAAATATGGCTAGGCAAGGGTAGGGGGCCAAACGACCCACTACCATCACCCCATGCCGGGTGTGAAATGGGAGGTCTTTGTGACTTGAACCGATTTCTCACAGCTAGCATAGTTTTGGGAATTTGCCTTTGGTCCCTATCACATTAAGATTGTGAAAATCCTCTTGCAATCATCAGTTGGCAACTATTTCATTGTTAATTATAATTTAGGGATACTTCATCCCGACCTGTGTAACAACACCTTCGTAACCTCTTTTCAAGACTTGAAAAAAAAGTAAACTCATTCATTGAATATTCAAGAAGTCTGGTTCAAAGGCTTTGTAGTTATCTCGGTGGGATGTCCTTCTCTTGAGATGATCCAGGGACAAAAAATCTCGGTTGTCCGCCAATGGCGGAAGATCATCAAAAGAAGATTTCTTGGAAGCCCCCAAGCCACTTACTGGTTTGACCCACAGAACCTCGTTTTGGTGATTTTAGACCCAAAAGACACATAGTTTTCACGGTTGCACCTCACACATTGACAACTATCTTTACAACCCAGGTACTTGAAAAGAAACCTGAGCATGGTCAGATTTAGAAGCTAGCCTGTTCTGGATATGTAATGGGGTTGTGAATTCTCGAGAAACCCCCGCGAAGATGACTAACATGGGTTTAAGTTCAAATGGGTTGAGCACGTTCAACTTGAACTTATTCCTCGAAGCACTTCACAATACCTATAGGTCATTCATTCATTCTTTCATTGGACGTGCTAAATCGAGATGAAAAGAGATTAACCAGAATTGATGAGCCATGCATCAGATGATGACTCTTTGGTAAACTTGCGTGATTCATTGCCAACCCTCATCAGGTTCAGTTTTCCAGAGATCACGTGCTCAGCGGGGCGTCCGAAAGGTATCAATTTGCGGCGTTTCTCTAAAGCATTCCCAAAAATTGGCCAAAGTCGTTAGACAGACAACTTTCGACCTCTTTTTGGGCGATGAAACCCGATTTCCAGGCTCCAAAACAATTAAGATCGATGAGACTGGGTGGAGGTGAGGATTGACCAGAGACGAGGAGCTTTTTAGAAAGGAATTTTTACAAGATCACTTTGAATGAATTTACTACTCCCCTCAGGGATGAGTAGTCCGTCTAGCAACGTCGAGAATGAATGCTGTTTTGAGGTCGATTCTCGGGAATGACCAACACACTCTTGTGGATGTGGTTGAAGTGTGGCTCATTCCGTTTATGGCGTAAATTGATTGCACTCCACATCGCCTTCATTTTGGAGACCTGACCAAGATAAAGGCATGAGTGTGTTGTTCCAAAGAATGAAAAACAATCAAGACAAAAATGTGCGTTTGAATGAAATGGATCGACCCTCAAAAACAACCTCAGTCTAAGAATGGGAATACTTTGACTATTTTT
>CM021319.1:8322713-8339400 GCA_010645155.1 Tigriopus japonicus
GTGGTGAGCTCGAGCATATGTCTAGGAAGCGGAGAATGCAACACCTTTAAATACAGAAAAATACCTTTGATATTCTTCAGTTTTAAAAGTTTCTATCTTTACAGAATTGGTTAGAATGGGTTTTATGTTTGAGTGTTTTGGTATCATCTATTAATTAGCAATATTTATTGGTGATTTTGGTACTTTTCTCACGGCTACTAATTTCAACTAGATCTAATTACTGATCTAATTGAATCAGCTATTTTAACATGTTTCTTCTTTAGTTAGAAGATGAATGTTGAAGCAATGGAGAGATATCACTAAGCCATACAATATGACTTTCAATCTCAACCTAATTTTTGTGAGTAGTCAGCACCCTTCTGCCCCAAGTTGTTTTAAGTCATTGTCTTTTATTTGTTCTGAGAAAAGAGATCCTTTGCTCTAAATTCCATGCAAATCAAAGTCGGGCCAAAACAAACGCATGCACCGTCCATCTTGCTGAGACGTTAAAATTATTGGCAGATCCCTAAACTAAGCGTTGTGTATGTTTTTTGAAGTCCCAAAAAAAATTAATGTACATTTGTCCATGGATAAAAGGCTCTCGCCGTTTCAAAACGGGCCAGAGCTTCATTTGTAAGAAGGCTGTGTTATGGAGATTGTCACAAGCAGCCTGAAAGTAGGCTATTTGGGCAGTATACATTAGTACATACGAGCAATCCAAACGTCATCTGCAGGCCAAAACATAAAACACTTTTGAGCAAGCGTAACGTTTCTATATCTCTTTGCAAGACCCTGAGAGCCCGAATATCATTCTTTGTAGTCTCTTAGTTGATATAGTCTATCTTGACTTAGCCAAGGCTGTGATATATTTCTGTCTGCTCTCCTTTATGACTCGTTGTGCGTTCCCCTTCCTATTTAAACCGCTTGTATAGTTTCTGTTGTTGTCCATTCTTCTTCATTATTCACCCGAATAAACTTGTTCTACCGATCCCGGTCTCCCATGTTTGTCCGTAGTGGTACATAACATGGCGCAGCGTTGGAAACATCAGTGGTGCTGATGTAAACGAACCGTTGGGATTCCGAGGACGTCGTCATTGTGTGGTGGATCAAGGATGGAGGTGGATCCAAACGTCGAGCGTGTCCCTCTGTCAGTATTGAAGAGGAGACGTGTTGAGCTCCGTTTGCGGGCGTGTCGAGCCCTTGAAGCCCTCGAGTTACGTGTGGAGGGACTTCGTTGTGTGGACGTGTCGTCCATTGAGTTGTGGGAGATCGCCAGCCTGGAGATTGAACTCCAAGCCGTGGACGCCCGCTGTGAGGCCTACGGGGACGCTCATATAGAGGTCCAGTGTGTTGCTGAGGTTGTCTTGGTGGAGGACGAGACCTCTGAAGATGACCGTGTCATCTGTGAGTTCCAAACTGGATTGCTTTCGTTGGAGCACGAAATCCAGACCTTACGTTGTCGTCGTGAGGCTCTGGTCCTGAGCCCGACGCCATTCCGGGTGATGATCGCGCCGACGAATCAACTCGATGAGTCGGACAGCAGGTCGTTGCTGGCCAAAATAGCCCCATTCTGTGCTGCGGAGCCGACGTCAAAGTTGATGGAAGTTGGAGGCGCAATTGTTTCGTTGTCCCAAGACGAGTTTTCCCGCTGTTGTGCGGACGAGTTTTCCCGTTGTTGTTCGGATGAGGTTACCCTTGAATTGGTCGGGCAATGTGTCACCAAGGATCGTTTGGTGGGTCGTGAATCGCCCAAGATCAGATGGTGGATTGTGAGTCGCCCAAGATCGCATGGTGGGTTGTTTGTGGGCCCTGAAAATGTCATGGTTGGAAGTTCCAACTTTCTACATGAATAGTCAAATCAAATGTTTGAGGGGAAAAATTGGTTTGGGGGAGGTGTGATATATTTCTGTCTGCTCTCCTTTATGACTCGTTGTGCGTTCCCCTTCCTATTTAAACCGCTTGTATAGTTTCTGTTGAGATCCATTCTTCATCATTATTCTACGTGAATAAACTTGTTCTACCGTTCTCCCGGTTTCCCATGTTTTGTCGTAGTAGTACATAACACTCATCTGAAAGGCTTTTTGAAGCATTTATCGGTTTAATGATAGTATCATTTTCAGCTTTTGTTATAACAAGGATTATTTAAGCAGAAGGAAACAAACTCTGAATAAACCGGCTCAATTTGTTGCCAACTCGTTTTAGATCATCTGAATCTGCATTCACAGAATGTTTTATCAGATTCGACGAAATGCGAACGTAATGGAAATTCGACCAAACTGTTTCTTTGAGATCTTCTGTAGATGGTTGCTAAATATGAAAAAATCATGAAATTTCCAACTGGCTTCTTCCACACAAGAACAAAAATGTCCAAGTTTTTGCACTTTTTGTATTTCTTTTCTTGAAACCTTGACTTTCTTGAACTTGGTCAAGTATTTCAGTCTTGTGGATTGTCATGATTTGATCTTAAGATCGATACATCTATTTATTAGATAGTCTATAGTTTACGATAGTGCTATCTATTTATTTATTACGAGAATGAAATCTCATTGGACATTATTCATTGATTAACAATGTCTACATATAATTTGGTGGAGGGGTTATCCCGTTGGGATGATTAAAAACTAAACACAAAGAAGGTGTTTACCTTTTGCCACAAAACTGCTCGCCATTTTCTTTGAAGTTTTCCTTCCTAAACACAAAATTCACAAACACTCGAACATTTGAACTTGAATCATTGTGTGACACAAGTCAGACGGACGTCTCGTATTTTTCACACCAAAAATGTACTACCTGGCCATAGCAGAGCCCAAAAATCTGACAAAAGCGTTATTCAACAAGAGATCCAGCTGATGTGCTATTACATGAAGTACATGAACGGCAGATGTGTACTTTACTTTCTTGCTTCATGGATGCATGTATGGAGCAAGGAAGGAACAGACATGCTTCAAAATGCAATCACACACACTCGAGTGTGACCGAGAGCCCTCAAAAATTCCCATGAAGTTGGACAAACAAGATTTGAGCAATGGAAAGGTCACAGATCCATCTTGAACAAACATGAGCGGTCAAAACAGAGAGTCAGTACAGGGAAAAAAGGAAAAAAAATGCAATCAGGCTTGGAAATATCCTTGTTTAATCATTGGATCTTTGTCCAATGGCAACTGATTAGTCATTAGCCATTATCAATTGAGGCAAAAACTTGTCAACTCAGTACTTAAATTGCCGATGATCAAATAACATCATGCTTGGTATCACCGAAATTTGAAAACTCAGGGTCCAATTGTCATAATCAAGAAAGTTTATGGCTAAATGGGTTGCGTTTTAAACGAATGTTACTAATAAATCAGCATATAAAACTTTGAATAAGAGAAGCTCATTTGTATTCGTATACCTGTACAAAAAATCATTCTAACCGCAGACAAAAGCTCACGTTTGACATGTATATGAAGTCATGTTCGAAATTTGGTTTATCTAATGAATGATAATTTCGAATTTCAAACGAAAAGGAAAAAAGTCAAACATGTGGTTGTTTATTGAATCACGTTATTGGATTTTGTTATCACTTCACTCTCATTTCCTAGAGATTTTCCAAAAGTATCACCAATGATAATGCAGATCCAATATATTATGATTGGTGGAGCTTTACGAACATCTGAGAAAATGAAAGTGCAGTGATTACAAAAGCCAATAACGTGATCCAATAAGCAATCACGTGTTTCACTTTATTAATTTTCTTTTAAAATTCGAAATTGTCATTGATAAGATAAACCAAGACAAACATTCCATTCCATACCAAATCTCAGCGTAAAATCGATTTCATAACAAGAACTGAAGATGCACCGTACATCAGTGAACTAAAAATCTCCAAATAGAAGGAAACACCGAAGAGAAAAAGAGCACCATGTATGTAAAAAATCATTTTTAAAACGTTTGCTACGAACCTCTTTGGTCTCCAAGTAGGAGGAAATCGGTTTGATTTTCCATGATTTGCATCGATCACCAACTTAAATGTCCTTAGTTCACAAGTGGTAAATAAAGGTTTTTGTTCTTGAACTATTCACAACTGATTTTCAAGTGAGGCGAGACTGGTGGTGTTTTTGAGGCCTCCGTCTAATGTGGGCCTTCGAGGATAACGCTCCAAACGCTCCTGGTGCATGCATACACACAGCCTTGCCTCTGAGGATCTCGGGGATTTGCGGCCTCTCTTTATTTCTCTATATCTCGCTCTCGGATTAGAAATCAATGGAAACAACACCCATTCAGTTCAATGCTTTTGTGGCAACAAACTACGTTAGTTCAACCAGACCATTCTACACTCTTATGCGTTTTAGAGTTATAGAGAAAATGACAATATAAGACGTCACCTTCTTGGCGGCACGTTGAACGCTTCATGCCTCATTTTTTTCCTTTGAACGGACCATCACCCTGAAAAGAAGAGAGAGGGAGTAAGTCAATATTTTGAGTCCTTGACAAGGGTGACCAATTTACACGGCCATGACAGAAAAACATAATTCCATTAAGACTTGTCATCATCATGTAAATGAGACATTAGCTTCTGGAAAGTGAAAGAAAGTTTCTTTGATGAGCAATGAAAACACGCTTTCAAACGTTTCTTTATTGCTAAAGTCACCTTTACCGCTCTGTATTTCTCAGAGAAACTGAAGGGCAAGTACAATCGCAAATAGAGAAAATAGAGAAGAAAACCTGAAGAACGAGGAAAGCAACGTGACATTTCCAAACATGGGTCGTCCGTGGCATCATCGCCTGCATGAAACACGTCTTTGTTCAATTTTCTCTCAGTATCCATACATGTGACTAGTAAGAAACCAAGCATTCGACAGCAAATCGAATTTGAGGATAATGGAGTTACCTCTAATCAATAATACCGAAGCATGGATTGCCATGAGTCAGAACTTTAAAGACTTCAAAACCATCCCTACCCTGAACTATAATAAATTAAAGGATCTGTTTTCGATAACTTCAGGCGTGGATTGCAATGACAGATTGCATAATTTGATAGAATGTCTGGAGGAATTGGAAAATCCGGAAACAGTTGGTGATTTGATCCACAATATTATTGATGAGGCATTGAAAATGAATCAACTTTTCCCAACTGGAACTCTGCCCCAATTAAGCCACATTGTTGATCACATTACTTTCTCGAGAAATCAAGTGAAATGTCTACTGGCTCATATGTTTTGGGGAACTTTCAGACCTTTATGGAACGAAAGTTCAGGCCTTTATCATACTTCAAGTGGAGAGCTCATTCATCAAAAGTTCCCAAGAACTTTTCTTGATTGGTTCCATTCCGATAAAATGAGCGAACAGTCCAAAATATATATTCGCACGATATTAAAGTACTTTCAAAGTTCCGTTGAAGACAGTCATTCGATTGAGTTCCATGTGAGACACCAACGGTTGGAACCATCTGAATGGTTGGATTCCAAACATCACATTTGTCAAGTTCAAATTGAAACACAGGGCAGGATTGGAGATTATGGCGCCGATTTCCAAGTCGATTTTGCTAATAAACAAGTGGGTTTTGGACAGGGAGCCACTCAAGAGGAACTCATTTTGGGTACAAGTCCCGAATCTTGTGTGGTGGTTTTGATTGCAAACCCACTTGAAGACGATTATACCATACAAATCAAAGGATGTCAACAATTCGGCAACTATACTGGTTTTGGTTCTTCAGCCAAATTTTGCCCTCTAAAAGATGTCCATTCCTGGAATTGGAGTCAAAGGAGCATTTTGGCCATGGATGCCAGATACTATGACGGGTTATCCGGTGATAATCGGTATCAACAATTGGATGAACAAGCCTTGTTTCGAGAATTAAACAAGGCCCTTTGTGCGTTTTCTGCAGCGTTTGGATCGATTGTTGAATCGGGTCCATGGGGTTGTGGAGCTTTTGGAGGGGACCGGGAAATCAAAATGATAACTCAGATTCTAGCGGCATCACGTGCGGGTTGTCGGAAATTGGTGCTTTATACCTTTGGAAATGTGGAACTGTCGGCCAAGTTGAATGAATTTTTGTCCGTCATGCAGGAACGTCAAGTATGTGTCGGAAAGGTGGTTGGAATTCTACGTCATTGTAGGAAAAATATTTATCCCAGCTTCTCTGAACTCACGTGGAAACAACGCGAGGACAACGGATTGTTTCTTTGTGATTATTTGATCGAAAAGTTGGTTGAAGAATCTGCTAATGAAGAAAAAGTGAAAACCACATACCACGCGCCATTAAGCAAATAAATTAAAAAGGGAAATCATGGATCATGAGTACCAGTTAAACTGTGAATATTGTGATTTGCATTGTATGGTGTGGCATTTAAGGCCGTTCTGTTTTGAATGGGATTTTCAAGGAATAATCAGGAAATACTAAGCATTAAAGGAGTTTGAAATTGAAAGTCAAAGTTAGAATGAAAGGAAATCTCAGAGGGTTCCGAAAAATATATCCTTACTCTTTGTCTCTGGTTTTTAGAGTAACAGTTGTGCTCTGTGAAATAGAAAAGTAATAATTGTTACTAGTGAAGCCATTTTTTCATGATAATAAATGGAGGAACAATTAAGTCAGAATTCACATGTCTTGATAATTTAAGATTTGATGCATAAAAAATCCATTTGATATTGTAGCGTTGATTATTTTTTAGATTAGTGTGAATGCCAAACTATTTAGTCGTTCTTGAAAGGATCAGTTCGCAATTTCTGGTATTGAACCCAAAAGGGGGAAATCGTTCCTCCTACAGTAGTTCCTACTAAATTTATTCTGAGAAAAAGCCAAGTGAAGAAAATGACAAACCCTGAACATTCAAATAACATACAATAAAAAATGTCAAAATAACTCATGATACCAATACAGAGCAAAAAAAAAAACTTTAATTCAGAGTCTTGGAGTTTCCGCCAGGAACGTTTGTCTTAACATCTATCTATTTGAATGAACTTTCAAAACGATGAAAGCTATTCCTATCAAAAAAAAAACGAAACTCAAGAAAAGTGGCCAAAACTCGAGGTTCCACTTTATAGTTGTTTGGAAGGTTCATTTTGTTCCAGCCATTTTTTGAGTTGCGCATCACGAAAGAAGCCTCCGGCTGAACAGGCAGAGCTGTCATTCTTTCTTTCTTTCTTTCTCCAATGACGTGGATCACATTTGTCACTCAACCTCGAGCTCATCTGCTACTTCGTCACGATAATGAACTGAACTGAACCCGTAATTAAGGAAGGCCCCACTTGACTGCATTCGAAACCGACCATGGCCTCCTGGTTCAGCCCGTCCAATTTGGGCAATCTCCAAGGCTCATTGGATTCGTTCAAGAACTCGGTGAGCTCGGTGAGCAACTCCTTGAAAGAGGTCTTTGAAGAAGAGGAGGATCCCACGGATCCCAATGCTCATTTGGCTCTCACCAAAGAGAAACTCGAAGCCGCACAAAACATGATCCAATCACAAAAGGATGAAATCCAGAAGATGAAAGAACGCATGGATGAAATTCAGGAAGAGAAACAGGTCAATTGCTATTCGTTACTTGGTAGTGATGAACTCGAAGGAGGTTTTAAAACGGATCTGTAATTGAAAAATTCAAAACAAATTCGCAAGACAGTCGAAGGTTCTTAAATGGAGAATGCATTGAATTTAGTTTTAAGTAGCGTCAATTGTATGATTTTTTTCACAATATGTTCTTCAATCTAGATGTATCTGTTCAACTTTTGCAACACAAAGATTTCTCTTAAACTTTATTATCTAAGGGTTCTGTCCAGTGTTCGGTTTCGGGTCTTTGACTTCATGGCAATTTTCGAATATCACTAATTGACAATTCTCCAATATTCTAGGCAGTGGAACTACAAAAAGAGGTGCAATGCACGCAATTTCGGGAATTGTTGAAAGAAAAAGAACGTGAACTTGAATCCTGTTTGGTCCAAGGAGGACCGGCCCAATCGGATCTTGACAAATCCTTGAAAGAACAGTCGTCATCCGAAAATCCGTGGCATGAGCGGATTCAAGAGCTTCAAGAGCAGATCTTGGAAGAGCGAAAGGCTCATGAAAACGCCATTTTCGCGCTTCAAGAGGCGTTTTCAAGTCAAACGGGATCAAATCAGACTATAGATCCATCTCAATGGGAGATCAGATGGGATGAAGCCGGAGAAGAATCCGAACGGAAAAAGCTTTTCATCGAACTTCTACATAGTGGACGCCAAGATCAAGAAATCGGATCCTTGAAAGCGGAGAACGAGAAATTAAGGGCTGATACCGAGAAAATCAAGACTGAGATGAAGACCAAGATGAGTCAATGGGAAAGTCAACGCCAAGAATGGACCCAGAAATTCAAGGCTCAAAACGAAGTTCAAGACAATGTTCAGTCTTTAACGGACAGCATTGCCACTTTAAAGGCCGTCAATGCCCAATTAGAAGAAAAACTTCGCGAACAAGAGAAATTAGTCCATGAAGAGCACGAGAAACGGGTCCATGAACTGACAGAGACCCTGGAAGAAGAACAAGAGAAAGTGAATGTCTTAGAGACAGAAAATTCGTTAAAAGATGATGTGATTGCGGCTTTAAAAGAGGAAAAACGGCTGAAAAACGGAGAATCCGAGGCTATCAAAGACACGATTCAGTCACTTCAAACGGGAATGGAAAAATATCAAGCGGTCGTGAGCAGTTTAGAAGAATCATTGGATGAGCAAGTCAAGATAAACGAACAATTGCGCAAGAATCTGCAAGAATCCACGGATTTGAACAACGAGCTCGAATCCGAAATGGAGAAGATTGCCGAAGCCTCCAAATCCCATGAACTTGCTCTGAGTGAAATGCGAGATCAACTGAAGGCTTTCAGGGAAACCGAGGATGAACTCATCAAGTTCAAGACTTTATACGATGCCAAAGAATCCGAGCTTCACTCGAGCTTAGCAGATCAAAATCAGAATGTGGAGAAGATCACCTCAGAAACCTCCGTGTACAAAGAGCAATACGAAGCCCTCCTTCAAGAGTATAACCAATATTTGGAAGATTTGGAGTTATTACAAGCCAAAGCTGAAGGATTGGAGAAGTTGAAAGCCTTGCATGAGGAGAAAATGGACGAATTGAAACAAGCCCATCATCAAGATCAAGCTCGAATCGAGACTTTAGACGAGAAATTCAAGGAAAACGAGAAGAAACGTGAACTCCTGGAAGAACTCTTGGAACGAACCAAAGCCAGAAATGAAGAAATAGAACACGAACTTGGAAAGGAAAGAGGACGAAAACGCGAATTAGAAGAACAAATCGAGGATAAAGATATCTTAATTGAGGACCTCAAGAGCGGACTTCAACTAAGTAAAGAGAGTTCTGTCTGCGAAGAAAAGGAGCAAGATGAATCTGAGCCCGATCTACGGGCCCAAATTCAATCGTTGAAGGCTCAGATTCAAAAAGTGAATGAGAAAAGTCCCGAAGGCCTTAAAGAGCTACAAGAAATCAACGAGAGTCAAGCTGAAGAGATCCTAAGATTAGAAGAAGTCATCAAGGATTTCAATGAAGACGTGGCTGAAACCGCCAAAAAGATCGAGGAGCAATCGGATCAATTGATGTCAGCTGAAGCTGAATTGGAACGCTACAAAGAAGAGGTTTCAGATTCCAATCGCAAGTTTGAAGAGTACAAGGAACAGTTCCAAACGTTGCAATTGGAATTCGAAGCTTACATGAGCAAAACCGAGGAAGAGCGCGAACTCTTCATCCAAGATCAACAAAGATTGGAGGACCTCCTGAGAGAAGTGGAAGAGTTGAAAAGTGAAAATGAGACGTGTAAGAACACCATCTCTCAGCTGGAACTTGAGAAACAGGAGCTCAGTTCCCAACTGAACCTCGAATGTGAACTAGAGAGCAAATCGGAAGAGATTGCCAATTTGAAGGCGTGTCTTGCCACTCTAAAGGCGACAAACGCCGATGTGTCTCAGGATCAGAGCAAAAAGATCCAATTCTTGAAAGACGAATTGGAACAGAAGGCAACTTTAGAGCAAGAGTTGATAGGTCAAGTTCGGAACTTGTCAGAGCAAGTTAAAGCCATGAATACAATGTCGGAAACCATTCAAACGCTTGAAAACGAGTCTAAGAATCTTCAGTCAGAAATTGACACCAAGGTTCAAATCATCGAGCAAATCTCTCTTGACATGAAAGAAAAGAATCGACTCCTGAGTGTCCAGAAGGATGATTTGGACCAATTGAACGCTGACCTCGAGATGAGTCGAGGTCATCTAAAGGCTGAAAAAGATAGAATCCAAGATCTCGAATCTCAAGTGGAGATGCTCAGTTCTAAGACGTATGAAGATACCAAACTGGTTGAAACCATCGCGAAGAACGAACAAGACATTCAAAGGCTTGAACATGACAACAAGGCCCTCTTGGAACGATTATCAAAGCCTCAGCAATACCAGGTAATAACGGGTGTCTATTAATTCCTCTTAGGTAGAAACTGTTCAAACTCGTTTAAACTCATACTTTATTTCTATAACTTAATTGTAAACAATTTTCTTTTAAAAACCAAAGGTTAAATTTATGATGAATTGAGCTATGAGTATACCAACAAAAGCAGATCAAGTTGTAAATTTAGATAACAGGTTAGTTCCCTTTCCAGCTATACCCAGGTACTGTACTGTTGCTGAAAAAAAACATCAAAAGTGATTTGTATTGGTGTCTCCGAAAAAGGAATTACTTAGTATATTTGCCACTTGTTTTGCTCTTCAAGTTATTGCTGCTTTACAACTAGCGTTTGATTGAAAAGTTGCAAATGGTTGTTCAATCCCTTTTACCATTTGTGACGTGTGAAAACTGTTTAGTTTCGATAACTGAGTCACTGAGGGCGCTGTTTGCAGGAATATAGAGGTGTCGATGTGTCACAAAAACAATGCTATGCTCTTTGATTAAACAACCAAGAACGAATCGTAGTCATGATCTCATCTTGGTTATTCCAGACCGAAAAGGAAGACATGACCAAGGAAACTGTGAACAAACTCTCCCAACTAATCCGAGACAAGGACATGGAGATTCAAGCTTTGCAAGAGCGAAATCAAGGTCTCGTGGACCTGATTCAAAAACACGAGAAAGAACCGTCATCTTCCAACAAAACCCACGAAGATAACAAACTCACCGAAGAGTTCAACCAACTTCAGAGGGCCAATCAAGATCTACTGACAGCTCTGAGTCAAAAGCATCAAGAAAGTCTCGGATACTACGCTGAAATTGAAAGACTAAATCAGGCCATCGAGGTCATCAAATCATCTAATGAAGCCGCCATATCAAGTTCGAATGTGAACGGCAAATCCGTGATAGACAATACGAACGAGATCGTGATCTTAAAAGCGAAAATCCGAGAATTGGAGCGAAAGCTCAACAATGCCCGATTATTCGATTCTCAGTCGAGTAAACCATCATATCGCAAGCGATATCATTCCGAATCACTTCACGATGTAGAGCCCAAAATCTTTCAAATTGGTGCCAATGAAGTTGCGGATGCGGCTGAAAATGATGATAAAGATGCTCTGAAACAAGTCTTAGATAATGGTGCTGTATCGGAACTCTCAGCCAAAGTCCAAGAACGTGATGCCATCATTCGAGACAAGTCCAATGAGGTCTTGGAAATCCAAAAGACCATCCATGAGCGAGAAGAGGCCTTGGCTCAGAAAGAAGAAGAAATTCGGGCTCTCAAACGCAAGACGGAAAGTTTGGATCTCCATCAGACCGATGCTCTCCGAAGATTGGACGAGCTCAAGTTTGAGCTCGACAACGTTCAAATCGAGAACAAGAAGCTGAGTGAAGAGAACCAAGGCTTATCCAGTGCCAATAACAGATTCAAGGTGCTCTTGGAGGAAAAAAGCCATGATTTGGACATGGCTCAACGAAACCTACAGCAATTACGCGAAATGGTGGACGAGAAGAGCCAAAACTCCGAATCCACTCAACAGGAGCGTCTGAAAAATCTGGCAGGTATTGAATCCCATCTACAAAATTTAGTTTATCACAACAATTGTTATTGTTAGTGTGTTTACATTTTAGCCATAACCGAACTCCAGAATCAGATTGGAGTCTTGAAGCGACAAAGTGACGAGACCCAACTGAAGTTGTCGGATCGTGACCGCGAATTAGCTGAAACGCGCCGTGAAGTCGCCAATGTGATTGAAAAGAAGAAACGCCTGGAACAGGAATTGGAACGCCTCCGACAGCATCTCCTCACCGTTGAAGACAGCTACACACAAGAGGCATTGGCCACGGAAGACAGAGAGCGAGAGCTTCGAAAGAAATTGCAGGTAACGTTATTTATTATTATTTATTATTATTTTTTTTAACGTAAGAACGATTTTTGAAAGAAAATTGTAGTCTATAACTACAGATTATTTCAAATATTTGATTTCATCGTAGGTTGTTGAAGAAGCTCTCCGTGTGTCAAACGCCCAGCATTCAAGTTCGAATCAAGAGAGCTCCCTTCAGATGGAATCCCTCCAACGACAAGTCAGCCAATTGTCAGAGCAACGCGATCAACTTCTTCACAAGTTGGGCAAAGTCACGCAGGAGTTCCAAAGCCAGTCCACCGCTTTGGATAACTTGACCATGGTCTTGGAGGGATTCCAAGAGGAGAAGGAGAACAACCTCATTTTGGCCGAAAAGGACTATCATGAGCGGTAAGATTTCAGGATGTCTAAAATAGCCGTACATCTAGTTGTTTTTAATGATGAAACATAAATTGTTCATACTCTATTGTTAAAGTATTCACACAATGCTACATCTCCACTCAAATTGCCCTGAATTTGCATTACTGTCCAAGTCATTTTGAAATTGAAAGAATGACCTGCTGACTATTCAACATCTAGCGCTGATATCTGAAATGAGGAGCATTGTACTTCCAACATTTGATACTTTTAATCCGCATTTGAAGAGACAATTTTATTCTGTAAGCTTTAGATTTTGCCTGATATTTTTGTTTTAGCACTACATGTTCAAGGCAACTAAAATTGCTTTTCTCTAAATTTAAACATATTTGCTTTTGAACATTGGTTTTTCGTTTTCTTGTCACTTCATTATAGAAAAACAGCGTTAATTTTACCTAATATAAAACAAAGGAGTTTTTACAGAAAAATATAGCAAAATACCAAAAATCTGCAAAAAAGGGGCAATATGTTCCTTAATTACAGATATTGAGGTTTTTATGGAGTCGTTATGCCTAAAGTGTCATTCGTTCGTTCATTCGTTATGATGCGAATACAACTTTCAATTACCAATTTAAAATAGTCTTTATGCATCCAAAAGAAGCCAAACTCATTGTTTTAATTCTTGTGTTCTAGATTACAAAGAGAGGTTTCGAGGCAAGAAGTCCTCCAAGAGGAGATTAATAGCTTGAATGAAAAATTGACGCATGCCAATGAAGGCTTGGCAGCGGCCAATCGTCTCGGCGAGCAATTAGAGAAGAAATCGCAGGTGATTGCCAATTTGAAGCAAGAAATTAAACTCCGTGAAGAGCTCTTGAAGAAAGCCCAATCCGAATTGACCACCATCTCCACTCATAACGCGGGCAAAGTGGATAAATCTCTCATCAAGAACCTAGTCGTCGGCTACGTTTGTGCGGACGACTCCAAAAAACTTGAGGTCCTGAAAGTCGTGGCCACTGTTCTAGATTTCAATGGGGAAGAAAGACAGAAAACCGGACTTGACGGCTCATCCAATGGTTCTTGGCTTCGAGGTCTTTTCGCACCCCAATCGCATCCGGATGGCTCGAACTTGAAGAAAAAGACCACTTCCAATGATGTCCAAGCTGCCACTGGACTTGATCAAGGTCTAGCCCAAGCCTTTGTTCAATTTTTGGAGAATGAGTCCACGCCCAAGGTTCCGCCCAAGTTACCTGTATCGGAAATGGCCGAGACCAAAACCAGGCAAATGGAAGCCGAAATGAGTAGTCGCTCGTCGAGAAACTCGACTCCATCTGAAGGAGGATCAATGCCTCCTTTGGAATCGGCATATTCGCCCACGGGAAGTTTTGCGAGTCCGAAGAATGCGGGTAGAAATTCACCCAATCCGCTTTTGGCCGTGAATAACTCGCACGCTTTGCCAACGTTCTCAGTAAACCGGTCTTCGTCGGCTATTTTGAAACATGTGTTGCAAGAAGGCGATTCTCAAAAGTAGCTAGACGAGAAGGTTTGACCTGAGCCCAACTGTGATGAATGATTTTTAGTGATTTCATGTGTTTAATTCTAAATCTTTACGACTGTTTGAAATATTACTCTTCTTTAAGAAAAGCTAGACTTCATTCTTAATTAATTTTGGTTTGAATTGAAGCTTAGCTAATGTTGAAAGAAACTGGAACGTCTCGCTCTCAGTTTTAAAATTAAGCCTAAAACCAACATCAAAATATTATTTACCCGTTCATTTTAAGAGCCTCATTCATAGTTGGAGGTGTGAGAAAGAATTATCAAGGGAAGGAATTTTCTATTTTTAGTTTCTTGAGAGGTCATAGGGTATCTTAAAACTTTCACTTGATGAAAATTTCAAGGGTCTGCGTCAATCTTTCGTAATTGCTAATTCACCATAGGCTTTGATGGAAAGGAATTATTTTTGAATGGCTCACCACTTGGGACGGGTAAAAAGTGCAAATCAAAACAAGCATTTGGTTACCATAAGTTGCACAAAAATCACCCCAAAATCGTAAAATAATTTGCAAAAAAAGATCAAAAGCGCAAATAAAAACCAAAAAAGTACAAATAAATTTAAAAAATTCGCAAAAAACTGAAATTACTGAAACAGAAAACTTCAGATACTTTCTTGTCATCTGCCTGTTATTTTTCGATCTTGAAAGCAAAATTTAGATATTGAAGTAGTAGTAATCGATACTATGCTAGCCTACGCTGGGAGTCGAAAAATCAGATTTAGTTTTCAAATTTGAAAAAAATCTTCGTAAAGTAAACATTTTCAAAGAAGAAATAGCTAACTCTCAACAATTTGTTCATTTTAGGCCGAATTCGTAATAAATCGAGTAAATAAAGGCAAAAAGTGTAAAAAGGGAAATAAATGTGTTTATGTTACCAAATATCTTTTTTACACTTTTTGCCCGTCCCTACTCATCACAAACTATGGTCATGTCATGTATTTAACTAACAACAAAAGGAAGATAAAGCTACTACATACTCTAAATCAAGGAAGAAGCAATGGAGCTTAAACAACTTTACGTGTCTTTTTCAATCAGAAATAGGTTTCGAAATTGACAAAAACAGAGAACAGCTTTTTCTAAAAATTTTATCTTGGCAATTTGTATTTCATATAGTTGTGTCCACTGCAATTTAGTATCGAACTTAACGATCACCCTGTAAACCAATTTTAGAAAAACGTAAATTTGTGACTTAAGCATATCAGAGCTAGCTAGTATTTACGCCCATTCTTTAATCAATGTAATGAAACAAGAATCTTGTTTTTGTGTACGTAGATGCCTTAATATTTATTACCATACCCAGGGCGTGAGATCTACTTTACGACGTGTTTTCAACCAAGACAACGTAGTAGACCTTGGTGTGGAATCGTAAAAATAGATCTTAATCGGATGCAGACTGTCAGACATTCCAACATGGAAATATATAAGCTACTTGTCACCTCAACCATCTGGACAAAGGGTTTTGTCGTTCTCCTCCAAACTCATTCGTGTTTATGTTCAAAAAAGTTTTGGACGAAAATGTCGTCTTCAGAAGGTGTGTTTGTATTGAAGTATGCACTCGTCCTGGATGACTGGAATAAGGAAAAATGCAAGTTTTTCATATTGCAGAATGTTTTTGGTTGCATATTTTTTTGGCGGCACAGATTTATTTCCTAACAAGATTTGAGCAAAACCCATCATGACATAATGCATTATTGGCATAGGAGAATGATTCCAACGGCCATTGGCCGTCTTTTGGAATTCAACTTTGTTCAGCATGTACTATGAGGGTCTCGCATTGAGAACAAATTGTTGATTGAACCTCGTAATCAGCAAAGTACGGCCCATTCAAGGTGACTCCACACGTTTCAACAAATGAAGATAATATTGCGGCTCAACAGTGTAATAATACCCAATGGCAATTTAAATTTCGAGAAACGAATGTTGCTAACGAAATGGGAAATGAGAATTCAAATTTTAGTCTGGCTGAGGTAGTACAGGGTGCGTATGGTATTTGTTGATCAATTTTGGTGGTGTTTTTTGGAATATCTGTTAAAGCTATAGGTTTGAAATTTTGTCAGCTCAAAGATGAGTCATATGTGAGTGTGTGGACGAAAAATGGCATCAAAAGAAGAATTTACAGTTCCAATTTGATGGAAAAGACAAGAGGTCTTGTTAGAACTTCGCACCGGTAAGTACAATAAACAAAGTCTGGCTGTAGGACAGTTTTGGCGATTTCGTTGGACGGGACTTAATTTTGACCTCCTAACTCTTCGGATCTTAGTCCGTTGGATTTTTTCATATTGGGCGTGGTTAAAAGACATACCAACCGAACTCCATGCAACACCTCAGACGAATTGAAGCAAAAAAAAACGCCATGAATTTGCAAACTTGTCCAAGGACTTGGCAGCCAAGGCCTGCTCCCGATTCAGGCCCAGACTGGAAAGAGTTTTTCACGAGAAAGGCGGTTTCTTTGATAGTATAGTATATATATAGTATTTGATAGAAAATAGTATTTTCAACGCTGAATCCAAATATGTGCTTATTTCTCGAATCGGACCAAGAGTCTTGAAATG
>CM021319.1:8339456-8366220 GCA_010645155.1 Tigriopus japonicus
TTAGTCTGGCTGAGGTAGTATGTGTATCGTAGTTTTGAAGTAACCAAAGCAAACTTTGTAGGTGGTCTTGATGAAAATTATATTTTTTCTGAATGGCTCCTTTCATTACGGCTAAATGGTAGAATGGCGACAATTAACTTGAGTATTATGCAAAGGGTGCTTCAGAAACCAAGCAAAAAATGAGCACCATTTTTAAGAACGACTAAAATCGGGACAGGATCAATGGTGAGAAGTATGATTTCTGAAAAGGATAGATTGATTGTGTTTTTCTGGAAATGAAACGAGATATTGCTTGATGGAGGAGATTATATATATCAATTTCCATCACAATCGAAAGTTAAGATTCAAAAGTTATGGCCACTCAAAACTCAGTACAGAAGAGAGCATAAAAACCCGAACAAGCCTTCGTTTGGAAAGAAAAAAAGTGCAAGATGAGATTGAATCCCCCCTCTTTGTGAGTAAAATTATTATGTTGGGAGCTTTGAGAGGGCACAATTTTGACTCCAAAGTTGATTGACTATAAATTGAAATGAAGATTCCCTTCTACGAATTCGCAACATTTCCTTTCCGTCCTCGAACCTACGAAAGTCAGATAAAAAATCCACACACTTCTTCAAATCAAAACCACTTTGTGGTTTCTAAAGAAGTTAAAGCGTGAAATATTAAGAATCATCTTTCTCCATTCAATTCCTCAAGATGGTGAATTCCAATTTGAAGAGGAATTCATAGATCGAGGCATATATCATTACAGTAGATATTGAACGGAAAGAGACGCCAACTCCCGTGGACGCTAATCGTCAACATCAGAAAAGTAGTCATTACCCTCAACCTGAATCCACCCTGAGAGTTCTTGATTTGCTTCAAGTCTGGTTGAAAGACTCAAAGAAAATAATGATCCATCATCTGTTCATCGCCATCATCGTCGCATCCGCAATCTTTTTTCAACACTTGCTCAAATTATCCCACCGTGTAAAACAATTTGTTGGCTCAGCTTCTCACCAAGCAAGGACAGATTCAAACCATTCAAGGGTTAAATGCTTGTCGACAATCTCCTCCTTGTTCTCCTCCCCCTTCTTTAGCTCATCTCCAAGGTCATTCATTTCCACTAGTACTTGACGTTTTGCATCTTTGATAGGTGTTTATCTTTACTACCATACACGCACATTACTGTTTTGGCCCTAACCCGATCAACTCAAACCATTTTTGATCGTTATCAAAATCTTAAGGTTTGCCCATGAGAGAAGATGGATTGGCCAACAATCACGTAAACTAATAATTTCTTCCAATCATCTAAAGGGTTTAACGTTTCGAGTGTCATACTCTTGGCCATCTCTCAGATAGAGGTGAGCTTGAACAAGGTCCTCTGGATCTAGCCCTCTATATACCGGGTGATTCATAAGAAGCAGCAAACCCTGTCCCTAATCCGGAAATGGTTTATCTCTCAAAAATCTACAAAGCTCAAAAACATGCAACAGATAGCAATTCTTGGGATATACATGTGTTTTTATTCACTTTGTATCGCCGAAAACTGCAAAAACTTCGATTTGAGCCAAATTTCGGAAGGGAGAAAAAAAGTCGCAGTGAAGAACGCTCTGTTTTCAAAAATGACCCTGTGCGAGAAAAGTCTGCGTCGCTTCAATATTGAACTAAGGGGAATTTGCCTTTTTTACCTCTTCACACCAAGCTGTTTGCCCAATCAAATGCAATTAAGTTGAAGTTCATGTATGGTTTCAATCACGAGCTTTAGATGATAAAGTTAGGTGTTCCTTTCTTTTGAAACACCCGGTAAGAAGTAGTGACGATGTTGCCGAGAATTCACGCTTACTCTATCTTCACATCCTTCCTTGAAGTGCCCATCTCGACCAAAATCTTGGTTACCACAAACATGAAGCGGTTGGTTAGTTCATCAATAGTCCTTGGAAGTGATTCTGACCCGTCTGCAAATACTGTAGAATTCGAGCTCATACTTGCTAAACAACCAGAAATGAGTTAGTTGATGGATTGACACAGGACCTGACCAGGATATTTGGGCACAGTCATAGATAGCTGCACGAACCCATGGATGGCATCATCAGCCAAATCATCTCATACTTCTCGTATTTTGTCACCTACGCCTTCTGGATAAACTTAGGTTCTCCAGCAAAAACTTTTGCAAGTCGAATCTTGCAATTTGGGGGAAGACCAGAACCATGAACGATTAAAATCTAAACAATCGAATAATTTTGATCCTCTCTGACATGCCCAGACCCCCTCGTCTCCCTTATTTGTCTCGAACAATAGAGGAATTCCTATTGAGTTATATAATAGGAGGCAAGAAATGCGTGCCTAGGGCAATATGATGGAGACGGGAAAAACGAGGGTGAGATTGGTACGTCTATTACTGACACTATTAGAAAGACGATGCTGTAACGTGAACCAGTTTGGATCAAAAGACTGGGGTGATTAACCTCGCAAAGCCAGCTAGTCACCTGTGTAGTAAAGAATGCAAGTACACTAGGTACGATTTTTCATTTCGGAACTTCGGAGACCTCAACCGTTGGTAAAAAGTTGCAGAACGAAGATGACTCGTACATCAAGGTTCATTTAGACTACATATGGTTTTGGAAAAAAATCGATAAGGAGTGCAATGTCACCGCTCGAAGCTTTAAACAAATATTGTGTCAAGAATGCGATCCGACCTTCGTCCGTATTTATTTTCATTAGACCTCACCAGGGTTGATAATAACTGTAGTCATATCAGATAACTCTATCGATATGCCTAATGTATATCAAATTTTCTTAACAGTGACACTCTTCGATACATCAACTGACAGGAAGATATTGATCCGGCAGCCTTCTCTTTATGTTGTTATCAATCCTATCTCTTTGCATTTACGTACGTTCCAAAAAGGGACCAGTAATAAACGAAAACCAATTCGTAATAAGCTGGTTTTCATACAAAGTGATCCAGGCCTGATGGTCGTCCAACTTAACCATTGCTAGTCAGATCATTGCACGTTGGAAAAAGAGCGAATGTTACCCCAAAATCCGACGAAAGAGCCGCTCGAGCGACTCCGCAGTTGCTTTTCAACACTCAAACAGGTAAGACCTCGCTCGGACTCGTGTTCATGTAGTACAAACATTGTTAGTGATGGGTGTATGTAGGAGACGACGTATTTATTCAGAAATCACAGTTACACACCATTGGTTAACAGCTGAGTTATGTAATGACGTTGGAGTTAACAGAACAACAGTGAGTTGTGCACTTTTAGTGATAATGTGTGCAGACAAATACGATTGCGGTGATGTTCAAGCTTGGATAATTGCTAGCAGGAAATCGATTTTCACAAAGGCATTGTGGTTTTGGGATACAATTTGGATTTTTTTAAATTATTTACCTTGCTTTTACAGAGAGGGCGGGGAGGATGGGAAAATTGTTTTGGTTTGGCTTGGCCTACGCAAAGTGTACCTTGGTAAAGAGGAAACATTTTCTCGTAACTTAAACCTGTTTTGGGCAATGAGAAAGAAGTGGTGAATCTTCTCGACCCAGTTTGTTTTTTTGCGAACGAGTTCGAAACGTATCATCCCAAAAGAAGGAATCAATTTGTTCAAAGAGAATCTTCTCGGCCCAAGTTGAAAACCTGATTGTTTGCAAAGATTCGCATATTGCATTTTTTTGTGAGATTAGTTAACCATTACCAAACTTCAAAGACGGTCAATGTTTGTTGCAATTAAACAAGCAGTATATTGTATGCCAGAAACTGTCACAAGCAACATTATAATAGATCACTTTCATTTTAAACCGAGATTTTTCGGAAACTACCATGCTTTTTTTGCTATAAAACATTGATCCCTAGGTCATTGACACTTCACCACGAACATTATTCGCCAATTATTTCAATTCCATCTCTGCGTAAAACAGATTGGCTGTTCTGTGAGGCAGTTTCCAGAAATGATCAAATAGGATACTATATTTATCCTTCGTACAAATCAACCAGACATTGTTTTTGTTCAGAGCTTTGGATGATATAAGTGTGATAAGTCCTATTCATATTTACAAATGAGACTCGAATAGAGGTGGCTTTTTTAAAAGGGACAGAAACACTGATAAGGATCAAGGCGGACATAATTAGAATTGTTCGTTTGCCTTTCGACAATTCTTCACACTGACGTTATTATTTCATTTAAATCTGCATGTTATCGTTCGACCTTGTCTGCGATCTTAGATTAAGACAATCCCAAGTGGTTTTGAAGTGTTTGCTCGTCAAATAACGAGTCAATCATTGTATTGGTCTTGACTCCTGATCCAGTTTGATGAATCATCCCCTCACTCCATAAGCAACTGTCAAAAGCATTCTCAGAACCATTTTGGGATCCACCTACCAATTGTCTGGCTTTGCTATTCGTCAAGGCCAAAGACGAAGACGATCTTATTGTGAACTGGCACTTGATCAAACTGTATCTGAATTTGATTTCAATTAATCTTTGAGCACCGAGCTCATCCGTAATCAAGACAAAAATCTGGTTGAAGATTCAGGAAGCACTCCAAACTCACACATTAGACGAAGCAAGGATGAGAATCACTCGATTGGCTGGTGGATACACATGTATACGCGTGTACAAAGCCAAGGCAATCATCAATAGTGTCCTTCATATAAAACCACATGTGAGCTGGAAAAAAATATGTAAGGCACGATTTGCTTTTAAGATGAATTTTGGCAAGATACGTTTACATCGAGTTCCGGATATTTAACCAAGCCTCCATTATCTCTGGAATCGAGTCTTGGTGTAACATGAAAAAATATGCTTCGTTCATACTTTTGGCATGGGTAGAAAGAACTTCATACCCCGCTTGTAAGGTGCGATATTTTGTCCCTCGAGAGATGAACCAATACGTATTAGCATATTCTTTGGCTACGAAGATATCCCCGTGAAATCATGTTTGTTTTCAATTTCTTTCCAGCGGAGAGCTAGAGAAGAGAATCATGAAATTGCTTCCAGTTGCCGCTGTATTTCTCTTGGTCGTCATCCTGGCCATCATCCAGCCTTCACAAGGCCTCTTTCTAGGCCAAGGAGGAGTGTATGATAGTCCGGAGGCACAAGCTTACTGGAACAGAAGGTGGGTCCAATTCAATTATGATGACGACATTGAAATTCAACGTTGGATTTGGAATTTGAATCTCATTTTCAGGTTTGGCAAGGATGTGTTTAGTGCAGCAAGAGCTGCTGGCAAGCTCTATTCACAACGTGAGGCCAGAGTGGTTCAAGCCCCAATTAGCAATCGCTCCTCCCGAGTGACTCAATACGTGCCCACCTTCAGTGGAACCTACTCCAAACCTTCAAGGTTCTTCCCAACAGCCTCAAAACCATAGAGAGATATGAAAAAGTGCTTTTCTCATCTCGTGAATTGTAATTGCGCACCTTACCACTCAAAACACACTCTATCTAAATCTGGATTCGTACAGAAACGTTCGCGATAACAATAAATCTTATTTTATTCCATGTTGAACTCTTTTATGAATGAGTTTGATGTTGGCGTGTCGACTGGAGGGAGGATTATTGAAAAACTTGCAAATAAATCGTGAAAGCTCCGGGTAACAACAACAAATAATGAGAGCAAAATGTTTCGAGGGTGGGATTTTTTCCCCCTTCCCTCAATCCCAACCTCCCTTCACACCTTTTCAAGGCGACGAAGATTGATTGTTCCAATGTTACAAATGACCTGTGAAGACGATCGCGTTCCTACGTACATAGGCCTCTAGAAACTCGACCCTCCTGACAAAATGTATCTTCTGACCTATCTTTAACCCCACCAATCCTGAGTAACTTCTTGCTGGCCCAAGTGTTCCAATTGGCAAGTTTCATGATCCATCATTCAGAGTTCAACAGTTTTTCACAAAGCTAGTGATCTCACAAAGGATCTTGAATTTGATGGAACATTAGCAGTTCCCCAAAGCAACTCATGTGAATTAATATGACTGGGAGTTTTTATCCCCCTACGTTCCTTTCTTCTCAGTTCCTGGATTCATAACGGATCGAGTGGATCGCGTGAGCTTCCGTAAGTGAGACCGTTGTTCCCAGCGTTTGACGCGGGTGACGAGAAGTGAATTTGAGAATCCTCGCAAGGCCAACTTCACAAAGGCTGATGGAGCGTGCGGAGGGGAAAAGCGAGCTTTGAGTGATAAAGGCCAAACCCGTGAGAATAGAGGCGAGATGGAATCGTTCCCGTTTTCAGTTGTTTGCGAGCTTGAGTGTGCAATGAACGGGAAAACAATCGCATTTGAGTGTCAGATTTGATTTACCCGGCAGGTGTTGGTGAATTCTTACTCACAAGGTAGGCAAGCTCAGATTTTCAAGGGTTTTGTTCAGATATACTCAAATCATGTCCTTATAAGAATGGTTACTAAGATGTAATGGTTTATAAGAATGAGAAAAGACCTCATGATTTACAATTTGGGAAAGTTCTTATCCGAACTCTCATTTTCATGGTTAGAATCTTGCTCAATGGCATTAATGATAAAGTCATCAAAGAATAAAATGTCAGAGCAAAG
The DNA here is from genome assembly GCA_010645155.1 of Tigriopus japonicus. Classification (NCBI taxonomy): domain Eukaryota; kingdom Metazoa; phylum Arthropoda; class Copepoda; order Harpacticoida; family Harpacticidae; genus Tigriopus; species Tigriopus japonicus. Next base: position 8,345,987 of record CM021319.1, read on the forward strand.
TTCTAGGGAAGAAGTAATTGAAAAAGAGCGAAGATTTAAGTATGACGGTAATATGGGAAAATGAGTTAACACGAAAAAACGGCCTAAACTCAATGCACTCTTTAAACTTTTCAAGCAAACTTGTTGGTGTTGATACCAACCTTCATTGACAATTTCGATGCTGGACCTGACTTTGCTCTTGGGAAAAAATAGTAGATGGAAATTGTCGAAGGATTTTTGTATCACAAAGCTGACTCTTGGATTATATCTTAAACCGAATGCTGCAAATAAAATCTTTTTCTGAAAGCAAATTGGCCTGATGACATAGTATTGCATCAGTAAAGGCAAAGACAATAATCTGTTAATTTGTGATTTCTTAGTCATACCATCTTGGTTCTCTTTTTTTGGGACCTTCTACCTGTAAAGAGTAAAATGTTACGGGTTTTATGGTTGAAGCCCTAGAGCACATTTATTTTGACTGGCACCGTTTCATCACATTCAAAGGGGATCAACCTCTAATTAACTCGTTAAGGGCGTCCTTTGAATCTCATCAAATTAATTGCGGGAGGTTCAAACGCGAAAGCAATATCTGTGTTGCATTTTCTAAATCGTTGCTTTGTAGTTGAAAATTCCGCAAAAAATAAATAGTTTTCCATAGCAGCCCAGATCAAAGCGGATTGTTCCAGTTATGCATTCGTAGAACAATCGACTATGAGCACAATGACTTGTCCTGTATTCCAAGTGATACAGTGTATTGTCCACATGAGCTGATTCGTCCAGGGGTATTTGTTGAAATGAAATTGGATAGCGTTAAATCACCAACAAAATTCCTGTGCCTCTAAAACAAACGTTGTTTTTAAGGCAGGAGGGGTCATGACAATTGCCAAGAGGGTATCACTTAGTCTCAACATCATCTTTAATGCTCCTCCCCTTCGTCTTAAATCAGTGATTATTTAAGAGCTGCTTAATGCATCATCCTCATTTCCCATCATAATCATCGTAACCGTTCAGTAGTTCTGAATGCCCATTTCCATTCCAATTATTACGTTTTCACGGAAATGTCATTGCAATGATTCAAGAGGGTCAGATTCCCAGTAGAGAGGTTGTTGGCGCTCTTTTTCCTCACTTTTTTTCACGATTGTTGGGAAAAGCAAAGAAGAGCGAAGGGACGAGGGATTTGCGGAAGAAATATCATCCTTGGAAGTGGCCTGGTCAAGGTTTTTGTGGTTTCCCTCTCTCTTTCTTTCTCTTCCTTTTGTTCCTACCGGTTGGTCTGCCTATTCAATGACTTTGGTGCAAAGGACTCACTTGGTGCTTCAATCTCAACCCACCAAGGTTATGACCAACTCCTTCTAATTGACCAAGAAGGATATAGATGAGGGGGCCAAATGGGATTGATGAATGATGTATGTCTGCCACTTTCAAGGCGATTCCGTACGTACCCAAGAACTAGCCAGTTGAGCTGTTGGTGGGTCTGAAGGTATCCTTGTGTGTTCATATATTGAACATTCCTTGGCAGGCCCTTCTCAACCGTTTGGATAAGTGAATGAACGAGCGAACCACTTTGGTGCACTTTTTCCTCTCCCTTCACCAGCTGGAACATCCATTGGATCACCATCTTTTCGTTTCCTTCTTGATCTGGAACTGGTCTGATGTGAATTGCATTGGATGGTTGGTATTTTATTTGCACAAGTTTTCTTCAAGGAGGTCTCAATTGCCCCTCTAAGTTCCGTGGACCCACCCTATCATTAGTACACACACTCCCTCACAAAGAGAACTTTGAAGCCACCATCATCACTCCAATGCACATTGTTGTCGTTTTCGGTGCTTAATGCACTCAAGTACTGCCAATCTCACTCAAAATGTCATTTTTCTTACTACCAACAATAGAAACCTCAACCAACTGTCCCATTGAACCACTGTTAGAAATGGAGCCGTCCCTGTATTCAATCAGTATCACCTTAAGCAGACCCCCCCATCAAGTAAAAAAGTGTGCATCTGATATGATTGAAGTAGACCATTTGCCGTCCAAGGAAGGCTCTTGAAGTAAGGGGGAAAAAGTCCATCTCATCTCACTTTCTCTCCATAAAGTCCATTGATCAAACCTTTTACCGTCTTGCTTCTCGTCGGACTGGTCCAATAAAAGCTTTGTCAAATGGGTCAGTTTTTCTTCCTTACACCTTCAGCGGTGGGAACAGCTCTCGCTCTTGCTTACGCTCTCCCATCAATACTCCCCTTCTCGTCATCTTTCGTTCGTTCCACCCCTCCATCTCGTCAATCGGCACCCTTGGGCCTTGCTTGGTCTTTCTGTCCGCTTGACCACCGTAATGGCATTCATGGCCGGATCCTGAGCATGCAACAAGGGCGGGGGAAATTGAAATTCCCCCACGACAACTGAATGGAGGGGTGATTCTGATCCATCCGGCTGTTTGGTGTTTGACTACGTACAGGGTTGGTGTGAGTAGTAGTTTCAAAATGGACATACACTAAGTATAGTGTATATACAACGGCGATGGTGGTCCATGAGATGGTCGTAAAATTTACGAGAATACCATGAGCGTGAACTCATAGAAGACGAAAAGAGAGCTATTACATGGAGGATATTGCAATGAGGTCTATTCATGGACTCTTTGGTTCATGAAAAGACAGTTGCGGGCAGTTTTTGCGTCGATTTCAATATTTTACAGATCAAAACATGAAAATGAGATGTGATGTAATGGGTAAATTCTTATAACAAACTTGTTTTGGAGGCGAAGAGGCGGTCAATCTTGAATTTTCTATTATCATATCAGTATTAATCCATTCAAATAGATTGTGCCAATGGTTTTATTAGATTCGTTAGACTAGAAATTTGAAAGATGGTAACTGATTAGGAGAAGTGTGCTTGGGAAAACGGGCCCTTTTTCCACCGGAAATTTACCATTCACGCGTTTCTCAATCATTAATCATTATTTGGGAGTGGAACGATTGACGAGAAATTCCAATTTCACAAGCCAAAGGCTTCAAGTGGGTCACCAAAATAGTCTTCTTTTCCTCACATCTGCATCAAAGATCCAAATATAGAAAGAGCTGAAGAAGTAAAAATGCATTGAGAGGTGGCTTATCGTGTCAAATCAGAGGTTCATTCGCCAAGGCTAATTTTGGCCAAGAAGGCTTGGCTACGTACAAACCTTGGAACAGACCCTCTTAGATGAGATTTTGATTAATATTCATAGGCCTCCTGGCACGCTCAGTCACAAGGGAACTTTGGAACATTGGTCTTTAGATTAATTCTGTCGACAGTTGTTGGATTGGTTCGTCGACAGAATCAATTGATGATGGAGTCAGTGGTTGGCAGATGACTTCTCTTTCTCGTCTTCATGGTGATGGTTTTGAAGTGGCACTTCTTCAGAATCGGAAGTCCTTCCCGTTCAAGTCAAAAGAAAGGCCACGTGTCTCCAGAACGATCTTGATCTTGATTTAGCAATGGAACGTTTCCGAATGCGACGAGTCCATCTGCTTCGATCGAGTATCAACCCTTTTTGCGTGCAATTGTCGACCCATTGGCTTGAGAATGGCCAAAGGACTTTGAAGTTAGGCACGTGTGCCACAGGATATTGTGCGAGAGATCACCCGCGGCTGTTCCAATACTCATCGTGGAAAACGACCTCAAAATGAGATGAGGAAGTCACCGTTCCCCTCAACCCTATGAGATTGATTCCCCTGGAAATACGTTAAGCATCTAATGGTATCATCTTCATTTCACCATGGTTTCAGGCTTGGTTAGACCAGTCAATCCTCATTCATTGAGTGCATGTGTACTGTACAGTATATGGGACACGTTCGAACACTCCATGCATTGTTTTGCGTGGATCCACACCAAATATTCACGAGGAAGAGGGAGGAGCCTTATTGCTTGAGTGATTCTGGATGTCTTCTGATTTTCGAGGCGTCTCCCTCCGAGTCTAGTTGGTGGTTTTCTGAGGGACACTGGGGAAAATTTACCCCCTCATCCATTACGCAAAAAATGATCCTAGTATGTTAATTCGACATATTACACGGACTGAAGGTACTCTTTGCATCATGTCCATAACTGAAGGCAGTCATATGTACAGATTAGAGCTCTTATGAGCTCAAATAGAACTCAAGGAAAGCTCATCGGTCTCTTTGAACCTCTGAGGAAAGTCAAACGTACTTACACACACATGTCAGTGGTATGAAAGTGAATGTGTCGATGCGTGACATGATGAGTGGCCTGGATTCTCTCATCCTTGTATGAAGATCACCTTATTAGTCGACCCTAGAGTGTTCCACTGAGTGAGAGGAGCTGTTGGTACCAGATAGATGGATGGATGGATGGACGAATGGACCAATGGATGGATGGATGTGGCACTGTATGCAGTACTGTTCATGGGCGATGGTTGGTTGGTCGCCCAAATCTAGCCATCCACCTCCTTCAGTCAGGCCTGATGATTACGAGGCCAATGTTCTGATTTGCTTTGACAAGGATGACTTTATTCACGGTCGGATTAGGTAGACACAGATAATAATGATTTGAGGTTCACATTACGAACTAATGAGAGAATACAAGGATTAGGGTCCCTCTATGAGGTAAGAGATGGGTGCAGGTCGAGTTCGGTGGGAGACATCTGGCGACGAAGGATAATTAAAGTTGGGCCGAAAATATTTCGCAGGCGAAGGCTAAACTTTACGTTCCTTGCCAAGACACCTTTTATTTAAAAGAAACATGTTCACCCTGGAGATTTAGGCCTCAGATTTATCAAAGATTTGCTAGGTTAGAGAATTGAATCCACAAACTCTTGGTTGTGAATGGATCTTAAAGCGGCTCAAATCCTATTCAGACGTATACCCAATCCATTCTGACACTGCGAGATTCAAAGAAACGTGTTTGGAACATTTATGAGTCGAGCTTTCACCACCTCGAAAATCCTTCGAGGATATTTCAATAAAAGCCAATTGCCCTTGTGTGCTGTATGAGTATTGCCCCGATGGCTACTGGTACGTACTGTACATACAGTATGGGGGGCATTGGCTTCCTCAAACCACTCTCAGAGGTGCTTGGTATTCAACGTATCCCATTTTATTGGAACGGGGGATCTGTGGAGAAATAAAAGTGAAGGAATCTGGCCCTCATCACCCACACGCCAGGAAAAAGACGATGGCCTCTTGGCATACAACCGTAACCCAAATGGGTGATGTCTTGTTGGGCTTTAAGATGAATTTTAATGTATCCAAAAGCGCTGAGCAGACACAATGGAAGATGGAGGGGAAGGAAGTTGGTTGGTTCCCCGTCGCCCTCGATCCCTTTTTTGTGCGTGTGCGCATGTGTGTGTAAATAAACCTTGAAGGGGAATGAGATGTGAAAGAAATTTCATTTTTTTAGACCTGACAGCCAGTCCGCCAGATTATCGTATGCTCCTGCTTTTTCCCCATTCTTGTTCAATCATGACAAGATAAAATTCTGACAATTGCCTCTGAAAGGTGTCTTCAAAGCGGAAAGAAAAGAATCCGAGGAAGTCTTTCTTTCTTGCCTTCGTTGAGTCGAAGCTCCTAAAGATTGCCTTCGTAGCTTATCCTCTCATGAGCTCGAAATGTCGGGTTGTTTCTTTTGGCCTTGTGAATCAACAAACACGCTCAAGCCAATCTGTGTCCAAGTTCTAATCTCTGGCCTAATACCCACTTGTTGTTTATTCTGTTACATTTGGGGCTCCACAAATTAGCAAGAAAGCATGGGCCAAGACAATTGAGACGATCTCATCAAGTTCCATGGGGAATGAAGGTTCTTCTTCGACCTTAACAAGATTATGCAATAGCAAAGATCACGTGGTTTATTGCATGCTGATTTGTGAGCGTTTGAATTTGAAATGTGTCTGGAAAACATTTTTAAGGATCGTTCATCTTGCCATTTTCATTTGCTACTTAATGGAATACTAAGACATGATGGAGAGTTTACTTGCGGTAAGTTATCTGCAAATTGGAAATTGACAACTCAATAACTTGCCAAAGTACAATCGAATGTGCAAAGGGACTTTAGCATTTCTAAATCACGTTCGTGCTCAAACTATGACGCAACACTTGGAACAATATTGTCTAGTAAAAAATATGTTTCGTTACGTTGCAAACTTTCCAAAATGAAATATCACGAGTTTGAAGAAATTCTTTGTGATCGGTAGCGCCAAAAGAACAAATGTATAAGCACTCAAGAACAAATAGGTCGTTCTCAAAAACTAGATGTTTTTTTCCCGTTAGCGTTTCCCATGTGGAGTCTTCCATACCTGGGATTGGACTTGGCCACAATGATTTACAGTGTTTACAAATCTCTCTGTTAATGCCGTCCTACACAACTTTTTCAGATCCGTCATCCTATCTGATCCTGGAGCACCATTGCAAATACAGAACGTACACAGGGGCTGTGGTCGCTTGCTCATTCGTTCGTTCCATCATGATGGCGGGTGTTCATGCGGAAAATCGGAGAAAAAAGCAATGAAAAAACTTGACACTTTCAACTCTTGGGGTCTGCAGACAAGAACGACGTGGAAGGGAAATCTCACGAATCTGCTTGAGCAGCACCCAATGTCATAATATCATTCTTGGCTTCGGGCTCCAAGAAAGCGAGTGAAAGAGGAGGAAGAAGAGAAGAAGAAACGAGAGATCCCTGGGACGAAAATTGCTGACGGGTTTCCACCCCTCTCGGTAGAGACCCCTGCTGCCTGGGAACAACACATCATATTACTCATCCTCCCAAGATATGAAATCAAGAGAGTGAGAGAGAGCGTCATGAGCGTAAAAAGCAGTTTGTTTCTGGCCAAAGTGAAGTTTCTCGCGACGCTCTGATGACATTCCCTTGACATGTCTCGAAACAGCTAGTCAAAATTCGAGCTTCGAGTGAAGATTGTGGCCTAGATCTCTAGCTTGTCTCTCCAAGGACCATATGGGCCTCGTCTCATCAGCATTGTGTAATGTGGACACGAGGGAAAACGAACTTGGCCTCGCATGCGTACATGTACTACCACTCTACGTACTATATACTATATGTACTACGTACTCGGAACACATTATTGAACGTAGACGAGGAGGCGCATCTTGAGTGAAAGACAATCATTCGAGAACCGTGATATATCTCTGGGAAAATTTAGTTCCAATCTGAATGGAACTGCAGGCTAAGCGGGAATTAATCTATAAAGAAGCTCCATAAGCACAAAAAGAGACGGAAGAGAAGTCTTTGTCGAATGTAATAAAGACGAAACTTTTTCTTCCTCGTCTCGGCCTTCATTGGTGGGGGAAATTTACCACTGGACAGACCCACCCAACTGCCACGTGCAATTGAGAGCAATTTCTGTGCAGAATTCCTTAAATGTTCTTGCCAAAAGATTCTTCAGGATAGAATGGTGGCCCGAAAAGAGAGAAAAAGGAAGGCAAGACCAACGAAAGGCTGAATAGTAATGATAATAATAATACTCATGATACGACCGTTCGTTCCGCATGAATGACTGGATGTGTCTTGAAATCCTCCGGCTCTGTAAAAGACATCTGTATTGTTACATTAGCCAGCCGAGCCTTTGTTGTGTAGAACCATATCTTTCGACGTTGCAAAAAGAGGCCTTCGAGCCAAGACCAATTGAGCTTGGAGACGCCGCAACCAAAGTGTGCCAGATTCCTTATCATATTTCCAGGTACACACCAAGAAGAGCCTAAAACAGTCTATTCGAGGGTACATTCGCAAACTGGCTCTCACAAGCCATAAGGACAAAGGCTTGGCAAAGTGGAAGATAAAAATCTTTTCCAAATGTCTGTCTTTATGTAATCTCTGCGGTTGAAGAGCACGTACGTACGTACACACAGCCAGAAAGCGAAGAAAAGAAAAAAGAGGAAGAACAAGTGTGGAACGAGGAGGGAAAGAATCTCTTTGCAGTCTTTTTTTTCTTCTACCTACCGGACCTTCATTTCCCCAAGATTGAGATCTCACATCCACCTGCTGTCAATTTTTATCTAGGCTATTCAAACATCTCTGTTGACCTCGAGAAGTCGGGAAGAAGGTGCGCAAAGGAATTGGAAAAGCCTTTTATTGTTGCCATCTCGAATATGGGACCACAGTGGATTTTGGCGGGAGTTTTGAACCCAGCCTTGGGGCGTCCACCACGACCTTCGTCCTCATATTTATGGGACCTTCAAAGGCTCCTTTGGACGCTCGTCCTCCTTGGTCTGACACTGATGGGCGATTGTGTGTCTTCAAATTATGACACCAGCATGGTTCACCGCCTCCTTCAGGACCGAGAGACACTCATTCAGGATGGCCTCTCATATTTCAATGGGACAACTTTACGTGATATTGAGCAACACAATGCAGGCCATGAGGTGAGGTGCATCATCAGTATTGAGAACTGGACCCGCTGGATGCTCAGCTTTCCCGTGGTCTACACCCATTATGGGGACTTTCAGTTCGGTTTCCACGAGCGAGAAGTGTTCGCGGCCCACCGAGAAATCGTCGTCACAGTCAATGATCTCGATTCGATCACCGGATCCTCGGGAGTGATAGCCTGGGAATTGGGCGAGAAGAACATCCATCTGATCCTCATGTGGTCCGTTCCTTACAATCTCAATTTCTTTAATGCCCATTTCGGCTTTGGGATGGTCCATCTCACCACCAAATTCACCCGAGACATGCTGCCCTATTGGTACAGACGAATGTACGAAGGGGATCCCGGTTCGTATAAACGCGGCGAAGCCGGGACCAGTTTAGTCTACAAACACCACGATGTCTTCATACTCGGCCATCTGGAAGCGGATTCTTATCAGCCGGTGTTGAATGTGTCAGTGATGCCGTGGTCCACCAAGAACCTGGCTCCTTCCATATGGCATCAGCTTTATCTTCAGACGGTGCGAGATCGGGAAGCCCAGCCTTTCTCCAAGGCCTCTTCTCCCAACTTCCATAGCCCTTCGCACCATCACATCTTGATAATCATTCTTCTGACACTTGTGGCTTGCCTTCGCCATTCATTATGGCCTTTATCTCAAGACGAGTTCCGCTACTTTCCGTCATCTCAGCTCGAGACTTTAAAAGAAGATGATTGCAATCAGAACACACAATTGTTCGCTATAAAGCAAGGTCAAAAGGATTCCAAGTCTCTGTCGCCATCGACAACGTCATCAACTTTTTTATCATTATTATCATCATCATCATCATCATCATCATCATCGTCGCCATGGCCATCATCCCTTTCTTCTTTTTCGTCGCCACCATATGGATTTTGTACCCAACGTAGTAGGCCCATCAGAGGCCTCCCAAAGCACATTAGACCCAATTTGTGTGGCCTCGAACTCAAAGAGACATGATTCGTCTTCATCAGCATTTGTCGAAGAGGATTTACTGTACTTCTGTGTTCCCCTCGCCGTATTGTATTTCTGTTGTCGTGATTACTCTTGAGTTGCTTGCTCCAGGGATCGATGGAACTTTCAACCTGGAACAACTTCTACTACTACAAACGCAGCCTCGAGTTTTCCAGAACAGGAATTTATCACGATGGACTGAAAATATTTGAGTTCGTTAGTGCATGACACGCCGAAGAGCTCGCCGAGAAAATGCTCAAAAAACAATTTGCTTTCAGTTTCCCCAAAACTCAACAGACTCTCCTCGTCTATTAGTTTTATCATTGTCACTTTTTGTCACCGTGATCTCATGTCGCTTTCCAAGAATTTGCCCTTGAATTGTGTTTTCGACTCACACTTGCACAAAGTGAGTTTCAAAATGAATTGGTTTCCTGAACGCTCTGATTTAAAAGATAACTATAATGCGAGACTCTTTTGAAAAGTAATGCATTGAGCCTCGTACCGATATTTTCTATTTCTAACTTTCAACGCAACTTTAGGTAAAAAACGTATATTTTATGGAGCAATACACTGCCTATAATTTGCATCCCCGCAATACTTTCTTTGTGCAACTGTGATTTTTAAGACGTACAAAATTTTCATTTCTTTCTTACCTTCAGTTGTCAAAAACGTTTTCAATGCCGTGCTCTTTTAATTTGTCAAACCCCACTTAGTTTTTCTTTCCTGCTCGAAAGATGATCCAAAACTTGTCATGAGAATAAACAGCAGAGATCAAAATGAATGAATGAGCGAGTCCGAATCCTTTGTTTGTTTCTCATGTTCTTATGGGCATTGTACTTGAACCTTGAAATCCTCAATGTTCGCCGATCTCTCTAATTTGGGCGCTCGAAATTTCGTCATGACCTCGACTTTAAAAAGAACAGGGACAAACGAGAAACAAAGCAACCCAAATGCATGCATAAGAATTCCTTTTTTAATGCTTGAGGCCGGCTAAACACACTCATGCCTTTCCAAGTTGAAATGAAATTTGGAACATTAGCCAGAATTTGGCACACACTCAAAAATCGTCCGACAAACAAACCGAGAGCAGCAAGAATTGACTTTCTCCTTAGCTTGATGCAATCTTGCTCTTTTTCGTCCTCCAAGTTGAACTTGAGCCTTTCCGAGAACAAAAGATTGTCCCATAAACACAGAGAACGCATGTTTGATCACCAAATTCGACTTTGAAATGGTAAAAAAGATGTCGGTGCCAAATCAAGAGGAAAAAGGGGAAGAGAAATGCTGTTCCAATTTGACCCACATTCATTCCCAATCAAAGTTTTGATAAAGAATATTTTGCTCAGCCGAGCTTTGGCAAAGTTTTCTCCTGAAGGACGGTGGAATTTGAAATCGTCATATTTCCGCCAGGGTAGCTCTCATTTCTCTCTGGTTCCAGCTCATTTTGGAACGTTGCCTTTGAGTCTCAGAAGGACAGAGCCGAAGAGAAAGAAAGAAAGAGTGTTCCCAAATTGTTCGATTGCGCCAACTCTCACATAGTAGGAGAAGAAGGGGGAGGAAGAGAAAGAAGAATCTTTCTCTCTTTGTTTCTGATCATTTTTCATCATTTGTCCGGAAGATTTACTCTTCCTCGTTTCTTGGCTTGAGGGAGGGCGCAAAATCCAAATACCGGATTGTGTGTCGTTTACCCAAGCTCCTTCATTGCGCGTAACTGTGTATGTGGGTTGGTTTAAGAGCTCTAGAGAGCCTTGTCCTTGTTCTAATCAAAGGCGACAGAAAAAATGGTAAGTGCCACACTGAAGGACCACTTCATTCACTTGAAACTAATCTTTCACGGCAGGTCTCAAGTCTCAAGGAGGATCTGGGAGAAAGATCGAAGCACTAAGTGGAACTTTGTCATCTTCGTTTACCTTTTTCTTGCCCATAGTTTCTCTAGGTAGCTCTTGTTTGGAACGAGATTAAGAGCAACTTCAACAAGTGCTTTGTCTCTACAAATTGTTTCCGCACACTGGATAGCATCTTCTTGAAGACTTCCTCGTCATTATCCTTTGATGTTACTCTCCTCAGAATCGTGAATCAGACGATTGTTACAGTCTTAGACTTCTAGGGTGAAATACGTACAAGAATAGGAAAGGTCCTCGCTTTTGAGAAAGTATTCAGGAGCGTTTGAGTTCATTGAATAAACATTCATACCGGCAATTGTTATTCAGACACATTTGAATAATTCCGATTCCATTGATTTTCAATAGGAATCTCATTTTCAACGACCTTGACCAAAAAGGTAACCTTCCCCAAATGGCTAAAAATGATGTAATCTGGGACTGTACAGGAACGATTTGTCATTGCGATTCTTTGGAGTGATCCACTAAGCTTGATGACTTGAACTTGTGAGACAATGGCTTTGATCTCTCAACCCATCATGAGCACTCGATTGTGGAACAAGATTGACCTGAATCCAAAACTTGGTGAGGCCATTGAGTCAACTTCTGGAAAAAGGGTGCTCAAAGTGAGCCGGATTTTCACATTTTCCAGTGCCCCCAATGGTGGATCCAACTTGGCTTTTGGAACTCGTGGAATTTCTCCGTTTGTTTTTAGCGAGAACGCTAATGAATTTATAGTCCTTGTTAGCGGAAGAGACAAAAATTGCTCCATTTTTTCCAAGAACCCATTGGAACTCGGGGATTCCATGGACACAGAGACAAGTGTGTTGCACAAAATTGGAACCATCAATTAATCAGCCACTCAAGACAAGTTAATAAATGCAGGACCACTTTGTAGTGTACGTTGTTGTTTGCAATGCCATCTCTTCCGAAGATTTATGGCTCATATTTGTGCATCCAATATTCGTTTCACCCCAAGATTGGAGTCTTTACGGAAACTTATGCATGAAAAAAAACAATTCAATTCCTCTCCTGTTCCTTAGGAACAAAATAAATGCACGAAAATACTAGTTTTGGGACATTTCTGAAGAGGGATTTGTATGTCACTTGCGAAAATTATCTTCATTTTCAACGCGTTTCTTAGAAAGAAACACAATTCTTACTCTAATGTTTAACCTCAAACCTCGAATATGATAACTCTTTGTTTCTTTAATTCATTGTAAGTATTCTTCATGGTTTCAAAACTCCACACTAGACTAGTTTTGGATAGAAAAGTTTGTAAATTCGTATCTAAATGATTTGAAAATGCATATGGCAGATATAGGTAGCTTGGTAACCAGCGCCCTCATCGGCGAAATCAGTCCCAACTTGATGCAATATGATCTATTGATCCTTGTTTACCTTGCCTTTGACCTTCAACATTTTGGTGTGAGGAAAGCATCAAGCCTATCATCAAGTAATCATTTCCCACTCTCAAAATAACCAATATGCATTCACTTATTGGCTTCAGGAGGAGCCAAAAGTCGATTAGAATTACAAATTGGCTCATTTCTTTTATTTACACATTGAACCCACTTCCTTCTGTTGTCGAATAAAATACTTGGCAAAAGCGAGAACCATAGTTGTTGTTGTTGTTGTTGTTGTTATTGTTGTTATTATTATTGTAATTCTGAATATAAAATGCATATTGTTTGGCGGGTTAAGAATGATGTCAATTGTTCATCAATATGGATTTGGCACAGATCATTCCTCTTGATTGGCAAACTTGGACTTCTTCAGTTGTTCCCGAATAATGTCTCCACGAATTTGCATTCGCATATAATCCTGATGTTTTGGATCGGGCGATGAAGATCGACCTCGGGATCTTGGTGGAGACCCTAAAAGAGCTTTTTCCTCCATGGCATCGTGTGCAGGTTCCTAGAATATCATAAGACAAAAATACTATTACTAATGGGATTTTGCAATACGAAGAAGTAATGTCGCCCGTGGATGAACATCACGCTGGATTTCTGGGTTTGATTTGCCCATGTGTGACAATAGTTGCACAAACGTTCCCCATTCACTAATCGTGGCTTGTTCTTACGAGGAATTACGAGCGACAACATAGAAACCTTGACCCCATTCCGTGGATGTAGGTCGTATTAAGGTAACAACAATACGGCGGCCATTTCTACTTATGGTCTGAGATAAAATGAAATAATGCCAACTGAGTGAGTCATTGAGCCATTCTCCTTTTAATGTCCTTTAGCTAGTAGATAGTACGTACAGTACGTCGCCACGAGAGTTCCCAAGTGATGTACTAAAACACACTGTACGCACACGTACAACTATTGTAGTAGGTTACTAGACGGCAAGTACAAAGCCCAATTGCGTAGGATACGGAGACAAGAAATGATCATCCACCCAGACTGATGATGATAATGATACTGGTGACCGTTAGGAAATAATTTTGGGTTTCTTTTTCCGGCCTTCACCGTGTAGACAACTTTATAAGAGTGCTCTTTCCAGCATCAAAGTCTCTTGTACCGGCGTTGTCAGTTAAAAAATAGCGTTGCCAATCTCAAAGTTTCTTTCAAGCAAACTTGAGCAACAACTCATTGAAACGCCTTATGGTACGATACATATATCGATTGTAAGAGCATGATGATCTTGGACATTGTTTGAGATTGTGTTGTTATTCTTGTCCAGGCACTCTTAACTTGATTAACTTTTGGCTTAAAGTTCAAAAATTTATAACATTTGTATTGGGGATTTTGTTGAAGCAAATCACATTCCTGTTTTCGCAATAAACATCGGCGTATTTTTTAGCTCAAGGTTTTCGTCTCATTGAATTTTATGCTATTTTTTGAAACCGTGTCAAAATTTCAAAAGTTGCATGTTTTTTCTTGAATAAACCCAACAAAAAATGTTCTATTGACATTTTAGCTTACCAACAGAAATGATGTTAGCAGTCTGAGGGTTGTAACATATGGCAGTATTCATCATTGTAGCTCACTCATTTTTGCCTTTTGCGTCCTCTAGATTTGCCCATCACTAGTAGCCATTAGGGTTTGCGAGCAGCCGTCGCAATTCCCAGTAAAAACCTGTGCAAAAATGCATTAACCTAACGCTACCCTCAAGCAATTTGAGCACTGTTAGGAAAACCCGAAAAGTTGGGTCATTCCAAGCTCTCTGAACTTGAACCGTCACGCTTCAAGACCACAGAAATTTATCGTCAAAGTACGCGAACACAATCCAATTCCTTCGCTCTTTCACCATTTCACCACCAATGCCCAAAGAGAAAGGAACCCGGCAACCACATTTCTGCCAGTGAGATTTGAAGTGTTTGGTTGGGGCTGCTCTGAGAATGCGGTACCTAAAGCGAAATGAGCCTCAAACATTAGCAATGACATTAAGCCAAACAGATTTTCCGGATTATCCACGAGAGTTTTCTCGGGACTACTTCCTTATTTTCTGGTTGCTAGAAATATGTTGGTATGATGCAGCAAATTGGAGCATGGCATAATCCAGTCTAAATTGAAATGTTCCATGTTCCCATCACCGGGGTACAACAACAGCAACACTGAATCCAACTTGGATTTTCATTCCTTTCGTGGAACGATGAAAGGAGTTCGTTCCATTCACAGTTTATATTGAACTAGAAAACTCGCAATCGTGTTACCAATTCCACGCTCTCAGAGTTTATTGTTGTCCAGAGTAGAAAATTGTCATTGAGAAGACCAAAAAACGTGAAAGGTGGGAGAATAAAAAACGTGATGGGCTCCTTTCATCGCAGAGTTGAGACTTTCCTCACTGATTCTTGGACCTAAATCAGGGGATCAAGAGGTGATTTCCGTGGGACCTCAAAGGAAGGCAACCGCTAACCTTCAATCGCGAGCCTTCAAAATGGGCCATTTCAAAGGCCAAGAGCGTCTCACACCAATGATACTTTGAGAATGCCTCCATCTCAATTTGGCTTGGATCGGATCAGAATTTGCCTTTGAACACGCTCTTGCGATGATTTGAGAACCACTCCAGTTGTCGAGTAGTCCAAATCTATTCTACACGTAGGCTCAACGTGACCAACCTTGAACCACTGACCAATGGAAAATGATGCAAGATTAGGAACTTTACGATCCTCGAAAACCATAACCCAGATTTTTATGCTTTCTTGTTCTTTGCTTAGGCCAAATTTGTGGCCGGTGTCCGGATGCTTTCAATCAAACAAGGTCGCTAATCTAACATGCTATCGTTGCAATAACGAACTCACTGTTGTAATCCCCATTCATACATATGGCCTTGTTCCAAATCCTTGCCAAGTTTAGGCGAGAGTTAAGTGCTGTATAAGAAACATCTTAAATAGGGTCTTACAATTGTTTCATTTAGTACTTCTTAGCCTTTCTGGTCCAAGAAAGTTATAGAAGAAAGTAAAGAACAATAAGAATCATGAGCGTGGGCGAAGATTGGTTTCATGTGAAACTGGCAACAAGGAATTGCGTGAACAAGCCAAGGGAAACTAAGCATTATCGATACCAATCCATCATGTTCAAGGCCTTGACACCTATTAACCAAACAAGTCAAGCAACCACAAAATGAAGGGAAATGTTAAGGTTGTAATTGAATTTACAGCCGCTTCATTCTCAACAACACATCCAAAATTACCTAACCACTTTCTGGTTTGTATGAGCTCAGAACACAATGAAAGAGGAAAAGAGATCCGTCATCTTTGAAAAGATGGAATGCGAAGATATGGACGCGAAATGCACTCGAAGCAATTTGTCGAAACGAAATTGCAACAGGTTCAGTTTCGTTCCCACGATCGATTGGTTTAGGTCTCTTTGAACCCAATTGCATTTTGAGGCCCGTCAAACTGGGAATTGCATTCAAAGTCTTTCGAGTTCGTCGCTTTCCGTTCCAGCTCTCCAGTTCCATATTTGTTTCATATCTTGATATCTTTCGCGTCTCCGTCCAGAATCGAATTGCAACTTTGGGTGGTGCCAACCATCTTCTTATATATTGAATAAACCGTCGCATGTCCAAATGCACGGCAAGTGATGAAACCTGTCTCTTGCCGTTGGTTCGAATCAATAACAAACGGCATTCAAGTGGAATTCGAGGTAATATTGCCATTTCCACGAGAGGTCCCTCCATTCTTCCCAGTTCCAATATCAAAGTATTGGATTGATTTGCGAAATCTATCGATGGTGCGCATTGGCCTTTAGTTCTAAAGGTTCGTTCCATGTAGAAGAAAAAGCAGCCGACAATGCCAAGAATGCGGACTATTTTGCCATATCTTGTATGTAAAGTTTCCAATTTATGAGATGTTGGGAACCAAGCTCCATCCTGACTTGCCATGGCAAATGTAGGTACGAAATGAACTTGTAGAGGAAAAAAAGTCTTTCATCTCCACTTGACTACCAACCACCCAGTAAAGGAGAAGAATCGGGAGAAAAAACGGAGAAAGAGGGAGAGAGAAAGAAAGTACTATTATTAGTCGAAGAGCACTCACCCTCCCACCCTATAAATCAAAGCCAGGCCCTCGGAAAGTTTTCTTCTTTCTTCCCTGGCCTCTTTAGTTAATGTTTCTATCAGTGCCCTCCTATACATTACCACGTGTCTGCGTTCAATTGACATTGTTGGCTTTCATCGGATTACATACAATTGTAGAGATTGGGCTTTTCCCCAATCAACGTACTGGAACCAAGATCCTTCTTTGGAACACGCTTATAGTGATAGGTTTATGGTTATACATTGTCTCCAACCACCCTTTTAGGAGCGGTTTACCCTCCCTTTGGCTTCAATTTCATGATATTCCGATTTCAATCGTGTTTCATCCCTCCCTCCTTGCTTTGCGAAGTGGAACACCAATTGGACCATGACCTACAGTGATGTCCTATGAGTAAATTTCCCCATTTCTGCATTCCTTTGCATCCATCGTTTCAACTGTCATAATATGTTGACAAGTCTGATTTGGTTGAATAAATAAATATGAGAAGTATGATCCGCGTGTGGTTGACAAGTCTCGGCTATTATCCCGCAAAATGTCATTTACCCTCAAATAAATTGGAACGTACCTGTCTGGTATCTCTTTCCGCAACGCCTCCTTGTATCTTGGGAATTGCTCCCTTGGCCCCATTATTTTTCTTCGCACCCTCTTCCATTAACGGGCGGGGTTCTTGGGTGACAACTCGGTTGCTTTTGCGGGGGGTGAGAAGAGATTTCATGCCAGTCTTCTTACTAGATGCTGCCTCAGGATGATCATTCTCCGTTCCATCGTGATCTTGGAATCCCTCGAATGCGACCTCATCAGGATTGAACCTTTTCCCTGAGCGATACGAGAGTTGGCAATGTTGGATTACATCCTGAAGTCGACTCGTTCGGGAATCTGGCCCCCCTGTGGATTATGGTATGGGGTGAACAGAGGGATTTTTAGTCGCGAAACATAAATTAACACGTAACATAAGGTGACGTCAGGAGAGGGAAAACAACGTGTTTGAATTCTCTAGACACGAGAGAGAGTATAAGTCATGTTAAGCAGTTGTGAGGTAGTTAATAAATCTCACACTGAAGGTGCCTGCCCCCAAAATGCTGTCGATACTTACGTTGCTCATAAAATTAAACAAAATGCTCGCACAAAGGTGGTATTGGTCAGCATAAAATTTTCGTGAAATTTTTCTCATCTGAACAACTCTTATGGTTTTACGAAAACTAATGTTTATTTTTGGAAAAAATTAAAGGCACAAATGTAAATGAACATTGGAATAAAGTTTATAGAAAAGCTCAACATTTCTTCAACTGTCACTCATTGTTAGAAATTTTAGTGCAAATATAATTAGTGTGAAACATCTTTTCAAAATTTGAGTGTACCTTCAGGTATACATGGAGCTTTCAAAAGAATTAGTATTTTTGAAAGTGTTCCATCCTCTAGTTATTAAGTTCCTTCGACACAGATATTTTTTGCGCAATGTGATAAATCGTGTTTTTATCCCGAATTCAATATTATCACGTGGCAACTGTGTTCATCACTCACCTGTTTTATCCCGATAAACGAGAACCTGCTCCGGATAGACCTCGTTAAAATTGGTCTTAATAAAGATGGTTTTATCTTCATTGGTAAACGTATCAATATGAAGGTGACCTTCTGGATTGTCCTTGGGTTGTGCAAAATATGGTAGTTTCAGGTGAAACTTGCCTGAAAAGGCCTGCTCCCAAATCTCGTCCTCAATCTCTCGAGTCAATCCAATGACAACTCGAGCCACGAGCATCAAACGTGGGTTGGCATTATCTGGAAATTGGAACTCTCATAATAGAGTTGCAGTTCCATAAAATGACGACTAATTCAATCTGGTTTTGAAGCGAAATTGAAGGGTTCTGTCACTCAAAAACGTCAAGGGATAACGTATTTAGGTAAACCGAGAGAACCTTGAACTTGCCAGGTCTTTTGATGCTCAATCTAAAGGATAGTGGAGAATTTGCGCCTCACTTTGAAGCCCTTATTCGACACATTGCGTCTGAGTTTAAAGGGCGTAGAATATCCGCACCTGATCCAAATAAACCAAGCAAGCGAAGAGGCCCTCAACAAACTTTTGGTAACCTCGAAACCCTCGAGAAATCCCCCCCCAAAAAATCCCGGATGAAATTGCAAAGTATGAGTATTGAACATCATTGAAGTGGTCATCCAAGTATGAACATTGGACTCATGACACAATAAACGAGCAGGAAACAATTCATAAATCTGGTATCAGGAAATTCATCCAACCAAAACCAGAGGGCAACCTTCTTAGTCTCACACTCTTTCGTTCCATTTGCTTAAACTTGTGGCATGACAGGCCCACTTTTTTCGAGGTTTGAAATATTCATGCATGTAACCTGAGTTTGGCAGGAAGCTATTTAACATTTTTCGCAGTCCAACTTTCTGAAGGATGTGGTCCAATTTTGGGACGGTAAGGTAAGCAATTCGGGGTCCACAACGATGAACTTGGGAACTAGGTCTTCAAGTCGAAGTAGCCTTTTAAAATTCTTTTGAGAAACCGTCCAACATGGGAATATATTGCCGAAAGATCAACCATCTGGCCCAAAAATAAGGCGCTTAGTCTCCGTTCGATAATTGATTTAACCTGACCTTGGAACATCATTTCCAACTAACCTGTCTCCATGTCACTTAATGCTTGATTAGCTTGCGCAGAGTTGGTATAGAACATCATCTTATCGGTGCGTTGGTGGATGGCAGCCTGGAAGTTGTTCCTCAAGATGAGTTCCAAGTTCTTGAAGTTGGTTGGAAAGTACAAGAATCTCTCTTTGACATGGCGCTGCTCATGTGCCAATTGCATGGCCAATTGTTCCTTCCGCAGTTTGTAGATACCCATTAAAAATGGATTTTGCACATGATAAGCTGTGATAAGCTCCATATCGGGCCTAAAACAAGAACGATTTAGTGGTCGTGGAAATATTTTTTTTTTCCGGGGAGAGAAAATATGAAATCTTTCCATGTATAAAGGTAAGCTAAAGGTTAGAGAAAATGAAGGTATGACTATTTCTAAAGGGCGCAAAATTGTGTGAATCTAAAGGTCAAAGAGAGATTTTCGCCTTTAATTAGCAATAGTTAGCTCATAAGGATATGTCTTCAAAAAAGTATGAAGTCACTTAAAAATGATATAAAATGATTGAAAAGTTTTGAATGTTCATTTTATGGGCGTCCTTGTCCAATCAATGGAGAAGCTTGTATACAATATTCAATAGGGCTCGGATTTTTCAATTTTCTTTTGGCTGCTGAGCAGAAATTCTAGACGTTTCAAGAAGTAAGGTCAGCTGACGATCACGCAACCATCAACCAACAGTTGAGCCTTCGCTGTGAAACGTCTGGGATTTCTGCTCCACAACAAAACAAGAATACTCCTTGCCCTAAAAATCAGCGTCTTTTGACAAGCTTAGAATCATTTGAACAAGAATCAAACAATATTTTGTATTTAAAAAAGAAGCCACTTCTATTGCACCTGCGGAATTTTGCGTCAATGTCGTAGTAGGGTGCGGTGTATTTCTTCACTTCCATAATCTTGCATTCGACCTCCCAGA
>CM021319.1:8375772-8391580 GCA_010645155.1 Tigriopus japonicus
ACGTTTTTTGTTGGAATTGAAAAAAAAAACCGATTTGTTGACATTTGTTCATAAAAAAAGCATTTGGAAGGCATCAAAATCATCAAAAATACCCATTTTATGTTCAATTTTAGCTGTATTCTCCGTTACTGTTTTCACAAATGCCACGAAGACTAGTTTCAAAATTTTACCGACTCCATTAGGAACAGTGGGCCCCAAATCTGGGATTGAAAATATATACAGGGTTGGGCACATCTATTGTCGAAAATTTCAACGGCAGTTTAGAAAGGGAAAACGAGGTTGTACAGTATTTTTAGGCATTCCACGTGAAAATTCAGACTAATTTACATAGGATTATTCAATTGAAACGCCATTTGCAGCAACTACAGTCAACTTCGGATATAAGGGACCCGGCGGGACCACCGAAATTCGTCCCTTATATCCGACCGAAATTGCATGGAAATCGATCATCCGGACCTTCCAAAACAGTCCCTTATAAGCGAAAATCCCTTATATCCTGGTCCCTTATATCCGAAGTTGACTGTACACGTTCAACACAACCATGGAAAGATTGGCATGCCCTGGCAACTTCTGCGGGATCCAGTTCGGCGGTGGCCTTGATGATGGAGCGCTTTGGGGACTTCAGGCTTTTGTGGTGGGTCTTGCAAGCCATGGTCGCCATCCTTCCCTTTAGGTAGAAGTCACATGGGTTAAAGTCAGGAGAGTTTGGAGGCCATATGTTGGGATCCCAGAAGTGGCAGAGATTCTCAGTCATCCAGACAATGGTCCCAATTCTTCAGAGTCGGCCTGAAAGTGGGCCAGGAGGTTCACTACGAGGTTCTTGAAGATGTCGTGGTGCCGTGGATGGTGCCCTGCGTTGGTGGAAAGCCTTATACCTTCCAGCAGGCACGCGGATTGCCCATAAGGCCAAGAAGACCATTGCCTGGATGACTGAGAATATCCACCACTTCTGGGATCTCAACACATGCCCCCAAACTCCCCTGACCTGAACCCATTCGACTTCTACCTGAAGGAGAGAATAGAGGCCATGGCTTGCAAGACCCACCACAACAGCCTAAAGCCCCTAATACCTAATCTGCTCCATCACCAAGGTCCCTGCTGACATGGATCCCGCGGAGGCTGCCAATGCATGCCAATCTTTCCATGGTCGTGTTGAACCTGTTGCCGCCAATGGTGGTTCAATTGAAAGTTCCTATGTAAAATTGTCTGAATTTTCACGTAAAATGCTTTAAAATACTGTACAACCTCGTGTTATATCTCAAAACTGCTGTTGAAAATTTTGACAATAGAAGTGCCCAACCCTGTACGTATTGCATTGTCGGTTCAATTCGTTGGAAAATGTTGCAAATAGCACTTAAACTGGCAACATATTCTCATGAGTTGGATGACTTTTGTTATTATTTACTGAATATGTTCAGAAACTCGTAGATGTCCTTGGAAATGATTAGAACATTCTTGCACAAATTTAGGTTTCTTTGAGTCTAAGCCGTTCCAATTTTTGAAATTTCCATTAAAACGCTCAAAACTAAGAAGGCTTATGGAAAGGGTTTTCATAAGCGACAAGACTTGTCAAAATTATGAAGACTCTTAGATCTGCACAAAAATTGTGAGTTTTTTAGGCCAATACGAATTTTCCGTCTAGAGACTTAAGCAGGGATAGGCAACCACTTTTTTGCGACCCTCGCGCAATTTTAGTTTAATGGGCCTGGGAGCATCGAGAAACGTCCAAAATAGCAAGTACAACCGCCATTGAATTCATGGTGCTGTGCTTGGGGGCCCAAAACACCATGATGATTTATTTGTGGTCCCTTGTACAACCAGCTTCTGTTTAAACGTCTGTTGAGGAACCCTGGACTAGAAAAAGAAGGGTGTTCGAGTCTGACTAAAAGCAGTAGTAATAATGGAGCCTCAGTTGCTATTTCGCATCCAACCCAAGACGACTCGTTCTTTCGAGGCAGAAATAAGTTTGGTTTAGGTTGTTTAACAACTATTGAAAACTCTCCTATTCTTGAATCGAGGCCATTCCTTGTTCTTGAGACATTTGCGAGGCTAAGCTGGATAAGAAAAATTAGACTTCACTAAAACTTTATTCATAAAATTATCATTTAGCAAAAAGTTCCTTGTCAGCAGAAATCAATCAAGTTATAAATAAACAAGAATCCAGCATCATTATGAGGGGACAATCGATTCCCTGTACGGATTCGAATCACATACGGACTTGACCGAGTGACCAAGAGGCCTCCTTGCAATCCTAATCCCACGCCACAAAACCGATCTTTGGCCAACAGATTGGCGTCCACATCTTCCGCCAAAGTCATCGTCAAATAAGCACGATCACACACACAACTTCCGGGGCCGTGGCAAACAACATCCGTGCCCAATCGAAAATCTTGCTCTTGCAAAGCCAAAGCACAAGAAGGTGTTGAGTTAAAGCAAGCCGAATAAGTTTGAGCTGGCGAAATCGGGGCGATTCCGTCGTAGTTGTAAGAAGCTAATCCTCCACGAGGACTGGTGAACCATTGAGTGCAACCATCCGGAGCTCGGAGAGCTATCATTTCAGCCAAACCAGAGCGGCAATCCACTTGAGTGATTCGGATGTTGTAGTTATAGGGCTTTTGGGCACCGGAGTTTCGAAATTTGAAATGGATCAACTCGTCTGAAAATACGTGATATTTAAGTGTTATTCGTTCCATGAGAGAGCCTTATGATTTGGGCTTACTTCGTTTGGTGATGGGAAGGTAAAAGTGGTTACCACTGTTGATACCGCAAAAGAAGGAATTGCCTTTGCCGAATACGAATGGTTTCAAACCAGTTTGAACAATTTCCAAACTATTGTTGGGAGAGCATACACCCGATTGGAATGGTTTGGGCAAGTCAAACTCAAGAAAGTCGACCCTCATCTGACAAGCACCCAAACGAGTCTTGATGGTCACGTCACAATTTTCATTGGTTTTAGAGGGGTCCGACTAGAAAACATCAAAACATGGGTAACACTCACATCTTGCTTACAAATCTATTTTCGTTTCCATACCTTGACATAAGTAACAGTTTCCGTACTCGATTGCCCACATGTTCTGGGGAACTTGCAACAGGTGGTTTTTGGGGTCGGTGCTCGACAACTGCCAACGGGAACGCCCCCTAAAGCGTTACATTTGCCACCCGTAAAGCAAACCCCATGATCGAAGGGTCCCTTGTCTTGGTTGCAAATCCGAACGCCGTGATCAGTGTCGTGAATGAAATCGATCTGCTGATTCAGTTGGGCTCCAACAGTGTTCACCTGGTATCAGATAAGGAAGCGTTAAGTAGTAAGAGCCTCGGCCTTAATTTGCACAAAAAATCTTGTGTCGCTCTGACGGTCACCTTTTTTTGAGAATCTTGAAAGTTTTTTGAAAAAAAAAAAAAAAACTTGATGGCTTTATGGCAAGGTAAAGCATCAATTTTGCTCATGGCTCTTTTTGGGAGTTGTAAATAGTGTCCAGGTTTAACCGGTACGAGGGAATAGTTTTCCATTAGGATTTCTTGCAAAGTTTTTAATTTTACCCCTACTTTCACCCTCCAGTAATAGCGTGGAGAATGGTAAGATTTTAGACACTAAAATATCCTGCCCCATCCTACATATCCTAAGCGCTTCCCCGGACGTTCATAAACACGACGGTTATTTAAAGGCTATATTCTAAAGGATTTAGGCTTAGGCTTATTAGATCAGAAATTCCATATTAAAACTGATGTTCAGTTTTGCCATTTGGTTTGGCTAACTTTTGCATCGGCTCTCTCGTTTCACGAAATAGGAATTCGTCCAACAAAATGGAAACTGTTGGAAGGTTTCCTTCCCTGCAATTCCCCCAACTTCAACCCTATACCATTATATCTTAATGTAAAATTGCTCAGTTTTCTGGCTATTTCGTCAAATTATAACAGTAAACATTTAACTTGAAGGGTCATACCTGTTCCTCAAAGAATTTGATGGTCCCAACTTCACCCAAAATTGGCTCAAAGACCCTGTCAAATAAAGGACGATTGGGAGAGGGATTGCAGAGACAACCACCCAATAAGTTTGAAACGAACAAAATAACGGTAACGGGCGGAATCATGATAAAATTGGAAGGGCACGTAGTTTGGAACACGATAAGAAAGAAACTGCTTCTCTATATCAGACTAAATCAGTTTTGGAGTTACCAATATGAGTGAGCAAATGTGGCAACTTATCGTAATAATTGAATTTTACTCTCGAAACCTCCCGTTTTGCTTGTTTTTCTTTGAGATCAGATGGGAAATTTGGGTTTTGGATAAATATTGATCAAATTGGATTGAATTAATTGATGCATCAGTTATGTTCACATCCATCTCAGTTTGTCGTCCAGAAGGAAAAAAACCCGTCCATTTTCATGCATAGTCATGATTAGAGCGCTATAATAAAAGAGTACGCGCATGTGCCATTTTGGTCCCAAGACGTCGGTTCCATTGTACTGTGGTTCTTGGGTTCGACCTGTTTGAGGCAACTTTACCTATGCACTATTTACTACCAAATTGACGCTCATGATCTCAGCTTACCTTTGAAAGCATAATGTTTGATCTTCATAGCCTTTGAAGGCCAAGACGGGCCAAAACCTTGGGTGCCGGAAGATAACCTTTTTGTTCTCCTTAAACCTCGATGCGCGTTCAAGCCCAGTGCTGCTGTGAATTGACTCGGTAATGTCAGCTCTTGATGAAACTCCACGCTGATTTGCATCAAGTTTCTTACTTTTTAGGAAAACTTAATCTAACCAGATACGAAATTGATTGGTGAATATTTAGAACGTCACTTGAAGACATTAGAGCGTTTTCCTTGCGCACAATATTGCATTGTCATGTGAAGTGACTTTTTTGTTGAACAATTATTTGGCAGCCCTGGTGAAGTTGCGCATTCGTAGCAGTCGTCAGGCTGACAGTGCTACAGACTGTTATGCCTAACTTTGTAAAAAGTTTTGATATTTTGTACTCATAATATATATGACAGAAGCTATTGAAGTAAGTTTTTGCAATTCATCTATCAATTTTTGACTTTATCACTAATTATTACATGAAACTAAAGAAGCTCATGGGATAGAAGTATCATTTCAAATATTGGACCTGATATAAAGCAAATTGTAATGGTTCTTTCTTCACATGAAATGTTTCAAACTTATGAATCAAAGATGCAAAGAAGTTGTATTTGGTCTTGCTGAATATCAAACTCATCAAAAATATTGCAACAAAGAACTTCATACTGGTTTTGCTATTTTTTTTAAAATGAAAATAGATCACCTAAATGAAATACTCACTTTCATGAATGGATAAGCATATTTGGACAATTTTAGCTGGAGATTTGGGGTCCAAACTGGCTAAGAATGGATCAGAACATGGCTTGCGTGTTTTGTAGTACAGGAAAAATTTATTTTGATTGATTGTCAAAACAGCTTGAGAATTATAATAATTTTTTTTATTGAGTTTTTGAAGGGTTGGTCTCACTTCTGACACATCCCCAGCCATTTTGAGCCCGGAATCCCCAGCTTAATTTGTTTGATAACACTCTTCTATTGGAAAGGACTTTTTCCAGACGTCATTGAAAATAACATCAACATCTCTTCAGCAATAAATTCTCAAATCAAAAGTCATTCTTAAATTGATTTACCACCCAGAACATAGTACAAATATTTAGAGGGTATTGGTGAGAAGAAAAAAAATCCAAAAAAGACAAGTGGAGAGCCTGAATAAATGATGGAGAAGAGAAAAAAATGAAAGGCTTTAGCTTAAGATAATATCAGGTGGGAGCAAAAGTCAACAGTTTTGATGCCTGATTTGAAAGACGCACAAGAACGTGTTGAACAGATATTTAGGGGCAATGAGTCCAATACAGTCGAATCTTGAAATAGAAATTTTCGCGATATAAGAAACTTTTCCGTGCAGACCAAAATTTTACTACATAAGAATTCTTGATATAAGAAATTTTCCATTTTTCCTCAATCTCGATATAAGAAACATTTTCAAAGTTTTGGCCTTAGGCCTCTTGCTTAATCTGGTCACAACACAAAACCAAACATAACAAAACAAAGCATTTCTTTCCTTCAAAAAAATAATGAAAGCCCATTTTGCCAACAAATATGCAATGCTTGAGAGTGAAAAAAAATTGTGTGTCTGCCAAAGCAAAACCTAGTGGAAAATAAACTCCAAGGAAGTGTCATGCGAACCCAAGAAAGTCTCTCAAATTTAAAATCAAACTAAGAATAGAAGATTTGCAGTTGAGATGTTCCAAAAAAAAAAATAGCAAAAAAACTTCGTCAGTATGAAAGCCTGGCAGGCTCAAATTTTTTAAAAAGTTGTTTGTCCCTGTATAGGTGAGATAATTTACCAATCATGATAACAAAATTGTACCTTCTATTTTCATTTTTTCTGTCAAATTGAGATTGAAACAAGTTCTTAAGCTTTGTAATAGAGATAAATGCATGCACTTGTTATGTAAATTTATGAGTTTTAATAACTATTTTTTAAAAGCTAATTTTTTGAGTCAATGTCGGATTGTGTTGTAATAAAAGTAAGTTTATAAGGTTATGTAAAGATGAGGTAAACTCCTTTGGTAGTTTCCTTGTATTTTATATCGTTTCCTGAACCAATTTTCTTGAGTCTTGATATAAGAAAAATCTTGATATAAGCAACATTTTGCCGCTGACAGAAAAGTTTCTTATATCGAAATTCGACTGTAATTGAAATGATACTTCTATCCCATGAGCTTCTTTAGTTTCATGTAATAATTAGTGACAAAGTCAAAAATTGATAGATGAATTGCAAAAACTTACTTCAATAGCTTCTGTCATATATATTATGAGTACAAAATATCAAAACTTTTTACAAAGTTAGGCATAACAGTCTGTAGCACTGTCAGCCTGACGACTGCTACGAATGCGCAACTTCACCAGGGCTGCCAGATAATTGTTCAACAAAAAAGTCACTTCACATGACAATGCAATATTGTGCGCAAGGAAAACGCTCTAATGTCTTCAAGTGACGTTCTAAATATTCACCAATCAATTTCGTATCTAGTTAGATTAAGTTTTCCTAAAAAGTAAGAAACTCAATGCAAATCAGCGTGGAGATTCATCAAGAGCTGACATTACCGAGTCAATTCACAGCAGCACTGGGCTTGAACGCGCATCGAGGTTTAAGGAGAACGAGAAGGTTATCTTCCGGCACCCACGGTTTTGGCCAGCCTTGGCCTTCAAAGGCTATTAAGGTCAAACATTATGCTTTCAAAGGTAAGCTGAGATCATGAGCGTCAATTTGGTAGTAAATAGTGCATAGGTAAAGTTGCCTCAAACAGGTCGAACCCAAGAACCACAGTACAATGGAACCGACGTCTTGGGACCAAAATGGCACATGCGCGTACTCTTTTATTATAGCGCTCTAGTCATGATAATAAGAACGCGGGTAATTCAGGCACAATAACAAAATAAGTGGTTTTAAGTTACAAAAAAATATGCAAGCACTAGAAGCCTCAACTTGAGTGGACATTTGTACGCTCAAATGAATAATTTGCTATCACCATTGTGATATCAATAAATCATCTTTTCGAACGAGGCTTTGTTTTTTACTCATTCTGTACTTATTTTATCTTATATGGCTAATAACCTCCTTTAATTTCCTTTCCAAACAAAAGGATGGAATTCATCGCCTAATTTTCATCGCTAAAACCACCTAAATAACTTCCCAAACTCTTGAGAGTCAATCAATGGGAATCATACCTGGACGAGAAAGCAGGTCGTCAACGGCTTTTCCGTTTCTCAGTCAGGCGTAACATTAATCGTGATGATGATTTTGTATAGTCAATAAGTATCGAGGCTTGGCTGATATTCTCTCATCTTCCTTTGACGAGCACATACCCACTTTTCATCAGACGAGCAGGTCTGAAGGCCAAAGAGCGTTTCCAAGGCGACCACATACTCACTCACTTCCCTGCTAAAAGGTCTTCTAAGCAAACCATGTCATCAAGGAAAACCACGAGAGAAGAGGAACCCAGTTACCAGATTAGACCGAACTTTGAGCACAAGTTTCGGCCAGGTGCAGTCAGGGAACTCATTCACGGCATCCTCAACGAGGTCTTGGCCGGGAAATCCTACGAGGGTGATCAAGTGGCCTCATGGTGTGAGGAGATATCTGACGGAATCAAAGAGCGAATCAAGACTCTTGGCTACGATCGATACAAGATTGTGGTCGAAGTTGTTCTAGGAGAACAGAGAGGAGAAGGTGTCCGAATGGGCACCAGATGTCTTTGGGATTCCGATACCGATAACTACGCTTCTGATGTGTTCATGAACGACTCCTTGTTCTGTTGTGCGGCCGCATTTGGCATCTTCTATTACTAGAATGTCCGTGTTACAAGGTTGTAGTGTCCAAGAACTGAAAACCAGGTTTCCTGAAGTGTATGAGCTTCAAGATAAGATCTCTAATGCCAAAAGAGATGGACATTCTCCTGAGCCACCATTTGAGCTCATTCATGTAAATGATTTCTCTCAAGAACAAATCAAGGCTGAACATCGTGCCCTTGAAGAACAGGGGGAAGTTCCAAATTTCCCCGTTTGTGCTGCGATTCATGGAGGTCCTTTGGATTATCCTAAAGCAGTGTCCAAATCGGCGGGCCTCATTGTAAGTAAGTGGGACCATTGCTTCAAGCAATTAGAGGAAGCTCACAAGAAACAAAGTGGTTTGGTCCGATCCCAATCCGACGAGGAAGTATTTGCCACCTTGACCGAACAAAAAAATCCTGATGGAGAGTTGGACGATATGTTCTACAGCACGATCTCGGAGTCTGCTTCCAAGATTTTTGTCTACAATTTCGGATTGGTCAAGAAGCTTTTATCCGCAGGCGATATGCTCTCTTTGCTCCGAGTTTATAGTTCACTTGCTTTGGTTAGAAACAAGTTGTGGTATTACAATATAAAATTGAAAGTTCCTGGAATGGAAAAGCCCTTTGATGATCAATACGTGGATTTCACCCAGTTAATGGAGAGCCTGAGCGAGCAGATCTTGGAATATCACTCTTCCTTGATTGCCACGACCATCCTCCATGATCCAGAAAGCCAAGATTGGACCAATGAGAGAGCTTTCTATGAGGGCGAGAAGGTCTCTCATTGTATTCCAATGTGGTGGTATTACCTCCAAGGAATCAAGTTTGATTTTTGGTCATGTCTGCCTGCCAAAGTGAGTCAAAAACTGTTTGCCAACATCTTCAACAACTCATTGGGAATCCTTACAACGAGATACTACTCGGTTGTTCCAGGTTCTACTCGATTGGAACAATATCGGGGCGATATTCTGGCAATACTTAACATAAGCTCAGAAGTACTGACTTTTGTGAGTAGCGGCATTGAAGATATTTTGGGAGCATCTTCAACAAACCCGGTGGCATTGGAGATTCACACCAAATGCAATCTCTTGCTCAGTACAGCAACGATCAAAACATCTCCATTATCCGTTTACACCAAAGTTGGAACTTACTTTCAAAAACCGAACAAAAAAAGGAAACACATTTTGACCGATGCTCAAGCCAAAACTCATTGGCTTCATTTGATTCAACCGGAGCTCTTTCCAGCCAATTTTGAGGTGATCGAGGACAACCATCAGTTGTTTCTGGTCACCAAATTGATTGCTAACCAAGCAGAACCATCCTGGCCATTACTTATCAATGCCATGATGACCAAGGATTGTGCCATTGCCAAATTAATTGCTTTGCACTTTGGTGCTTTCATTCCTGGAGCTGTAAGCGGTGGGGAACAAGTCCATCATGAACCCAAGATCCACTGTAATGGTTATGGTTGCGATTCACAATGTGTTGGCACAGCTGACGTTGGTTGGCCACAAGCTGTGGGTTCTGCCACTTTGAAAGTGTGCTCAGAAGTGTCTAGAAGTCCAATGATCTTGATCAATATTTTAGATCCACTATTGAACGCTCTCAGTTCCAGTTCTTGGGAAGCTTTGGACAGAGGCAACATTTGGAACCCGAGAAAGCCCGTTTGGGTCCAAGCCTTAATCCAGCTGGTTGATCCATTCGTGGTCCCTGTGGTCCAAGAGCTTCTTGACCTCATGGAAGCGGGTAAAGCTTGGACAGTTGGACAAGTTCCAACTACAAGGAAAACAATCATCACCAACCTTCAAGAGATTGTTCCAATTTTACCCGTCTCAGTTTTGGAGTTGTGTAAGCGATTGGATGAAACTGTTCCAAAACCGGTGAAACCTCTGGGCAAGTCGACGCTTTGTCAACTTTTAGTTTGTAGCCTTTATGGCCTCATTGAAGGCCTCCAACCTTGGCTCAGAAGACGAAAATTCAGTCGCGAGAAAATCGATTTTGTTATCGCTTTCAATGAAGCCCTATGCCAAATCGATACGTGCGTTGAAGTTTTGAACATTCAACAAAGTGCTGACACCACTTTACAAGAGTCAATGGACAAGAACCCGCCTGGTGATCGCGTTTTCGAGGTCCCTTCTCACGAATTTTCGGCAATTCTTTCTGAAGGAGTGGCTAACGAGATCCTTTCCACCCTCGAGGGTTCTCAATCCTTGAAGGTTCTTTACCGTTTCTTTTGCTACAACTCGGATTGGATTCTGAGTGCATTGAAAGTTGGCAATAGGAATGCCACCGCCGAAGGGACCATTCCAGTATTAATCAAGCCTTGGGGATCCGAGATTTTTCCTCCTCAGAACCCTTATGAAATGATGAATCAGATTGGTGGGTTTGTTTCCGGGATCACGGATGATTTAGGTGTTGTGCTGGATTCCAATGGTAACTGTGGTGGTTGTGGTGATTGTACTTATCCATGTTTGAGAGGTACTTTGAGTTTGGTCTGCATGATGAAACCTGCCCTGTTCGAGTCAATGTTGATGTAGAAATTGATGGTTTGATAATATTTCTAATCCATGAATATGCTTTTCAGGCTCGCAAATTACATTTGAAAAGCTGCTGAAGGTGGTTCCACCTTGGGAAGAGTATTTGAAGCATGTACTCACCTACAACAATCCAATGGTCAATCTTCGTTTGGCTCAACTTCGGCCAGAATTTGGGGATGACTCGAAAACGGAACAAAGACAACAAATTTTGGATTCTGCCGAAGATATTCTCTCGATGTCAAAAAGATGAAAGAATTGCATCATCATTCGCAATCAGGTTACTTTAAGAATGTTTAATGTTCGATTAAAAATGCAGTGGGACCTTCAATTAAATGGGCTTGTCATTGAGTTAGATAAGTACACACTTTGGACAAGGCAACATTTATTTCATAAGTTCAAGTGTGAGCTTACAATATTAGACTCTCTCAAGGCGATTGCAATGTACACGGTATCACATTTGTACCCATGACTAAGACTTACTCATATTTGGCACTAGATTAATCAAAAACACCCCTCCTCATCTGACCCATCCAAGCAATCTCTGTATTTGTCGCACACCCATGGTAATGGAATACAAAGTTTTGTGGTCTTGCACACAAATTGCTGAGAATCTCGACAGCCCTGAAAAGGTTTGCGTGAATCGCAAAGCTCTTGGGTTTCATCTGCAAGTTTGAATCATCTTAAGGTCTAATATTCTTTTCATGGAATTGGATGTTAGTACCTGATCCATCCGAGCAATCAAGCTTTGTATCACACACTTGATTATCCAAAATACAAGAGTTGGTTGAATTGCATAAGAACTCCATCGGATGGCAACTTTGGGACCCTTCTCTTTCAGCAGGACCTCCATGGACCAATCTGGTATTATTGAGACACTCGTGAGACCATGCATCCATCTTTTTGCCCATGGGTACGCATATGTCAGAACCACAAATGCCTTCTTGAGAACATGGATGATCAGGAATTGATTCCTGAGCCTGACTCGTGAGAGGCTAAGAAAGTGTAAAATTTGAAAATTTACAATATCATCCTAGACGTCACATGTTGACGTATTTGAAATAAGATTAAGGGAGTCTCAAAATAAAAGATGAAAGAAAAATGAATGATCAACAAGTCAGTTTAACGGCTATTGAGTGTACTCTCAGTAGAGTTAGGAAGAAATTATATTTTTATTGTTGATTTTGATCATTATAGTCTCCAACCAACTCTCCGCATTTCAAACAGAAGGCTACACAAATTAAAACAGTTCGGGTATGCTTCAGGCCGGTAAACTAACTACATTATGACTATATCTTTTAAATTGAAGTGTAATTAACAAGCGACCAACTCTTTGAAAAGCTTACCACAAAGTTGAGGATAGTCAAACCTTGCCCAATGTCAAACACGTCAATTTCTTCAGATCCATTTAGACTAGTGGAATAGACCTTTCTTCGGGTTGGATCACCCAACCAATATATCCGATCGTCGCCCAACTCGATTTCGTGCGAGTTCTCGCCCATTACTCGAATGGTTCGTAACGCTTTGCCACTGTAGTCGGATGCCACCAGGTATTCATCCTGATATTCCAAAGACAATATTTGGTGGTGTCGGACGTCTAATGCGACCGCATTAGGGAAGACATTTTTTGCGGTTAAAAGGAGCCCTTTGGACCCGTCCATCATCATTCGGGTGAGGACACCAGTGTAAGTATAAGTGAAAAGAAACCCTATGTCGAATGGACAAAGGTTGTATATGAAAGATAATCAATCGAATATTTATAACGTTTACCATCTGGAGGGGATAAGGCGATGAAAAGAATGTAGTTTGGAGCCTGATCCAAGCGAAGTTGGGCATGAGATTTTCCATCCAATGATAATACAGCGATATCGCTTCCCTCTGTTTTGGCGTTAAAATTGGTCCAATAGATGTTATTTCCAATCCAATCTAAAGCTATACAGCCTGCCATAGAAGGCGTCAAGTCATCTTGAAAGATCAATGTCTCTGACCAAGCGTCGTCAAAACATCGTCGAGTTATGGTAGTGCCATTTTTCGAAAACGTCTTAAAGAGATAGATACAATCATCTGCTTCGTGATAAACCAAATCTTCAAGAACATCATAGATTGGTCCCAAGGATATGGTATTCTGACCCTTTAGATCCACATGATACAATTCATTTCTTGACAAATGTTCAACGTAAACCTTGGCTATGAAACCGGATGTGTGATTATGAGTCACAGATGGCGCTGCTGAAGTTAAGGGTGGAACGGATGAGGTGATGGAAACACTTGTTGTGCTCGAGGATGGTCCATAAGTAGTAGCATTCAAGTTAGGTTCCATCGTTTCCATTGGAGTTGTAGGTTCCTCACTGGAGCTTGGTAAAGTGGAGTTCGGTGATGGACTAATGGAAGTAGATATTGGCGAGGAAGAAGATCCCATCGAAGTTGAAGTAGAATCCAGTGGTCGCATGGTTGTAGTGGGATGTGATCCATTACTAACAAGGGCTCCTGGTTTTTGCGGTGAAGATCTACTCACACTCAGCGAGATTCCGATTACTAGGACAAGTAAAGTGATGAAGAGACAAACCGAACTGATTATCACCTTCTTGGAGAAATGAATGGGAGGCAAGCGTTGCCAAAAGGACCCTCCAGAACTTGGAGTTGAGAAAATGGGATCCGTAGATCCCATGTGCTCGTTCAATCGGGCAAATCCGGTGCTCATTTTGATCACAGGTCAAACACTTTGGAATACAGCCCTGCTCGGGTATTGAATTGATCCAAAAACGTTCGGCTTTCTCATCCAGTTCAGCAATCATACCTTGGAATCAGCTATTCAACACAAGGATGACATTCCCTAGAACTTATCCTGAATTTAGGCCACACGAAGAATGGAAGTATTTGGCGTAATGCTGAAACTCGGTGAATGATTGATTCAAGTGCTTTCTCGGTTGAAAATGCACACAACATATGAACGAAGGCCTAACAGATTACCACGTTTAGCGATACCTGCAAAACTGCGCACTCGTTCATGTCTGCCAATGGTAGACGCCTGCCTTTAACTGCCTTTTTTCTTCCTATTTTACCACTCATTGGCGTCTGTATTATATTGTTGTCGAATTGCTCATTTTTGCTCATGTATTCAAGTTCTTTGCCAATGTGTACTAAGTCACAGGTAGACTTTTCCACGGATGGAGAGGTCGTTCTGTCCGATTCAAGTGGGGACTCTATAAACAGGTTGAAAAGCATTAGAAAGAGTGCGTGTTGTGATGACACATTCTAGGTAGTACAATATGTAATACATGTCCCGGGAAGGTTTTTAGTCAAGTCATTAGGGCAGAATGTAATGGAAAATACCGTGGGAGATATGCTCGTTGTTTCAGAGAGCACGAACTTTAAGGCAAAATTAATTTCATTCACGGAACGTCGAATATCGACGTAGTTGGTTTGCCCATTTGATCATTGTATAAAACACGACTTTTCAATTCGATGTTTGTGGACAATTTCTCTTTGTTTAACTTATTTGAGCCTGAGTTCGTTTTTTAAGCCAACTCAATTTTTTCTACTTTCAAGGGTTGTCCAGATCTGTAAACTAACTCGTTAACATCATAACGTTTGATATGAATGCCTAATATATATGTTATATTATGACATTTATTTAATTACAGGG
Organism: Tigriopus japonicus; assembly: GCA_010645155.1. Lineage (NCBI taxonomy): Eukaryota > Metazoa > Arthropoda > Copepoda > Harpacticoida > Harpacticidae > Tigriopus > Tigriopus japonicus. Next base: position 8,390,309 of record CM021319.1, read on the forward strand.
AGATCCTTTTCCTTGTAGCGATAATAACAAATCCAAAAACTAACGCCCACAAAATTTGGAAATAAGAATATTTATTGTTTAAGGTATATAAATGAATAAAACTATGAAATTTCTCTGGGGGCAGCAAACTTTTAGATCGGTATTTCTTTGACCACGAACACTCATCGTAGACTTTTCATCACCACGTCTTTTTAGCGTGCGACTTCTTAAAGCGACAAACCCTATTTGTACACTTGTTTGCAAAAGAAAAGCGAATAAAATTTGATTTTCATGTGGATTTGTTTCATTACAAAAATTAATGCAACGTATTTCTCACAGTGTAGACAATTTTCCCAACAGAGATCCCCTTACTTTTGTCAAGACCTTGTCTCATACCTTGTCACATTAGTTGTTGCTTTTTAGAACACATCCGAAAAAATACTTTTCTTTGCCGAACGTTTTACATAGACCACTGAATTCCGGAAATACGTGATCCAATGTCTCAGGAGCGTCGAATTTATGACAAAAAAAACATGAAAAAACTTATTGGAAAAGTTACTTTTTGTAAATTTGAGTACATTCTTATGGTTCCAATTCATTCCTTGATTCAACATTGATTCATATTTTTATTGTAAATTGAATTGTAAAAAAACATTCCGTTTGATAAATTCAAGTGTAAATTCATGGAATCTATGCATTAGAGACTCAAGCGGAGGGCAATGTATTCGTAACTACTGTTCGTTAAGCAAGGCACAGTTTCAAAACATCATTCCAATGTAGCGTGTTGTATTTGTGGGGGAAACAGTGAAGTAGAATGAGAGACCACAGTTCAATGAATGCACAGTGAGCCCAAAGGTGGAAATTTCAGATTTTAAACTGTAGTAATAGAAAATATTAGATTGTTTTAAGAAATGTTCTCGTGTTTTTTGTATTTCAAGCCTAAACTAAAAAGTTATGTTCAAAATGATGAAATCTGGTGGTTTGTTGGATGTCAAAAATTAGGTTTCTGGACACATTTATAAAAAGTAAATTAAATCGCATATTTGTCCATATATTTGACTGAAACTTTACATCAATGCTTTCACATGCCATGTCTAGAAATCAATTTATTGGCATTGTTCAATTTGAACAATTTTGTTGAATTTATTTAAACCAAAATCAAAAATTCTCGTTTCGGACGAGTAAAAAATTTCCACTCTTTCATCATAAGCTTTCGATTTTAGGGAGTGTGCATCATATTTTGTTAAATTGAAAAAATAGATCATCATTTTTGCAGATTTCTTTGGTTTATAA
>CM021319.1:8392051-8431405 GCA_010645155.1 Tigriopus japonicus
AATTGAACAATGAAGGAGCCCGATAAAGAAGAGAGGAGGACTTCATTGTTCGAACTAGCCTTGATTCCTTAGGATTTGGAGGTGCTCTCAGAGCGCACGTAAAACCTCTACGATCGCTACAACTGATGAATCGCTACAACTGATAAATATGATACTGATATTGGGAGGGTTTTTTCTCTAAAATGTTGAAATAATGAGTTTCGTCCAAAGAGAATCACGGTTTGATCCTAGAAATAACTGAGTGGAAGGTATCCGTAAATATGTTAGTTAACAAATACAGATAAGTCTTGATTGGGATTTGGAAGTATAGTTGAATCAATATGGTAGGACAAAGTACTCGTAGATATAACCAGGCTTGAGTATCGTCTCAGTACAGAAGCAACGATTTGGAATTGAAAAAAAGAAACTTAAAAAGGGATTATTTTAAGGAGAGAATTTTTGAAATTTGGGAAAACTATTTCGTACCACTTGGACTTAAAAAAGCATAGAAAAATACCCAACCAAAAAAACCCCAAAGGATTCATTCACTCTTGAATTAGAATTCGTGGGCATTTCGCGTAAAATGTCAGCATCCTTTCATAACCGTAAATTTTAGTTCACCTTAGATTATCTTTGCACTTTGGCAAACTTTAGATGCGCACACTCTCCAATGAGACATTTAAACGAGGAATATAAAACCAATGGATTGGCATGGAGAGTCATTCAGTCTTACATCTTCCTCGAAAGTGTCCACCAAAGCTCCCAATTTACAAATAATGAAGGTAATTTAACACAATACAACCATTTCTTCGGAGAGTGTTCGCGAGATCTCCCAACCTCTTATTTCTAGGGCTCTACAATCTCTTTCCTGATCATTTCCCTGGCCGTTGCTTTAACCCAATCGATTCCCCAAGAACCAGGATATGGTCCAGAACACCACGAGCCCGCTCACTATGAATATGGTTACAAAGTCCATGATGACAAATATGGCACCGATTTTGGTCATAGTGAAAACCGTGGTGGATATGTAACCAAAGGTGAATATCATGTGCTTCTTCCGGATGGTCGCGTGCAAACTGTAACTTACTATGTGGACGGCAAATCGGGATATGTGGCTGATGTGTCATATTCTGGAGAACCTTACCATGGTCCTGCAGCACCTCATCACGCTCCACCTCCTCTTCCTCCGCCCCATGTTGCACCGCCCCATCATGCACCGCCCCCTCCACCTCCACTTCCTCTACATGAAGCCTATCACCAGCCACCTCCACCTCGTTACGGCTTTCATCATTGATCTAGATTATTAGAATGACCGAAACGTCCAGAGCCATTTAATCCTGTATTATTATTACTATATTATTATTTCCTAAATATTCAAGCAATAGAACATGCACACTCAAAAGGGAAACGGCTTCATCGTTATTCGGTAATGAAAATGATCAGACCTGCAATTGCTGACAAGAACTCCTCAACAAAGCTTAAAAATAAAATGTTACCGTCATGAAAAAATTTCCGTAGAGAAAAGTAATCATTTTTTGGTAAATAAGTGGAAAAGAAAATAATTTTAAAAAATGAGATTCATCAAACTTATTTCCCGGAGAGTTTTCTAAAAGTGTTGGTCAGTGGATGGAATATGTCATGATATTTCATAAAAAGGCTGAAAAAGTTCGAAAGAACAAAATAATCATGTAACAATATAAGCTACTACATGTAAGCAGAATAATTGTTAAAATCGTTTCAGATCGTAGAATACCGATAAAATCGTTCAAACAACGGTAAAGAAATTGAGAATTTAAGGTTAGATGCATAATTCACTTTAAATCTTGTATTTCTTATGTGTTTAACGTTAATTCATTTTTAATTCAAACCACGGAAAAACTAACCTTCCCAGGTTTTTGGACCAGAATCTTTTCGATTTTGTTGTCTTTTGGTTTCGGGAGATAATTTCAATTGCTCTCAATCTCAGGTGATGAAGAAAGAGTGTTTTGACATTTTTTTTGTTTTTTTGACTCAAAATGATACTCTAAGGCAGGGGTAGGCAACCGCGGCCAACATGTGGGCTCAAGGGAGGTCTTTGGTGGGCCCAGGAGTTATTGGGAAAAACAGTGGGCCTACGCAGGAACCACTGTACTTCAGGACGGATTTCAAAAATACACACTGGGTCCGATCATTGTACTAAAATGTGAGGTTTTTGCAACAAATATATTGTTCCGTTGAATTTCCATTGTACTAATTGGACCCAGTGCGTATTTTGAAAGTAATCCTGGCTTGAGTCATCCTTGGCCTACGAGACATCCATAGTACTGTACTCGTGGATCCAAGCTTTGTGATCGTTAATTTGTGAGCCCCTGAACCTACCAACGTCTTTTTGGTGGGCCCCCGACCCAAAATTGGTTGCCGATCCCTGCTCTAAGGTTTGGGAATTACCAAGACAGTTTTAAATTTTTCAGTCATTTATCAAATTCAAGGTGTATAACATTTATTGATAAATAGTAAATACACTCATAATCATAAAAAAGTAGTTTTCTATCCGTGGTGGTAATGAGGCTTGGGTTGGTGGTAAGCCTCATGAACCGGGGGAGGAGGGGGAGGAGGTGGGGCGTGATGGGGTGTGGCTGGAGCATGATATGCCTCGCCAGAATAGGAGACATCAGCCACGTATCCCGATTTTCCATCCACATAATAAGTCACCGTTTGCACTCGACCATCCGGCAAAACCACGTGGTATTCCCCTTTGGTCACATAACCATCGCGGTTTTCATTATGGCCGAAATTGGCTCCATATTTATCATCAGCCACCTTGTAACCGAATTCGTAATGAGCGGGTTCGTGATGTTCTGGGCCATAACCGGGTGGTTCGTGTGGCAAATGCTGAGCATTGGCCAATATTAGGCCAAAACAGAAAACAAGGCTCGAGATCATCTGAAATAAGTGAGACATTCATTAAAGCCTTTGCTAGAAATTGATATGTTGGATCTTACCCTCATGTTGATGGATTGCTTTGGTTGGCAACTGGATAAAGTGTCCTTGGAGGTAGAAGCTTTTATAGGATTCAAAATACATGTGATCGTCGATACAGTTCTGTTGGGTGCAAATGTCTTGAACGAGGGTGTTTGTGCGCAACCACTCAAACGCAACGCATTTGTTTCATACATATTGGATCTTTAGCGCTACTTAACATTTGTCTCACAATATCTGTGCCATCTGAGTGACAAAAAAGCGAACTTTCAGCATCATGATTAGCAAGTTTTTTTTGTTGATTTATGGCTGACCCTCGTGCATTGACTTCAATTTAGAAACCTTGGCAGCCAAATCAAACAAATAGTAACTCAGTCACGTTGTTGCGCGGAGATGAACACGATTATGACCATTAATGCATTGTTACAGGTGTCAGCTTGTTCAAAAGAACCATTACGATGCGACGAATTCACTTTATTGGCTTGAAAACGACAAATTTGCTTCGTCATGAGAACCACAAGAGGATGGCCTAGAAATAATGGGAATATGATAGGTCTACCTTGATCTTGGCAAGAGTTGCAGTTTTTTTCTCCAACCCGCAAATGCATTTCCAAGATCAAATAGACCTTTCTTTCTGTCTTATTGAGGAGCCGGAAGGAAAAGCTAGATCCTCTGAAAATGAACATTACAAAAAACACGAAACATTATGAGATGAACTTTCTTTGTAATTGGTCGGGACGATCAATATCTAGGAGTAAATACATGAACGCTAAAGATCATCTTTGTCTGTTTACCTCTTGTTAAACGGTTGTCTGACCATTAAAAGTCAACAAGATAAGATGAACGGACACAGATCACGAAAACTGTCTTTATTCAATATAAAAAAAACGCTCAATCATTCAGTTGTATCCCTTGAAGCCTCCTGAAGATTTGTGAGGGGTGGAATCGAATTGGGCTTTTCCCGAGTACTTCACTTCAGCCACATAACCCTTATATCCATCCACAGTATAGGTCACAGTTTGCATCCGACCATCGGGCAAATGCACAAAATAGGTCCCCGAAGTGGAATCTCCATTGCGCTTTTCGTTATGTCCAAATTGGGCACCCTGATAATTGTCATTCACGTTGTAGCCATAACTGTAACTAGCGGGTTGATGGTTGCTATCATGGCTGTAACCTCCAGATCCTCGATGACCTCCCCTTTGAGGCTGAGCCAGGGTCAATCCAATGAAAACCAGGGATAGAAAGACAGGTTTATACTGAAAATGAACACAAGTAAATTCCAATCCATATTCTTTAAAGTCGATGTCAAGTGTCACATACCATGGTTGAGAAGTGGTGGGATGCAATGGCAAAGTGGAACTGGTGAAATTGAAGAGCCATTTCGCACTTTTTATAGATATGCCGTGGTGCACTGCGAATTCTGGAGCGGGAAATTAGCCTAGTTCCTTCGTTGCTTCCTTCCTTGTCCACGGGGTTGTCCAAGTTTCGGACATTTGATGCCGGTGCATCTGATGAAAAGGGCATCGTGTCATGATTAGACCACTTATTTTCTCGCACTCGCGGTCTCCGTGGACATGGAAGGAAGCACGTTGGCCATTGATGAATCGTCTTCTGATTTCCCGAAAGCTTGGTTATCCTTGAACAACAAGTGATCAACCAACACACCTTCACACCCGTGTCGAATCTATGTTCGCTGTGAACTAATGTGCGGCAGATTAGTCTACCGCAAATCATTTTCCCCTTGAGTTGAACTGAGAGTTGGACTTTTTTAAGAGGAACATTTATGTTCTAAAGGCATCGTTCATTTGAATTGACGACGTATTTGTGTGATGCGTAAGATATTTTGGATGCTGGAAAATAATCGCTGTAACTTGTTAGCTAAAGTAGAGAAAATTTATATAAGTTGAGCGTTCCTTGACTAATGAACTCGTCGGGGAAAGATTCAATGTGGAATGATGTTAGCATTGATTTATTACTTAATTTTTTAAGAAGCTTTGGCATTGAATAAATTCTATTCAGACATTCTGTTTTGTGTGGGCACTCCGTTTATTTGAACTGAAAAAAAGACGTTTAAGAGCCACAAATTGGTCGGGTTCTGTTGACATGCCAAAAAATGTGTTAAATTAAAATGATGTTTACAAATATTGACCCATATCAAATTTCAATTTAAGAATTGTCCATATCTACCAAGATAAAATCACTTGAAAGGCAAATACATTGTTACCTGGTATCTGTTCGGCGGTTGTTAAAGAACTCTTATCATTTGCATAAGAAAATCAAATTCCTTTATTCAGAGAGCTTCATTGTTATTGCGCGATTAAAACTCACACATAAAACTATTTGTTGATCTGGTATCGCAATCAGTATTAACAATTTCTGCAGTATCGCTATCCAAATAGTAACAATCGCCAACATTGGCGTGGCTCAGTACATAAGGTGGAATAAGATGAGGAATATCCAACTTTGAAACCCAAGCCGGAAGTGGAGGAGGACTTTCCATCATATTTTTCATACCAACCCAAGGGAATCCTAAAGAAGTTAGCAATTTAGGTTCAGAATTATCAAGCAATTATCGAAAACAAATCTTACCGATGGGATCATATTTGACGAGGGAATTCATTTCGTCGTAAATAATCGTCTTATTTCTGGGTTCGGGCAGTCGTCCATTTAAAAGATTGCACGTGGCCACGCTTTCTTGCCAAGTTGGCGCAATCCCGACGTAAAGTTTTATATGGTCCGTCCAGACTTGAGCCAAAAATGTCGGAACATCGCCCAAAACCGCTAAAGCAAGGTTATTGGCCTTTCCCACTTGACATTCCCCGTTTTTAATACGAAAGGCTGTAAATGTGGGATCTACCAATAAACGCATGAGACAGCGGTTTTCTGATTCGAATGGATATGTTTGGTTCACTTCCATGGCAATATCGGTTAGAAAATATTTGAGGAACACCCGTTGGACCATGACTGCATCCACGGTTCCAAGTTGCAGAAAACTCAGGGATAAAATAACGAGTGTTGGAAGCATGACGATTCGAATGCAACTGTGACAGCTCATTGCTCCAAAAAAGTTGCTACACCCAATACTTGTTTTATCTAAAGAAAAGGATCTTCTGAGAGGTACTTGAAAACTATTTTGAGCCTTTCTGAGACCTCAAGGACTTGGGAGTTGCATCATCTTATGGGTTTTGTGTGATTGATTGATACTAATCATACCCAGATTTCCGAGTATTTATAAGGAGGCCACGACTTCAAATTGAGACACAAAGAAACTGACCGATAGAGTAAGTTCACAGTGGAGCCAATTGGGCACTCAATCAATCAAGGAAAGGTCCTATCGGTGTTCCAATACGTAAGTGCATTTTCCCGAGAATTGGACAACCGCACATGAAGGCAGAAAACTAAACTTGACACGTTTGAAATTTCCGTTTTAAGATTGTAAAAAAAATCCCGATGATAAAAGGCCAGCTAAAAATATACATGCATTTGTTTTTTATGCTGTTTGTTTTCAATTGATTTGTTGGTTAAAATGTTGTAACTATGACATATCTTAAATTTTGTGTAAACATACGTAAGGAAATTACTTTAAAAACATGCAAACTCGAATATGTCGAATAGTTTTTTGACATATTTTTGCACACATTTTTTTAAGTTGCAAACATTACTTGAGTCGCATTGCCAATAATTTTCTTGTACTAGTTCGGTAGTTTTTCTTCCTATTTACGTAAATGCATCTAAATTCATTAAATGAAAGCACGAAATCGTTGATAAACAAGTTCTGGCACTTGAAATTGGACAAATTTATTCATACAAATAAATTTATTACAAACAAAAAAACAAAAAAGGACAAATTTATTATTGAATTTAAAATTATTCATATAAAACAAAGGAAAGATGCCGGTATTTTTTCTCATATTATTGTTATAACTATAAAATGAGATTATATATGTATACTATGTTATGTAAAATTAATGCATTTTATCTTCTGGAACCAAGTTACTGTCTTTTTAGAAGCTCTTTCGAAATGATAGAATGCTGAGTAATAGCCCTGTACTTATTTACTGAAATTATTTCAACAAAGCTTGATGTCTTTCCTGAATTGCCTTTAAAAAAAGCAATAGTGCACAAAAATGTATTCTAGTAATAACTAAACTGCGCCTTTTTTCATTGCCACTGGATTACTAAATGGGAATATGTTCATGAGAAACAAGATAACAACTAATTTCCTCTACTGTCACACAGAAGGCTTGCCACAAAAGAGCGACAAAACTGTTGAAATATTTTAAAACTAAAAATCTCAGATAAAGTTATGAAAAAATGTAATATCTTTGATTCAAGGACTCAACTATCTGCAACTGAAGATTTTCGTTGGCTGTTTTGCGAGGTGCACCTTGTACTTTCACGATCTGGAAATTTGGATCTGGATTTGAAACTTAGTTTAGCCAAAAATGGCTCTTAACACAATTTATGCCAACATCATGGTTTTTAAACAAAAGACATGGGAGCTATATATATATTGGATGTTAGGTGCCCTAATTCAAATGTCTCAAGTGTACTAAATAGAGCATAGATAACCCTACTCGAGTATAGTCCCTGTACATAAGCTGCGTTTGAAAGGCAGCTGATGTACTCATGCTATACTCGAACATTGTTATTTTTAATTTACTTTGGTATTCTTGAGCCATTTGAATTAGTGCACCTAACATATGGGCATAAAGACTTGCACGAGGATTTCCCATTGTTTATCCAAAGTTCAAAGGTTCATTTAGATTGGTTGAATCTTCATTATGGATGACCAGTTTTACTTTGCGGTTTTTTCTGTACTCTCGTTTTTGAGCATACGATATGAATTTTGACTGAAACTTGTATTTGACCTTGGTAGCTTAAGAGAGTATTAAATGGTATAACAAGTCTCTAAAAAAGACACTATGCAATCGCTCAATTTACATTAAATTTCTCAAATTTTGGCCTCATCTTTTTCTGATCTAGTTTGAGTAGTTAGAGAGCGTAGAAAGACAAGTTTGAGATGTGGGTGTAATATTGTAACAATGAGAAAGCAATCTTTATTTCAAAAAGATTAATTATCCGTCCCGTAAGACGTTACAGACATAAGATTGTTTAGTGGGCAGTATTTCTCACAATATACGAGAAGACGTTCCACTTGAAGTCGACCATGGAATGAAAAAAACTTGGTTTTGTCGAATGATTTTTCTGAGAGCTGAAGTGAAGGGTTCGGGTTGGAAAGTATGGATTTCAATATCAACCGTAATCATAATCGTGAGCTCAAATGATCTCATCAATATATATTACGTGGTAGTGTATAACATCTATAGTAATCTGAAATGGCTAACACCCACTCACAAAATTCGAAATACAAGTACATCAATGTCCGGGGTTCAATCACAGTTCAACGGTTTCTTCGCGAATGTCTATTCTGTTTTCGTTCGAGAGGAGGTGAATTGCCCATTAATCGATTCGCGACACCCTTCGTCGTTGGGCAGAAAGGCCAAGAGTGTCTTCTTTGTAGGGTTTTGCACAACAATTCGTAAGCCATTGCCCTGTTTTGGTGCCACCAACCGTGATGATCATCCTTGGTTGCCATTGGCATGGGTAGTGTTAGTGACTCTTGGTTCATTGGTTATTCATGGCACGTAAACTGGAAGATATTCGATCCAACTCTCACCGACACGCTGAAATTTGTCTCGTTTGCGCTACAATGCCCAATGAACTCGCGAGGGGAACGCGGAACACTTTTGGAACACTCTCCTAAGAAACAGTGAAGTAGGGGGTCTTCTCGCCATTTGTCTGCATAAACGTGAAGCAGATTTGGTTCGCAATCCTGGAACTTCTGGGATCGTGACTTTCCCGCGAGGCCGTTTAGGTTCTTTTGTGTTTTTTCCACCTCTGTTCCAACATGAACCTCAATGGTTACGATTGGAACAAGGTCTGTCTTTAGCGAGAGATGGCTGGATTTGAACATTCTTTGGCAGATCAAGCTTTGAGGCTGTCAAGGGCAAAATGGGTCTTTAATTGAAAAATTCTTTCCCTTTCTTCTTCTTTTTCAATCCAATTGTTACAGGAACCATTTAGTGGACGATGGGCCTGCCGAAAGAGAGCGAGAGGCAAGGGGAGAATGACCGTTTTCCTGCACTGATGGCGTCCACTGAGGAAACTTTCTTGGATGTGAATGCTTTCTTTTAATTTGAGAGGACTTGGAGGAATCTCTGGAATGCCAAAAACGTCCACATCCCAGCGGCTTGTTCTCATGACATCTCCTGGCTTTTGACAGCTTTTCCAGAAATCCAGAGCCCCCTTTTTCCTCGATCCGGCATCAACAAGCTACCCTGAGGTTCTGAGGAAAGTTCAGCTACGATGGATGTAATTCTGATAAACGTTTGTTTCACTACCAGCTTTTATCTATGCATCCGCTTGGTTTACTCGGAGTGCTTAGTTTGAGAGCCTCGCGATCTTTATGATGATGACGACGATTATTTTGAAGGGATCTTAACGAGCATGGGTCTCTTTCAAGGCTACGTATCTATGTTTAAAAGCAGGTAAACAAATATGCGACCCTCTTGCCGTGCTGTAAGTTATCTTGTTGCTTTCGTGTTTAATGCCTCCTCGTTTGTGTCAAACCCCAGGGAGATTGAAGCCGAAGTCGAACGCACTCGCCAGCGATTTGAAAACTTTTCTTGATCCATCTGCTCCTCCTCTCTATGGAAGTGGGTTGAACTATCATCAAGAAGCCAGGGGCCCTTTCAGAATCAAGAACCAACGCTCCGAATGTATCTCAGAAGGTGAAGAAGTCAAGGCCGTGGAAAAGTTTTTGCCCCCTCAGATAACCCGTTGCTCGGCGATCTTCGGTTTTGGCATCCATCGGGCAGAGAACGACCGACTCCTTGGGGAACAACCTCGAAGTTGGCTATCACTTTGTTGCCCTGCAGCAGCCTCCATCGTGAGTGAGCTCGAGGACTCTCAATAGCCTGAGCTCGCAATCAGCCCTAATCGATTTGCATTTCAAAGAGAGCCCAAAAAGCGGGAAAAACTTCCCGCACCTCTTCAGGTGACATTTTGGACCATCGGGCTGAATCTGTTCGAAGGTAAACATGGCATTGAGTGAGATGGCAATGGTTTCTTTCTATCACATGGGTCTGTGAGGTCATCACCATATTCGAAAATGCGAGTGTCTTGGTTCCCTATTTTGGATGGACCATTCAACTGTAATCATGCTTGAAGGTTCACGGAGATAGGGAAAGAGGAGCTCCGGTGATGATATTTGTTGAGTAAACACTCACCACAAAAGTGGGTGCAGACCGACGAAGACCACCAAGACGAGTAATACGTTCGAGTGGAGTGGAATGGAGGGGACCAAAGGGTAGAAAATGGCGCCAAATGTCGATGTTGACAATGTTAAGATTTGCATAGAAATGGGAACCCAAGGGAGGAACGAGGATGATGCCACCAGAGGCTGGTTGGCTGGAACCGAGGAGTCTCTTCCTTTTTCGTCGCTCCAAGCTCAAAATCCTTTTGTCTTTTGTCATCATTCAAATTGGCGTATGTATGAGACGGTCGTTGCCTTTGAAGGCGACCTTGAATTGAGTTTGTCTATCACAGTCTGGATGATGTTGGATGAGAAGTTTTCTAGAGAGCTTCATCTCCTGTCATTCAGGGCGAGATGATGAGGATCCCCTTCAAACAATGGTAGGAGGTGATAATGGACCCTCAATATTGAAATAACCATTGTCATCCCCGCGAAATAGATCGGGTTTGACGCCCCTGAAAGTATGAATTGGATTAGTTTTTAAGCCATAAACCAGAAACCAAATATAGCCAGAAGTTGATAAAGAAGTACTCAATAAAAAATAAATCTTGAAACAAGAGTAAGAGTTTTTGTTTCTCACGACAGCTTCAATTTGATCACCAAGAGGATTCGAACCTACGCCGTCTGGGAAAGCACTTACTCTCGGCCGGTTCAATTACGCGTTAGTACGCGCGTTTAAGATATATACACTAGAAAAAAGTCTCTTGATATTTTTTTGTTGTTGCTCACGAACCCAATTATTAGATCCAGATTCGGCTGTACTTTTTGAAAGTTTCAAGTAATGATGTTAGAACTTAATCGCTATTTACCTTTAGTTGGAACTCCGTTGGAACGACTTTCGAGCATTCTGCCCAAGCGCTTGAAAGTGGTTTTCTGGACCACGCTCTGCCAGTATGCGTCCCAAATTTTGGCTCGACACTTAACACTCAGTTGGCTCATATCGTCTGAAATGATGTTTTTGGCCTTGACCGGATACTGAAGTCCAATCGAGGCCGTTTGTAGCCCATTGACAAACGTTTGGTTGGGGTATCGGGTAATAAAATGCTCGCCAACCTGAAACCAGACAATCCGATCGCTTCAATACCACATGGATCAACATAAGGAACTCCTAAGCTTCACCATTTTCCTTGGTTGGACCAACGAACTTCACAGGGTGTCAAAACAAGGTCTCCAGTTCTAGACTCTGTAAATCACACACTCTTCCCATAAACTACATTTCCTTTTGTCTTTTGAAATGCACCCATGTCCTCTCGAATGAAACTTCCTTTCCACCCTGTGGTCTGATCAGGTAAATAGAAATGATGATAAATGCCCCCTCTGTGTTGGAAAAATATTCAAAGGAACGTTAAATTGTCACCGTAATGCAAAGTTATGGCTCAGAGAATATGCTCAAGATCTTTGGAACCCAAAAGTAGAAGAGACGCAGAGGACCCCAACACCATGTTCCATCCAAAATTGGTAGGTAGGTAGGAGTATCAGGGATGTGGGCATGAGTGAGTAAGTGTAAACGCCAATGTAGGGCCAAAACCTGGCTGGAATGTCATACATATGGGGACGACGGACAACGGACTCCTGCTTCTTCTAGCTCTTCGCATAACTAATGAACGAACGACTCAAGCATTGCATATGAATAAGCACTCCTCGAGGAGGTGGAATGAAAATGAACCTCAGTCTGTGTATTGGGGTATTCATATTGGCTCACTCTATCCGACAAAATCTGGCTGTCTTTTGTTGGATCTTGATATGGTTCTTGTCATCTTTTTTGGTTAATGGACCAGTCTTGACCTTTAGATTTTAGGGTTGACTATCAAATTTGGAGGTGGTTGGGAGTGAGTCCTTGAGTTCATCTAACCAAGACCATTTTTATGAAAGAATGTAGATGTTCTCAAGACATCTTATGGCCTTCTTTTCCGAGTTCTCATTAGAGGTCTACCGAGGGTCCTTGAAATTTGAAGCAGGTTTCTTCTCGCCCAAACCCTTTGCAAGGGTTCCTTTTATCTTTCATTTTACTACATACAACAAAAGTAAGTCTTATCTCAAAGGGACAAGAGAAGAGAATGAAAAAGGAAGCAAGACGAGGAATTAAAATTTTCTTTTCATTACTTTTCCCTCGTTTATCCTTTTGGGAGGCAGATGCTGGTGGAGAGAAACAGGGGGAGATCCACTTTTTTCAAAGGACAACCATCTCCACCAAAGAGAAGAGAACAAGCTTGGGCAAGAAACGGAGGCCAAAAGTTCACTTGGAGAATTCGAGCATATATCTTGTCTACACAAAGCTGTCATGCAACGCCCAAAGGCCTCTGGATGGATAAAAGAAAAGGCCAGAGAAGTCTCCTTCAGGTGGCGGAGGAGGAAACTGAAGACAAACCTCTTTTTTCAATTACAAAACTGTCCTTGGTTGAGGATCCGTGCTCTTCAAACGAGGTATTCAGAGTTTGTTGTTGATGCTTGATTATTTTCTGATGCACTTTCCCATCCTCGTTAATATTTTCGTCGTGAGCTCCATTCGCTCTTTGAATTGACTTCATGGAATGCCAAACACCCGACCAAACATCTTGAAGCATTGAGCGAAAATGCACAAACAAAACTCCAGCTCATCATCACGACAAATTACCTTGTTCAAAAGTTCAATCCCAAAGTCTGACTTCAGGGCTTGTTGCCCTCCATTGTGGGACGAGGATTGAGATGGTTCCAAGGAAGGACTAAAAAAGTTTGACCTTCTTCGTGAAAGTGGAGGTAACCCTGGGAGAATAAGAGGCACAGAAAGATCTCTGGAAATTCATCCAAAGGAGTTTTGCCACGAGCTTAAGAAAAGGTGCCACGAAAGGGTAACGAGAAAACTTTGGGTTTTGAGAGGAAAATTAATTTCCATTCTTCTTGGATCAGAAAGGACGAAATTGAGTGAAATTTATGGCCTCCAGGCTCATTTTGCTTTCAGACGAAAAGCCACTTCAGAGGTAAGGAAGAGTCAAGAGGGCGTGTTAATGGCTGTCGATTGGAAATTCAAGATCCTCAGCGAAATGGATTTGAATGTAAATCCCTCTTTGACTGTGCCAAGACCCAGCGATGCTCATTCGGTTTGTAATATATTGAGGGTTGTTCCGTAATTCAATACGAGCCAAGAGAGAATACGTAAATAGAGGCCCCATATGAGATTGGTTAGTGGCCTTGGGTGGTGAATGGTCTAGCCTCATCATCATCGGGAATTGCCATCTTGGCATTCCTTTTCAGGTCCAGAAGGTCGAAAAGCTACAGACTAATTTGTGTAAGATGGACGAACCTCGAAGGTGGCTTGTTGTATCACTCCGAAGGAACTTACTTGCAAGGTCTGCTAACCACACAAGCCAAACGAGCATGTTCTACATAAAGAATCATTAAGTAGTCCTCGGATGAATATCTCCTTGATGGTGATCATCGCCGTCGTCGTCATCATCATCATCTTCTTCATCAGCAACAGCATCAGCCATGACTGCAGAGGAAACTATGCGCATCATTCCAGTGTACTTTAGCATGATTCCACTACCCGTCCCAACCTTCTTCAAAGAGAGAGAGAGCCTTTTCACAAACTGCCCTCAAAAGCTCTTTTAATGCTTGGCTAGCTCGGCTCAGCTTTGGGCGAAATTCTCCATCACCAGCTCGCACTCCATTTCTCTTCCCATCTGCTATGAATGCACAATCATTACTCCTCCACCAACCATATTCTCGACTTGGTTGTGGTCAGTTCACAGTGTACCAGTTGTTCCACTAAGTAGTACTATGTACGTAGGACATGGGTTGGAAAATGAGCGGTGCGCTTCAAAGAACAACGGGGTCAAATTTCGACATTTGTCATGTCAACAGCGTTGAGTCGGTCAATGAACGCGGAACAGTTGTTGCCTTGGAATCATGAAACATGTGGAACAAAATTGATTCAGGGACAGCCTTTTTTGTACTTACCGGCTTATCGTTGATGAAGAAGTCCAGCCGAGGTGCGGGATATGATTTGCCTGAGGTACAAAGGACGTCGATGACTGTATCCACGGTGTAGGCTTTCCCAAGGCTGTGGATCTCTGGACCCGAATCAGGAGGAACTGGAAAAGAGATTGAATATTGAGATTGTATCAGATGTTATTATTAGTTCTGACGTTAGTGAAGGAATGAATCAATGAATGGGAATAGGGATAAGCCATCTTGGAGCAGGCGAGTGGTTCAATTTCAACATTGAATTGAGGACAAGCATTTACATAACTCGTTCATGTTCCCACTCTTGGCAAAGCTATGCAGCAAATTGCAATAGGGAACAAGAATACCTACCAACCTATTGGGAATACTGTAGGAAAAGAAAGTTGCAAAGACACTTTGTTTGGAACAAATGCATGAAGTCTCCTGTTGCAATTTTCTGTCTGTGTGGATTTGATAATAGTAATAAAAAGTCGTTCCACTAGTTCATGATCTTTTAGCGTTTCGTTCTCCGAGGAATCGTTTACGTGGTAGGTTTCCATTTATGGAGACTCTCTGATATTCACTACCTCAAAATAGACTCTGGGTTGCATGTTGAGTGGTTTTAACGGGATTGTCCATAAAGTGAATAGTCGTGTTCACATTAATTGTTATCAATCGGGGCATTGCGTCCATCTCCATGAAAGACTTTCCAATGCGTTTGTTATGGTGGGTGGCAGATCACATTGGGTTTGACATATTCTGTTTCCAAGTTCCATCTTGAACTTTTTCAAGGGCCACTTGAGTGTGACTGAAGTGTATGCAAAGGCCACATAGGCATCTCGAGGCTGAAGGAAAGTCCAGGACGTTTCTACGTACGTACATTACGTGGGTTCTTTTCGGAAATCCCTTCATTTGTTCGGCGATATGGTACGAGTAAACGAGCCAATGTCCTGGCCTCAATAAATGGATTACCTCTCAATCCAACAAAGCCCAGACTCGCAGACCACCAAAACCAACCTTCGAACCTTCAAGGGCTATATAGGAGATGTGTTTTCCAAACATTTTGGCAACCACCCGCAAATCCCCCCTCAATAAAGAGAAGGGTTGTCCAGTGCAAAATAGTGTCTGTATGAGTGTGAGTGTGGACTAAAAGTTGGCTGGTGGGCTGGTTGGGGTCTAGCTTTAGCGGCCTTTATCAGCCTCTCAAAAGCAACTTCACAAAAAGAATTCTAAAGAGCTCAGCCAGTGGCCTGTTGTGTACAAGGAATCTCATCCTGGAAGAGGAATAGAACACGGAGCACCAACCACCCAACAAACCACCCGACAAACCAGCGCTCTACGTATCTGTTAACTTGGTTCATTCACGGAAGACGAAGACAGAGAAGAGGAGACCTCGTTGACTGGTTTTGTCTGCTTGCCTGGGAAAGAATTAATTGTGCCATCACACTCGCTAAAATGATGCTTCTTCTCCTCTCAAGTTGGTTCAATGGTTGGAGGGGAGGATATCGTAAGAGAAATGAGAGGAAGGACCAAGACGAAGTGGAAAAGGAGGAGAAGAGAGTCCTTCAGACACATCTCCGTGGACGTTAGGCCCATCACGCTCGTCGAGAAAACGCATCACGGGCTCATTTCCGGAATTAGCCACTCACAGTTTCTGCCTACGCCCACCATACATCTTTAAAACAATCCCGCTTTTTTGCCAAGGCTATTTCCATGATGGTAAGTCGGCCTTGGCTCTGATATTGGATGGAATTTGGTTCGTGAAATGATGCCAATTCACCGAGGAAGAAATTGTGCTAATTAGGGATGGACAAGTGCTCGCCTGCAGCCATTTTCCCCAATGTTTTCCTTCTTCCAAAGGCCACGAGCACGGAGCTTAAATACAAGCAAAGGTTCCTTCGCTCTCGGCGTCTTTATTGGAGAGGAGCCTTGCGTAAAAATTCTCACTGGCATTTCTTGGCTCAAAAATTGTTTGTGCTTTTGAGACTTGCTTTCGCACACCAAAGATTTTGTGGAAGAAATACATTTTGCGATGAATCGTTGTGCCTGGGTACATTGATATTACCAATTACCCCACCCAAACTTTTGTATTGTTTAGAGCACTATAATAAAAGAGTACTTTTATAAAGTGCCCCATCTAGTGGATTTCATGTGGCAACAGCTTGCAGTTCCCATGATACACATATTTTTGAAGTTGCAACGGTTATTCATCAGTTTTGGACAAACTAAAGTGATGATGGAACTCCAAATAGAACTTTAAGTGTTTTTCTATTGAATTTTGGCATAGATCATGCCTGAATTACCTTTTCAGTAGTCAGATTTCCATGCTAATTTGAAAGAGATTTTACCAATAATTTCAACCAAAAACCACCAAAAGGCCATTTACATTACTCAATCAACATTTGAGGCACTTTAGTTTGTCCAAAACTGATGATTGACCTCTACAATCTTCAAAAATATGTCCATCATGGGAACTGCGAGCAGTTGCCGCATGAAATTCACTAGATGGCGCACTTCATGATCGTAATCTTTCATTATAGTGCTCTAGTATTGATAACATTTCGGTCTTGCACCAAATTTCCCTCTTTGTTAAAGGATTGTGACTGGCGACCAACTGATTCCGAGATGAATATTATGGTGTCGTCCATGGAACTACACAGCCCAGTTGGAACGCAATAGAACCACGGATAAGGCCGATCTTGGACGCCAGGAGATGATCTTTCTCTTGAGTTTCCGCTGTGGGTATCTGTGTGAGTTCGCCTTGCCGATTTGAATACAAATTGAGCTATTTTACATGGCTACTAACTTGAACGAGTACAAGAAGACAGTGTCATCGCAAAATGTAGTCCTCCTCTTACTAAGACCTTGGGTGGCTTGGATGAGTGAGTCTAAAGATTCACTCAAACTCCGAACGGGGGAGTTTTACGACTGAATTCCGCTTCCATCTCTCTCAAGACTGACTTTTCAACGCTAGGATAGCTCTCTGAGGGCTCTTCCGCCAACCAATTGGATCCTTGAAATTGTCCAAAGGAAGTTAGAGCTCCATTTCGGGAAACTTATACAGAGTCAATTGAATTCAGGCTAAAGAGACAAGCTCGCGGGAGATCCATAAAAATGATGTTCGGGGGCCCTAATTACATCCATTGGTTCCAGTTTTTTCGAGGCATTTGAGAGTTAGACATTTTATACTTACTTATCACATGCATATTCTTCTCCATTTGAGCCGTGTGGAATGGAGGTTTGCTCTCGGTGATTTGACACATGTACCGTCCAGTCGCGTTCAAGGTCAAGTTCCTGAGAACTAATTGGTGAGTTCCAGCCTTTAGGAGCTGATTCCGTGAAGCGCAGAAAAAAGAACAGAGAAAGAGAAAGAGAGCCAATTAGTGATACAGGTCAGAACGTCAGGAGTTTTACAAAGCACAGATGTACACCAGTTGTTTTGTAACTTTGGGGAAATCACAACAACACTGTTGAATGAAGGGCGTTTACTATGCCCAAAAGTGGAAACGTTGGTATTAGCGTTGAGCATATTCCTTACGTTTAGGACTACAATTTCTAATCAACGATAGCGAAAGATAGTTTGTTCCACCCAAGGAAATCATCCTTGCACTAACAAGGCCGGGAAATTGGACCCCTTGGATCTCAATCGGTGTAGTCCAAGGGCTATGGAAAAAAAGTTTTGCCTCTTAATGGTAGAAAGGATCGAGGGCAGATCCATCATCCCTTGATTTGTGACGAGGCCAATCCCCGAGGTAGTATGTAGTTTTTCCGCCCCTTCAAAACCTTCACTATCCAGGTACCGAATAATGGGATGAATGTCCTGGATAAGGCATGTAAAACAAATCACACGCAAGTCAGATAAATGCTCCTAATGTTCCTCGAGATGAAATGGATGGCAGAGAGAAAGAGAGAGGATGATTCGTCGTCACTAATGCTTCTGGAAAAGGCACTTATCCGATCTTTGCATCAAAAACCCCTTTCCATGTTCCCCAGTACACATACATATTTGCGCACTTGCCAACCTCGAGCACAATAATGCAAATACTTTTCCGATCCTACAGTACCACTTCCTGCTTTCAGCCTCCGTTCAGAACGGGTTGTATCGTAGGAGGTTCTGGAACCATTTCTCCCGTGGAAAAGGGAACAACCCATCCAGCCACTTTGCTCACCCAAAGACATCCAGAGTGAACCGGAAGAGGGTGATATATTGATGATTTATAGACCACCGCACAAGTTGGGCTTTTAACTCACTGTCAAGTTTATTTTATGGCCGCCTCTTTGGGGACTGATGATCGGGCCAGACCTGGTTGCTTCGTTTACGTGCTGTAGGTTGTTTCAAACAGTGCAGGAACTATTTTATAACCCAGGGGTTGAGAGGAGCGATGTCTTCTTTTGTGTGAGCTCAGATTGGAGGGTACATATGATAGGCGTTTTTGCTTCGTGTTTCTTGGGAGCGCAGGTATTTTGATTTTGGGTCAAAGAGTATCGTTCACGCTACACAATGCCCCAGTGAGGAATTATGCTATGACGATTTGAAGTACGAACACTGGGAGCAAATAAAAAACTAGATGGAGTTGTGCCTTTTCACTGCAAAGAACACCATGCTCAATGAGACAAATAGCGTGTCCCTTTATGTTCGAGTGCGAAAAAAGTAGGCCATCTTGGCTGCATATCAAAGGAAATTTTCCCTTTTGAAGAAGCTCTCATAAGTGGAATTGAGGGCCTTCCGGAGATAAAATTTTATCGATGGGGCCGTAGTAGGAGAATAGAAATAGAAGAGTCTGATGTGAGCCAATCTTGGGTTGTTAAAGATATTACGGAAGTCGGAGTAATTTCCGTCTATAATTAGAACCCCCTCGTGAGACCACTATAAAAGGGCTGAAACTACTACTATAAAACATTATCCGATGTGAATTAACATAAATCAAGGCTTCTAACTTTAAAACAGAAAATAATTTTCAACATGTTCTTATTTCCTTCTAATACACACGCCACAAAATGAATCTGAACTTCAAGTTGCTTTAGAGACTGCTCAAAAGTAGTTCGAGGAGAATTGCAAAGGTGACACTGGCGATCTTTAGACTACTGAGTGTTTCTAACCAAAGCCCATTTCATGCTTTCTAGCTTAATCATTCCAAATAACGGCCACTTCTTTTCTCTATCTTTATTTTAAACAAACACTCAATATCAAGTTAAGATGTCGCAAGAAAGAAAATTGTCCAGAAATTTAGAGGTCCATGTGACCTCTAGGCTCCCAAAAGTGGACCCATACGACTCAAAGTAGGTCACTAGTGCTCATTCAATAACATCACTTCTACGTACAAATACTGGTTCCCACTTGTGGTTCTCGGTATGTTGATTCTAATTCATTCTCAACGAGAGATGCACCAAGAGAAGTGGCAATTCGTAGCCTCGAATTTGGCTCGAAAATCAAATCACAAAATCAAGGCTTTTATCTATTTTTGAACCCTATAAAATAAGTATATTTTTATTGGCGCTTGCCCTGGTATAGAACTCTATCAGGTGTGCCATCGAATCCGATGTTGTGACTCTATTTGTCCCCTTCCACCAAAGTAAACACAAGTTGCGTACTATGTGTGGATCTTACGGAACCGAATGAGAGCGAATCAAGAGGCCCCAGAGAAAAAGGAAACAAATCAAGTTACATTCTTCACTTCCCATCTTCTTCCACCCTCTAATACTTCTTCTTGTTCATCGTCGTGATCGTCATCATCAACAGGATTGGAGGAGCTTTGACACAGAGGGGTTGGAGGGGACATGGCATGACCTCAAAGTAATTCTAACCTGATCCCGTGATAATGGACTCATAAGTACCGAGCAAATAGGAACGGATCAAAATAGTCTACACTTCTTCGTTCCAGGTTCTTTTCAAATGTACTTTTAAGTTCCTTTGCTTAGTATACCAACAGGTTTACAGCTTTCATTTCCACCTAAGGCATATTTCAGAGCCTTGGAACCAACAGCCAGCCATGTTATCGTTGTGTCCTGTCTGGAATAACGCTTACAGGGGAATTATGGCTTAAATTGCTGTTAGCATTCTCCTTGGTTGGCACTTATTGCCCGGACCAACTGGGTCTGTTTTGCTCGGGAGAGTATGTGGATGGTTGTCGTTGTGCATGCACTAAAGAGGCTTATTTTCTACTCAGGCCGATCCTGGGACATTTCATGAGGACGCTGATATTTGAGCACGAGACCCAAGTACATAGTTAACTCTCATCTAAACTGCAAAACAACCAATTAGAGAAAAGTTGGACACAAAGAGCCAAGGAAACGAAGGAACAGCAAACGTAAACCGGCAACTTCTGTGGGCCTTTCCATTGAATTTGATTGAGAAACTTGGGTAACCAGGGGTCCATTTGTTTTATAATGTTAGGAATTCAAATTAGGATGGAAAAAAGACATTTTCCAAAGATTCTGTTCCAAGAGAGTAAAGCTACTTTCGTTATGAGAAAGTGTCGGAATGAATTGTCCAATAATCACTGGAACTGAGAGCCATGAACATAATCGTTCCTTCATCTGTCCCAATTGTAAGAGCGGGTTCCTTTTTTCTTATCAAGAGTCTAAAGACAATTGCTCACAAAGTGGATCCAATCTTGCTGAAAACTCAACGACACTCCAGTGAGGGAAATTTTGGAGCTCATTTTTATGCATGCTAAAACTCTGCCAGACAGAGTCAAGGTTGAATGGCTCGAGTTTCCACTTGGCAGGAACACATTCCAGACGGCGATCCAGTCAACCAATACAACCATGCCATTCCACGCCGACCTGAAACCCCGGCATGAAAAGTCGCTGGGGAAAAACCAATATCCACTTCGATTTTTTATTCTAATTTAAAGACCAGGCACCAAAAGGGACCAAGGTGGATCTGGCGTGTGAGTTACGTAGTTCCGCAAGATGTTGATCGTTTTCGAGTGGAACCCTCTCAAATCACTTTTGGGAGGCTGGTGGCAAATGAATCGGAGTAAAATCTGTTGAGATAAACAGAGTTCCAAGTTCTAAGCCAATGAGGAATCGTAGGTTCCAAGTAGGCGACTGGATCTGCATGACAATGGATGCAAATTTAGCTCATTCAATTGAAACTGAGATCATAACTTCTCATGAAAATTTGAATCTGTTGAGTGCTATACGTCGAGGAAAAGGGGTCCCAAGACTCAATCTTCTCGCAGTGGCCTTGCTCCCCTTAGCCTTTTGAAATAGGCTACTAGTTTCTCTTTGTTCCCATTTTGCTTCACCAGGGACAAGAATAAGCCCGAGCTCAACTACGACCAAGAAGAAAAAGAGAGAAAAAAAAAGATTTTATATCGAAATTTAGATGCGAAGGGCGTTCTCCAGACCTTTTGGTGACTTCTCAGGTCTCTTAGCCATTCCCTTGTGGGACTCTCAAACCTTGAAGGCTCTTGCGCTCAGTACATTGGCATGGAATACATACTTGAAAAACACTGACAGGAATTTGGAACCGAATTCCAAGTTGTTCGCAAAGAGATCTGATTGCTTTCAATTGGCTCCAGCATTGAAAGTCATCGACTTTTCAAATTACATTCGAGCTCGAAAGAAGAACGAAAAAGAGGGCAACTCCAACTGGTGCCAAGGAATGCATTTGAAATTGGAAGAAGAAAGTAAAAAAAAAGTAGAAATGAGAACATGAAATTCTCTCCCCTTCCTTCTTCAGCCAGGTACAGTAACATTGGTCCCGATTTTCGAGCTGGTCCATAATCTCATTTTACAGGGCATAAAAACCCAGTTCAATTGTAAGAAAGACCGAGCCAACGATGGAGGGAAAATGGAAGCATAATTAAACTAGTTTGAGTGAAGACAAGGAGTCAGAGATGGAAAACTTGAAGGCATCCTGGATCTTGCATCTTGAAATCGGATTCGAGTCGAATCGAGTGAACGGATCATTTCGCCAAACCACTTTGGCCTCGACCTTCATTCAAGTCATTTCCTTTTATGGAAAGTTCCTGTGGACCAATCAGTCAAACCCCCGAGTCTTCCAAGCTACGCGTTCAGGAAGAGAGTTGTCCCATTAAAAGAGCTAATTTGATCCAACCGTCCCAACTTGGACCTGTAACTGATGTGCCTGCCCCAACTTTGAACGAAGAACCCAAAACAGCAAGACCATGAGAGACGAGAGAAAGAGGATCCTGTGATTTCCTTGAATCAGCACTTTCAAGGCTCGACGGGTGGAAGTTAGTGGAAAAGTAGTACTCGAGCTTTCGTTCCTCTATCATTTCCACACATCCATCCACCCAAGAAGACCTCAAAATACAGCCAATGAAGGCACAGAAAAGGGGGTTCACGCAGTATTTGGTCGGCTTTATGGAACAAGATTGCCATTATGGGTCCCAATACTCCCAATACTGGCAGTGATGCCAATCAACATTCCTGGAGAGTTTTCACTCGCGGAACTTTCCGTCCAAGAATGCGTACTGAAAATTGGCTTCCTGGCAAAAAAGAACCGTTTTCATTTTTTAGTCCGCGTGATCAAGCTTGCAAAAACTTTACACCCTGCCTCTGTTTGATAACCTCTTAACAAGAGGATGATATTTCAAAACGGCAAAGCTGGTTTTCGGTCCAAGGAAGTGAAAATTTGTTCAAAGAAGGAGAGGAATGTCCGTCTACTCACAAAGTGTTCCAAGCGTCCATCCCCCTTGCCGAAACGACCCTTTCTTGCTCTGCTTTTCCACGAAATGTTCCTTTCTTGAATTAACTCGCTCGTCAATGGTTCGTGTCGATTCTCACTTCTTTCTTTCCCCCTTTTCTGTCGTTTTGGTCGGCAGACATTTGAGAACTGTTGACGAGGAAATAATGATCAGAAATTGGCCAGATCAAGAAAGTGGACACTCAAAGTCTCAGGCAAGCTCTCCTGCCCAAAAGACGAGTTTGAGGAACAAAAACTCCCGAGCAATCATAAAGAGACACCCGAACTCTTTCAAGGTACGGAGTAGGCAATAATCAATGGCTGAAAGAACAAAAATTCTTCGAGTCCAATGATTAATCAAGGCAAGTGGAGACACTTTCTCCCTCAACTGTGTTGATGAATTAAGCGTCATAGCAGAGGAACATGGCGCTCCATCAAAAATATGGGTGGTGAGCATGTAAGAGGAAAAGGAAGAAAAAGAACGACCGGAGGTGTGCATGTGGGGGGTGACGAAACTCATACTCTTTTTCATTCACTCGGGCCCAAACCTCTGTCTCAAGGAAATGAACTGGAAAATTTATGAAATTTTCCGCCCATCCTCAAAGTGAAGCCTGTCCGAAGTGATTGGTGGAAGGAAGGGAAAGAGCCAATGTTAGCCGAATGGTTACATACCTGTTACCCGGCCAATGAGGATTTTTTTCTTTGCAAGTAAATTGAGTGTGATTAAGTGAATGACCCAAAAAATTGATCTTATTTTTTTTAGATTTTGTCCCACAAAAATATTAACATAGCAAAAAATTTCATATGTAGGATAAACATTTTTTTGCTAACTTTTGCTTTTACCATTTTTGGACACAAAAAGTTAACACCAGATGGCCCTTATTCAAGTCTAAAAGAGAACAATTCCGGAAATTTGAGATATTATAGTCGTTTTTACTTTGTCAGGTTTGGGCTTCAAAGATTTAACAAGAGGATAAAAAAAGGCTTTTCGATTGCTAAGATTACCTAAACAAAGAAATCAAATGGAGGTTAGTGTTCTAAAAAAATGCCAAAAGTGAGAACCGTTGGTCGGGGATTGGATTTCCTCGACTTGAATACGTGGAGTGTAACTCCAGCTGTGTCATCAAAATATTGTGTCATGTCTCTTTGTGATTGAGTGCCTTGTCATGGAGGTATTCTTCTGAAAGTGGAACAAGATTCAGAGTTCCATTCCGTGGGAAGCATCCACAAAACCGCACGTATTACTCGCAAAATTGAGCTCAATTATCCTGAAGAAAGGACCATTACAGAGTGCTGGTCCACCCAAAAGTGCTTCGTCAGTGCCAACCATAAAAGTGACCTTGGGTAGACGAAACGAGCTTAACAAGTTTTACGAGACCCACAGTCAAGCATTCACTCCTGTACCATATCAATTAAACCTCGGCTTTAGAGGGTATATTACTTGTTCCTTGGATTCTTGGACCAGAAGCTCCTCTGATTCCCTCAAGTCAAACCAAGGGTCTTATTTCACCCTCTCTTGGGAAGGAAAACGAATGGATCCAGTCGATTCGATGGAAACTCACGGTAGATCATGAATATGTATGGAGTGAAACTCTTACAGAAAGGGTAAGGATTCCGTGCCTCTTCCCCTTTTTGGAAACAGGGTTGGAACAAAAAGGGAACAAAATATGGGGATCATCCTTATCGAACCCCATCACCATAGTCATCATAATATTTGAGTACCAAGACTGTGGAGCTCGAGGAAAAAAAGAGAGGGTGGGAAAAAGTCATCCATCCAAAGTTAGTTCAGGTACCCGAGAGTACTTTTGAGTTGTGGGTGCTCTTTCTTGTTTCTCTAGAGAGCGACCCCGTTCCACAAAGGACCCTTTGGAGGAGGGAAATGAAGAAAAATTGAATATTTAGAGTGGACTGGCAGGTTCTTCTTTTTCGCTTAAAAGCCTTTGAACAACGATTTTGCCGTGTTTTTAGCCGAGTCATGGACAAATCGCGACCATTTTTGGAAATGAGGATGATCAACAAAAGGGGAAACCCAGCAGTTAATCATTTATCTTGCAATTTTTTCGTCTGAATGCTGGTTTGACCCATTTGACATAGTTTTTCAACGTCTCTCTTCACTGATTTTGTCACATTGGAACGTCCTCTTAAAAAAGAGGGATAAAAGTGTGCTTGTGACAGCTTTCGATTGAGGCAAAATAATTTGGGTTGGGGAGCAAAAGTGTCAAGATCTTCCTTAGATGGTAGAGCTTGAAGTTTTCGGTACTTTTCCGATCCATGCCTCATGCATGCAGGCAAGCATTGCCATTACTTGATATTCCACTTTGAGCCAGCTACATACGTACGTAGCTCCACTATTGGCAACTTGGAACACCTTCGCCCAAGGATTAGGGTCCCTTATTATTCGGGCTCACACGGTTGGATCTCCTAGTTTCCACATAAAAGGACGTGATGTCACAGTTCATTGAGCATGGGACACCATGGAACACTATTCTGCACGCGCGCCCCCTCACTTTCCGCATGGTAAATTTCAGGGCCCACTGAATCTTTGGAAGGTGTGTGCAATCTCTTGGGCGTTGGGATTGTTGATCCTGGGACATTTTGTTTTAAAATCCATAGTAAAGATATTTGAGAGCGAGTTTCGATTTGGGGTCGAGAGTGGGGAAAATGGGCTTGATTGTGAGTCGTTGTGTTCATTGTGTACAATGTTATGAACAGGTATTGAACATAGTCCTTTGTTGAATAGACGCCCATAATGCTTGTTTTGGCGAACCTTTTCCCGGTTATTTTCTATTTCCAAAGCCCCGATTCTCATCAAGTGGGACCATTCAGCGAACATTGGATATCTTAATCTTTTTCGCACGTGATTCTTCTTCTCTCCCCGAAAGATCACGTCTTCAGGACGAGATCTTCAAAATGCCACACTTTAGCCCACCAACTATAAAATCGCCACACTCTGTTGTAACATATACTCATAGTAACTTATAGAAAAAGTGATCACTTACTGTCATTCTTTTCAGTCATTACATTTCTGGTACTAAGGTCTTTTGTTTTCAGAACCAGTGCTAAAGTGTGGCTTTGTTGCGATTCTTGTGGCTGGGAAATGACCCATATTCGCGCATCTCGGACTTGCTCTTTGCTCGTGAAGATAGAGTTGGAAAGAGTGAGCAAATGCTTGATGGTCAGAGGTCTAAAGTGGTTCTCACACGCGATTCTCAGACAATTTTAACAAGCTTTGACTTGGGGTCTGGTCAATAGAAAAAGATGGAGTAAGGAACAGCCAATGGTTGGGATCAGATGAAGCATGGACAACATTTTTCTCGCTGCACATTTCCTCACGTGTTTGTGCTAACAAATGCTGGTCTAGTAAAAACCGATATATTTGGCGCCTTATCTGTCTGTGTTCCGCATGGTGACCTCAGTGGTCCCGAAAATAGGAAGAAAAAGTGTGATCATATAAATTATCCACCCAATAGTAAGTAAGTACGTACGTACGCTTTCGCGTTTTCTTTGCTACTAAGGAAATAAAAGTGTGTCTGGCGTTGAGCCTTGGCTTCTTGTGTCCTCCTAATAGCGACGAAGGTCATGCCACTGCCTCATAAAGAGTCCTTACTTTTTCCAAGTTGCTCCACTTTCGACTGCAAAGAAGTAAAAGTAAAAAGCGGTATCTACAAGATACAAAGCTGAAAGCCTCCAGAAAGCAAACCGTTATGTCAATTTGGGGTGAATGAGATTTCTCTTCAATAATGTACGTAGAGATCATATATGAAGGACTTGGGAAGGAGTTTTTATCCTCTTTCAAAGTTGAATCTTAGCAATTGAACTTCAAACCCTCCGTTCCGTTTTGCATGATCCATCTTTCAGAAGAAATGATCTAGATTCAGACTGGGGAAAGAAGCTGTAGAAGAGGAGAGAAAACTTTCGATATCAAAATTAGGCTACATGGAACGATGAAGATGTGATTGTTGATTTTGAGTTCCCGCAAGTTCCCTCTTTTCTTGGACCCAAAATTTAAATCTGCCCTGGCTTCAAAGTTTTCGTCGTCGTTGTTGTCATCATTTTCCAAGACCACCGCCAAAAGTAACCAAACCGTTTTCAGCATCTTCATCTTGTTTGTGTTTTGAAAGTCTGGAACACTGTATTAACATCAAAATGCAACAGATCCTGGAACCAAGATGGGACCAATCAACGAGGTTCACCATCTATGTTCATTCGCACGAAATGGAACTCTGTGCCCAGCCAAAAAAGCAATTGTGGAACAATTCCAAAAGGGAACACTTTTGCTAGTTCTTGCGACAATGGCACATTGTTAGAGTAGTGGAAGTACTGGCATCTGTTCCAGAATGTAAAGATGCCTTTCAGCCTGAGCCCCAGCTCAAGGTTGCAACCAACAACCAGTCACATTCAACACTGAATATGTCCCGAGATTCTCGTCGAATTTCCCTTTTTTTAAGCTGACACCTCGAAGACACGAAATGGAAACGAGAATCCGTTCGTTTTTAGCTCCAGTCTCAAACATTACATTCTCCCTGCAAGACTCGAACCTGTCATAGGGACCTTTGTCATGGTTGTCATCGTGGAGAGTGTTTTGCATCAGTTCAGCAGACTCTTCTGACGGACCTAATCTGAGATGAGAAGGATGCATTGAAAGGCATGCACTACATACAGTTTGTAAGTTGGATTCAGACATGCAAAGCCAAGAAGACTCTTTTAGAAGGTCAAGAGCACTTGATAGTGGTGAACATGGTCATTCATGAAGGTGTAATAACATGTTGGAAATGTTCATTAGGCGAGTTTACGATGGGCGATGAGCTCGCATCACATCACTTTTGGCGCCTAGTTCAGTGAAAAAAGGTCGTTGCCAAGACTCACATCAAGAGTTAAAAGGTTCTCTTCTTTCGTTTAGAAAGGAGGTAAGGATATGCTAAGAGAGGGTTTCGTGTTCCCCGAGGATCATAAGATTCCTAATACGGACACACACGATGGGATTAGGTTTATATAGCACAACCTTAGCTACTCCTACAAAGACCAGGTGTTGTAAGCATCCTGATCTTCCGTCATTTCCGCACCCCAAGAGAATTTCAAGACGCATTTCCTCCAAAATAAGAGTAGATGGACCTTTTTTAGTGCCCAGACCTACAGAAGCTCCAATAAAGTGAGCTTGATATCCAAGTTGGTGGAATGTTGACTACAGGGTTGATTGCATTAGACTAGAATGGTGTGCTTTTTTGGGCTCCAACTCCGTCTTCACGTCCTTTTGCCACACACATACAGTATATACAGAGGGTATGTGTGGTTTTTAAAAGCTTCTTCGAATTAGTGTCACAAACCTGATGTGTTCAAGAGTCTTGGGAAATAATGGCGAGATGCTTTGAGGGAAAGAAAGAAACACTCACAAGAAACTTGTTTCAAATATCTAGTGAAGAGAAGTCGTTTCCTAAGTTGGTAGTTGGTTTCGAGCATTTAATGAAGGAGTTCTTTCGGAGATGTCGGGAAAAAAAAACCTTCACCGCCACGATGAAGGAGTCAATCAACGATGGAACGCAGACGAAACAGCCTTTTTGACTGGCCTAAGGAGAAGCACATGAGCTCCGAAATTGGTCTTTCAAGGCTGGAGGCAAGTTGACTGTTTAGACAAAGATACTTTCGGACTTTTACACAACATTAGATAACTCAACACCGACATCAAGCCACGTTTGAGAGCGAACGAGGCAACTGGACAGGGCATGTGTAGAACATGTGTGAAGGAAAGAGCAGGAAAGTGTCCCTTGGTTCTACTGGAGGAACCTCATCAACAGCTAGATGGAGCCAATGGATAGTACGCAAGAGAGATTGTCGCAACCATTATTTCTCCTCTCAGTGTGTCCCCCGAAAAGGCATCCACTTTTTGTGACTCTTCTCCTCGTGCTTTCCCTCCGGTTTTTTTCAGTGGCTAAATAGGGGTGGATGAAGTACGAGCGTGGTGCGTGTGCCATAACAATACTGAACTAAAATGAACATTTCTGGGGACAAGACCAGTTTTGGCATGTTTTGGGGAACATGGCTTCTTTTGGGCTTCAGCTTGGTTCCCTTGTTCCCAAGAGATCCCCCAATTTGATTAAATGAACCAGACAAAGTGTCACACAAACCCCACCAAGCTCAAAATCTTCATTGTAGTGATAAAGCCGGCCGAAATAATGAGAAAAACAAATCAAATTGGGTTCGTGCAATTATGCTCTATGACTCTGAGTGCCCAAACATGGCAATGGAATCTACGATATGCCTGTTCATTGAAAAGAGCCTCTTCATAAGAAGATCACCTTTCTACTCAAAAGCTTGAGCTCAGCCCGCATTCTTTACTTTATAGTAAAAGCCTCAAGTGCCTACCGACCGACCATCATCAATCTAATTATGGAGGTTTCATGAGGGACTGCGTATATTCAAGCAAATGGGACAGTTCCTCCCTGGAGGTATCTCCTCCAATGTAGATCCAACGAAGGTACCACCACCGCCACTACCTTCCAATTCAGAACGAAAGGATCTCCAGATTCCATAAAGTTCAGAAACTTGGAACAAAAAACTTGAACCAGAAGGATAAGATGTGCGTGCGAGTAAAAGGAGAAGAAGGGATGGATGGGATATATTCGGAACAAACGAGGTGGATTGTCCATAAAACAAAATTGAAGTGCTTTTCTCCAAACCCAGACACACCGTGAGACAGAGACAGAGAGGAAATCAGTGCAAATTCCATTGCCTCCAGAGCTAATATAAACCAGCCTCCCTACCGATGAATTTGAGGACAGACTTGGTGAGCAAATTTACACCACAAGGCTCTCTCTCTCTCCTGCATCCGCAAAGTGTGCCAATTTTCAAAATGCGAATGGAAAAGCCATTCATCTCTTAACAAATGGCGACATGTGCACAACCTATACTAACACGAATAACACTACTTTCATTGAAATGTTAGGTTCTGAAGGTGAACAAAGGACTGTTTTGTTTGAAAATGAAGGAAAGAACTTAGAATTAAAGTTTTATGTTTCATGTTGATTTATAAAAATGTTATTTATAGGTTTCGGAGGATTCAGAATCTTGCATTAACTTCCTTGTGTCATTCTTTATTTTCATTTCCGCATTGTTTACCGACTAGTGACAACTGGATTCCTGATACCAAGCTTATCTTTCCATGTTTTTGAAACAATCGCTGGTTATCAGCCATTTTATCAAGACCATCTACAATAAATACACTGCATTCAGTATTACACCTGTCAATCTGTTTTCTTTTTCACCTTTATGACCTGATATCCCTTTCATCAATGTTTTAACATACTAGTAAGTAGGTAAGACAATGACTTCTCAACAAAGATTTACAATACAGATTCTATCGTCCATTTCCTGACCAAAAAAAGTACTTTCAATGCCCTAAAGTTTGACCAATCCCGATCTTGACACTTTATACTATGAGGTCGGTGGTCCGAGAGTAAATTTTGGCGTTTTCAGTACACAACCAGTGTCCGTTTCATTTTTAATTGAGGCGTATTTGGTTCTTTTTTTGCCCATGTCCACCCAAACCCAAAATTCTGCTCTCCTCCACTTGAGGGACAAAGGCAAGATCCTCGATTATTGCAACTGTGTCAATCATTTCATCGATGTCATGATCTCACTTAACACATCAGAATTTAAAACCTACAATACAATATTACAAATGGACTGCTAACCCTTTGGATTGCCGTTTAATGAATTATTCTTACGGTATTTTTGACATTACCAAATGTAGCAAATAATGGTTTAAGTGTGCAGGTTGGTTTTTGTGAATATCTAATTGTCTTTTTCCAGAGTCAGAAAGCTGTATGGATTTTATGTTCTAAAAGAGGCTACTTACGGTACAATGAAAGAAAAAACCGTTTCCGCCTCAGACGTGCATTAATTATTACTTTGCCATCAAAAAAGACTTGCAGTACGTTCATTTAAGCAAATAAAGGGTACAAATACTGATTTGAAGGAGTACTAAATGTCACTTGAAATAATAAACCCAAAAATACGTGACATTAGTGAAAATACCATCAAACCTAAGAGCCAACTATACTGAACTCACTAGGATAAATCTGAAGTAGTCAAAAATCTAGTTTGTTTTTTCGTAGATTAAACACGCACCATTGCCCCTTTGTACGTTTCTCACTCACTTATAAACAAAGTTCCACTCAACTCTCAATACAAGAATACTCCTTATTTTTTCTAACTTTTATTTAAGAATACATGCAACCGACCAAATCTACGTTTGGCACACCAGTACTTATCATTGACAATGGAACAACTCTCTTTTTAACAATAATATGCCTTGGCTGACTACATATTAACTGCCTTTAACATTTTAAGTATTAGTTATGCAGTTCCCTTTGATACTGGTTTTCCATGATGTACCAACTCTCGGGATCTTTCGTTACTCTATGACTTGGAATACGATGAATTAGCATGAGACCCAAAGTTGGGGCGATAATGGGGGCTAAAGCGGAGGAAAATCACTTTCTAATCCAATAACTGCCACATGGATTTGGTCGCTTTCGGCGTTGGTTGTCCAGCTTGCATCAAAGTGCATCATGGTTCCTTCCAACCACGAAGAGAGCGAGAGAAGCCTGTTTGTTTCACGATTGCATACCACCATCAATCATTGAAAATGCCGGACAAGCCCTCAAAACACAAGCTTCAGACCCACCAAAATCCATCCACCCACTGTTCTAGTAGTGGGTACTACCATTACGTGTTACATCCGTGTGGTTGCTTTGCTTTTGAGAGAGAGAAACTTTGGATTTGGTCGGGAACAAGATCGGGTGTGTGGTCGTGTTGTTCGAAGAAAGATGGTCCATGGCCTCTGCCGACCATGTTGCCTTGGCACTTTGTTCCACGCAAAATCCCAGTTTTATGCGTTCAAGATGATAAATAAATGATAAAATGGAAGCGTTCTTCTTCTTCTTCTTGGCGAGACTCAAAACTCCGCGACAATCCTCATTCACCCAAACAACTGGTCTAAGTCGGAATAAGGGAAAAGAAACCATCCCCAAAAGAATGGTGTGGTAAACCACTGAGCAGAGTTGTTCAAAAAACGACTTGAGAATGATTTGATTGACAACGAGACAAAAACTGCGATGGTAAATACACCCATTTCCGAAATTGCTAGTCACTTTATTGTCCTCCGGACGCCATGATCGCCTTGTCAATGAAGGCCTTACAATTGGGAAGTGACTAAACATAAATGATTGTCGAAACCACCGCATCCACAGGACATCACCATTCGTCACTGTAGGCTATTCAAAGCTGTGAATAATAAAAGTGTGCACTTTTCGGGGTGTACCTCCTTTTATAGTCCTCTATCCGCAGTCTGTTTGCATCCAACCAACCGCCATCACAACCAAACCACCCACCAACATTACTGGCTGTCATGGTTGACAATCCAAAAGTGCCTTCATACATTTTGAATGATAAAGCCATAAAGTGAAGCTGGAAATTCTCGTTTGGACCACGTTCCTTTGGCAAGAGACGAGTGAACATGTGGCTGGTTCGAGCTAGATACGAGAATGATCCAAACCACGAGTAAAACTCGTTCTCAAAGAAGCCTTCTCACAAGTTACCCGTCAACCCCTCGTTAGATCAAGTGCTCAAAAGGGTGAACCCTTGAACACCATTACTGTTGATTGTGGGGGCAGCTCAACTTGGATTGTGTATTGCTCTAACCAAACCCAAACCACTGGTGACTCTTTTCTAAAGTTTTCTCGAACATGGACCACTCGAGAAAGAGAAAGAGGGACGGATTGCTTGATCCAAAAAGAGGATGTGCTGGCACTCGACAACCAAAAGTTTTTCCTCTTTCAAATACTCCTTGTAGACTGTAGGATACTATGGGTACTACATAAATCCACACACACACACACATACACAAACGACCAACGACATTCTAATCCGAGGAGAGGGCACACTTTTTGCTCGCCAGTGGCACCCAGATTAGGACTTCCCTTTGATGTGTTCAGTCTCGAGCGGAAGGAATGAAGAAGGAATCTGGACATCAAGGAACAAGTTGCAGATTTGAGGTTCCATTTCAACTGGTTGTTGATTCCTGCCCTTTCCGAGATCGCTTTCACTCGGATTACTCTATAGAAAAGAGGACTTACCCCTGAGTTTTGGCGGTCCAAATTGATTCCCGGCTTCTTGAAGATGACCACTTTATCCCGTTCACGATGTGGATTGGGTAAGATTCGATAGAACTCCTCGTTGTCCTTGTACCACTTGATCGAGTCCACGTATTCACCTTCACTCAGCTTGTACACGCAATCCATGGTGATGGTCTGATTTTGCGTGGGGTACATGGGGATAAAGACATCTTCAATATGTAAACTGTCCGTGACTTCAATCACGAGAAGCAGCAAGGCCAACGCGAGTTTGCCTGCTTTACATAAATTCATTGTCCACTCTTGGCCTTGAGAGGCCATTGTGCACCAGGCAAATCACGAAACCGGACTTGGTTTGAGGAGAAAAATGGCCTTTTGAGCTTGGACAAGTCGATTGGATCAGCCGATGCTACTACTGCTCCTTCTGCTGCCTTCTATTGGATGCTGTCAAATCCGATTTTTTGGTCGTTCCGCATGTTTTAGAAGGCAGTCGATGCGCGAGAAGGTCCATTCATTTTTACGACTTTCAACTTTCCCCACTTATTTCGTCTAAACGTCTTCCGTTCTTCTCCAGAAACATGGACCGCCAAACAGAAGAATAGGAACACGGAACGAGCAAAAGTTTGTTGACAGAGGGGCCAGTAGCGTGACCAGGTCACGGGCTATTTACTCGTCCCACCAAGTGGAGTGCACCAACCTGAAAGGAAACACAAAAGCATATTAAATCAAGAACAATTAGAGAGACGTGCTGATGTTTCCGTGATCCCAGTGTTCCATCTGTTGCTTTTATCAATGGTCTTGTACTTAATTTAGTTGCATTTCTCCAGATAAAAATCCGCGTTGCGTACTTTTGGGACTGGTCACATGGCGGCGATTGGCTAAAATATCGAGTCGTGCTCAGGCATTTGATTTAAGTCTTAGAGGGTATCAAACACTAAAGACGGTTGCTCTCTTTTGGCAGAAAACAAAACTTTGCGTCCTCTCTTGGAATCGTGGAAAGTATGGCAATTTTGGTTCTCTTTTTCTTTCTCTTTCGTCCAGAGTTGGAAAGGTGGGGGCGGCTTCTTTTATTGACTGGGTGAGCAATCGGATCGAAAGATTCAAGGATGAAAAACAAGTTCCACTTGAGCCGAGCACATTGTTCTTCCACGAAAGGACGCGTTCACCGAAGTCTGAGATTGGAAATCTCAGTTTGACTAAAACAACGGTTCAATGCCACGAAGGTTGGCAAATTGGATTTGAAAGAGTTTGTTCCACAAGAGGGAACTCTACTGATCCTCAAGAGGAGAAACGCCGGAATGGGGAAGAAGGAACAAGGAAATTTATAGGGCAATTTTTTCAAGTTCAAGTCCAGCCCAACCTTCTAAGAGCAGACAGAGAGAGAGAGGGAAAGAAATAAGTAAAGGCCCCTTTCGCTAAGATCAACATTGCTTTTCTTTTATTCAGGCCAGATCCACGGTGGATTGCGGCCATCTACTCAGTGCTGAGGCAACTCGAGCGACAACATCAAGCGTCTACGAACATAGTACGTGTAGTCGGTAGTCTCTCTAATAAAGCACTTTACCAGGGACGGTAGGGAAATATTTTTCAACTAAGATTGACTCTTCGAACTCTTCAAGGAATAATGAGGGTGGGCTCACTTGAATGCGGCGAGTTCACTCATGGAATCGATGGGTGTCAGTTCGGTCTTTGGTTGATAAAGTGCTCTGGAAATAAGTTCAACTTCCCTAAAGTAAACTGGAGCTCCGTCGCTTGAAAGTCTAGGAAAGGAGACTGCAAAAAGCACATCTCAACTGGTTTGAGATAGGAAAAAAGCCTCTCGAGAGGAAAAAAGAAGCCTTCTCGACTTCATCCATTGCAGACGAAAAGGTCGAGAAGGTCAAACGTTCGTTTTGGCAAATCATGGACTGACCCACATTTCTCAAGATAAAGGCATTCCGCTCGTCGCAACTGAATCAATTACTCACATTCCCAGCTTTTTTTCTGAAAGGCTTGAAATGAATTTTGAAACAAATGGAACACGATCCTCACTTGGAAGGAAACGAAGAAGTTGATCGTTGTTTTGCTCTGTTCCGGGTGTTGAGCAAATCTAAATCTCATGGTATGAGATCCTTGGGCCAGATAGCGTTTTTCTATCGTGCTGTTGTACTGGGAGTGTGCAGTAAAGTGCTGGGAAAACAACAACTGAATCCCGTCGGCAGACTTCATTGCTTTGGCTTTTCTTTTGTCTTGAGCCAACCAGAGCCAGGCTCTCCTTTTGTGGAACCAACTACGAAATATTTGCAGCAAACCCATTCAAAGGGCATCCAAGCATGATCCCCGAATTCCAGGACCACAATCATTAGAATGAAGATGGAGATCATCAGGATGAGAACGATGATGATCATCCTGATGATTTCCGAGGAATCTCTGGACATGGAACCTAATTAAGAGCCGTCGCTGTGGCACCCGTCTAATCACTTCGAGAGATGGTTTTTGATCTCGATTGGCCTGCAGCACCCTGCACGTCAGAGCTTTTGCATAAATGATCTTGATTTCCATTGAGGATTCACACCAATGAGCAGCATATAAAGCTCCCATCTCACACACTCACATAGGATGAGTGCCCGAACTAAATACTAACACACTCTGCTCTCTGTTGAGCAAATAAGCAATCTTTTTTTTCGCTAGAGAACTGCAAAGAGCCAAGCACCAAGCACTCGCGAATGCATTTCATGTGGGGATGGTTGGGACATTGCTGGTTGTGTGATCTCTTTGAGATTGAAGTCCTGCACAAATACATACTGTCCATATGGTCAAACATTGAGGGAAGGGGAATGAAATTGAAAATGGAGCTAGAGGTTATACACTTTGGGGGCTTTTAATCCATTCATGATACAAGCGTTATTGAATATTTAAAAGGAGCATAAGATACAATCTAAAATGATTCGGAGTCATTCCAACGGGTTAAATGCACTAGAGAAAAAGCAAACTTCAATTTCAGAGTGTACTTATATTGATCTCGACAGCAAAAATTCAGGTTACGTGTTTGGCCTTTGTTCAACCTTCCCCGAGTCAGACAAGCCACAAGGCGTACAAATAGTTCGTTGACATGGCCTCTTTACGTTTCTCTAAGAAAGTCCTTTAGACTTCACATTTATCTCTGCTCAGCTTCTTCCAGGGGGAAAAGAAGCTTGAAGCAGTAGTAAACAGAGCTTTTGGTAATCTTTCTTTTCAAGACTCTTCAACCCAAGCTTAGAAGGAAACCAACAAGCAACCAAGCACGCAAGTAAGCAAGCAAGCAACCGGCGTTCTTCTCGAACCCGTCGAGACCCAGAAACACACGAACAACCAAGAGGATTGTCTTTGAGACGAGAGATACATCCACACATCCACACTCACACACACAAACAGAAAGCCAGAGAGACAAACGAAAGAAAACTCGAAAAGTTTGTTCTGTTGTCCAGAGGTTGGAGAATGGGGAGAGGAGGTATTATTTGCCTAAAACTTGGTAGAATCCCACTTTTTCTCAAGCCCCCCACGAGGGTCTCAATCTTTTTGTCAGTAACCTCTCGACAAAGACGAGTGACATTGCCAAGGCTTCTCCTGTCTGCACCACAAAAGATAGCGAGGATCATAATCATGAAAAATCCACATCAAAAAGCTTCTCGCTTTTTTCCATCGGCACGCAACCTGTTTAAAGGCCGTTAAGTCATGGCAGGAAAAGTTGGGAAAAGACTTAAAGAGGCCTAATTACCGAGATTTATGTGTTTCGCGCTGAGAATCTTTCAGAGAATTGTTCGTTCTCATGACATGACAGTGGATGAAAATTGGGGGAGGAGGATGAGTTTTTGGTGCATTTTTGACAGAATTGCGGCGATTTTCAATTGCAACAAAAAGCTCGCCTCTCAAGATGCATTCCACATTTCCCGGTTTCAAACCCCTTGAAAGGTCCATGTCAACAGCAAATTGGAACATCCACTTGGCTCAAAGATGCTCGTATGAAAAGCCCTCGGGGTAATTTGAAATGACTGTCTTTTTTCGGTAAGAAGGGCACAAAGGCAAAAAGAAACGATGAATTCATGTTCCAACTTCTAAGGACTCGGATATCCTCAAGATCCAAGGTCACCTATGCAGCCCCAACTTCCAACCGATTTGAGCAAAAAACGGGGCTCCCTGTTCCCTTTTTATTATTGAAGGCTCGCTCCATGAACCAAATCTGTCTCGGGAAAAGAAGTCAGAAATGAGCTACCTCCCTTAAAAGAGTCCGGTTTAGTTTCCAAAGTTGCCAAAATTGTATCCGCACTGCATAAATTGCGAAAGCAACGTGAGATGTGGATGCAGTTTGCCAACCTGGTTGCCATGAAATGTAGTGGCTCGTATATTTTTGAACGGCTTTCCCAACAAGCCAACATCGGATCGGACCACAATTCAGTATCTTTTTCTCATCTCCAAAGGGACCGGGACAAATTTTCGAAAAAAAGATATATACCAGTGACAATTGAGAACGAGAATGTAGACGCACTGAAACCGGGATTGGCAAAAAGAGGCCAATTTCCATCTTCTGGTCGACTTGTACTGCCCTTGCTTCCCCCATGTACCTAGCTTCTTGGGATAGGCCAAGGTTGTTGGACCGGTAGGCTTCTTGACAATGACAGACCTGACTGTTTTTTCGTGCAACGTGTCCGAAGTCAGCGATGGATTATTGGCGTCAACCCGGCCGGTCTTTGGCGGTTCCATTTGTTCGACCTTCTCCATTGCTCTCCTAGTATTTCCACTACAACAACCATCACTACTACCTCGTTCGTTCTTGGTTGATAGCTACCATCCTGGATGTGTGGCAGAACAGGTCAGAACCCCAGATGTTGGCGAAAGGTCTAGGTCGAGGCCTTCTTTTTCTTCCCATGTGATGGGTGTCCAAAATGACAAGTACGCATATTGTGTGCCACGAAAGAGGAGAGCAGTGGAACGAACGAACGAAGGACCTTCACCACTTTCATTTTCTCACTTCGCATCTGTCTCCAAGTTCACAGATGGAATGAGGCGAAAAAAGGTTATCTCGGGACAGCAAATAAGATATCGATCAAAGAACTCTGTAGTAGTGTGTGTACGTAGGCATTCCTCAAGAGACTAGCGAACCTCGCTTGAATGAGCGAACCGGAAAGTTACGGTGAATGCTCGCATTGCCAAAAAGAGTGCAATTCATGTAATCTAATTTCAAATTGAGCCGAGGCTGCCTCTCTTCAATGAATGAACGAGAGAAATGCGAGATGAGAGAGAGTTTCGAACAGGCGGCGATCGTCTCATCTTGGCGATCTTGGTTGGGTGGTCGGTCGACTTTTCCATCTACCAACGACCAATACCCACACCAGTGGTGTTGCACTTCAAGATAGAATAGAAGAATGAACACACTGAGCAGGACAAGTGCAATTCTGGAATTTGTCTCACTATTTTTCACCATGGAAACGCTCTGATGAGAATTTCTGGACCAGAGAGGAAGAATCGCGTTCACTGGAAAATACAAGATACTCCCTCCTACTTGGCTTCCAACGACATGGTGGAAATGTGTTCACTCCAATGAGGAGGCTCTTACAAAAAGGCGCCATTAAGGCATTTCCAAAATTTGAACGATCTCGAGCACTTACATTAGTCCAAGCATGTAACCGTCTCCATGGTTGCTGGTTTGAGAGTGAACCCTACCACTCACACCGATGCCCTTGTACGTACCTTGACCATCACGAGCAAGTCCAGGGTTTGAGGTCTCGCACTAAAGATGCACTTCTCTGTACCGTCAACTTCGATCTGACGTATTCAAGGCCTTGTCTAGGGACCCATAACATGAGAGGTGACACTTCTCTCCATGTACTATGAATTTAAGACTGCGTTCTTCACTTCGTCTTCTGAGTGCATTACATTACTCAGCTTCACTGCATCATCGCATCCCCAACTCAAAATAGAGGGGAGTGAAATAATGCAGCTTGACTGGGAACCATTTTTAGAGAAATCACTCGACTTTTTCCATTAAAATCATAAAGGCGAATGAGTAGCAAAGAGCTGCTTACCTTCTTTCTCATTCAGATTGTTTGGCCGAGCATCATTTATTCTCCAAAATTGGCTCCGACTTGATGTGGTTGTCTTTCGCATGCGCACAGTCTTTATCACCAGCTCCATTCAAAACTTTTGGCAAACTCACAAAGGAGGAATTCCCTTAATTGTTGTTCACCGGGCACAATTTCATTTTCCATTTCACTTCCTTAACGTTGTCCCACTTTACCGATTCACGAGACGAAAAGGACGAGGGTAGGTAAAAGGTGAGAGTGAAACGAACAGACAGACAGACAGTAAGAAAGCAAGAGGCACAACCATTTGGGTCCGAATCCCCTTTTTCGAGGCCGTAAATATATCCT
>CM021319.1:8441521-8522248 GCA_010645155.1 Tigriopus japonicus
CTCTACCAATAAAGATTCATTTCTTGAGAGACTGGTTCTGAAATCACACCTTCGAGTTTCCAGCATTTGGATTTCAGTGAATAATTCAGAAACCTTGGAGTGAAATAGAAAAGGAACACAGAGGGCAAATGAGAAGGTCGACCACGGCCAAGTCATTGGAGACGAGGAAGCAAACTTTTCTCACTCCGAGAGACGAAAAAAACTTATTCTCGACGGCCCATTCAGCCTTGTGAATCGTGAGAAACGAATCAAAGAGTCTGGGAATCCTTGCTCTTTGTGACTGATGAGAAAGACGAGGATGGTTGAACGAACCTGTTGCATTAGGACTCTTCAACCTAGAAACTTCCAGCTTGTTGTGAATTTAGCAGAGTTTAATGGTAGGAGACTCTTCAAAATGTTTCAGTTTACCTCCAAAGTCAAATTACAGCTTATCATGGACAAACAGCGTCTACTAAATCTTATATTCATTCATGAAATTAATCTGATTCATATAACTTAGCGCTATAGGTCAATATTACGGTATTGCAAGTCTTTGATTTCGTGCAGTGGATTATTTGAAACACGTCAAATATCTTGGCCCTTACTGATTGCAATATCAATTATTTGAACGCTTTGAATTTTACCGGAAAAGAAAAAAAAGAAGTGTCAGGATGTGTAGTTTCTTTTGTATTTGGATCTAAAATATGTTTATGGGTAAGACAGAGTAAATTCTGAATTTTTGGTTCCTCACCTTGTATAACATGTGAGAGCATTGGATACGCTCTTGGAATTCGTGGAAAAATGTCAAGATATGTCACGATGCCTTGGCAGAGTGGCGTAGTCGACGTTCCGCTTCGAACACATTTGTGACTCTAGATAATCCCCAATATTTGTCATCCTTGCCCTACATGACACGGAACCTTGTCTTTTTGAACATCCGACTATTCTTGCGACTTGACGGGTCCATGTTTTTGTTGACATTGGTTCCCCTTTTCTCAAAGTAGAAAATATTGCTCCTTAATGAATCAAGCACCACGTCCGAAGGGGGACCCACCAACAACCCGGACATTAAGTAGAAGATGAGCCATGGTGGTGTTGGTGGGTGCATTGGTGGCTCTTCTTCTTCTTCCTCCTCTTTTCCCTCTCCTTTTCTTCCCCCTTTTGTGCCAATGTCCCAAAGTGTTGGTCCCAGTTGAGTTTTCATGTTCCATAGAGAGAAACATCCCTTGGTCTTTGATGGTGGTATAGAACTAGGACAAATGAACTGCCTTTATCTCTGGCACGAATGAAACTGGGGATAGAATAATATTGTGCAAATTGCATTCGGTTTTGAGAATGCAATGCATTGGTGAACAAAGAAGGCTTACATGGAGAGGACTTGAAAATCCTTCGATCCGTCTTTGGCGTGGAGGCCATTGACACAATAATCTCTCCTTCATCTCCCGTTTGAACCCACCTTCTTGGATAAATGAAAAATAGTCTCTTATAAACTTGAGGAGCTTCGTGGGACGAGCTTGATGAAGGGTCGGATTAAAAAGATTTCATGAACCACCGGACTCGGTAG
The DNA here is from genome assembly GCA_010645155.1 of Tigriopus japonicus. Taxonomy (NCBI): domain Eukaryota; kingdom Metazoa; phylum Arthropoda; class Copepoda; order Harpacticoida; family Harpacticidae; genus Tigriopus; species Tigriopus japonicus. The sequence goes on from CM021319.1 coordinate 8,443,065, forward strand.
TGCTCTCTTTTCTGCACCTCAAATTTGATCCTGATCCCCCATTTCTCAAGAAATCTCAACCCCGAACGGCATCCAAAGAGACAAGGCAACGAAAGAATTTCTTTCCCTTTTCGTGACTTTTTCGTCTTTGTAGTATGTTCCAATTGTTGATTGGATCCGGAAGCTGTATCTGAAGATCAAGTTGAACAATCTGTTTTTGGTAATGATGCTCATATTGGAAGACTTGGAAAAGGGGAGGGGAGCCAAAGCGAGGCTCGTTCTTAACAAGGTGGTCTTGGACCATCATCATCGTCATGATCATTCAGGCCGTTTGCCTGGAAAAGACGTCGATCGTCGACCATCTTCCGAACAAGATGAGCCTTGGATCTGGACAAGAGACGCCCGCGAAACTTTTTTTCGGAACAAAAGTTGCTCAACTCACAATAGTTCCAAGTTGAGAGGGCAAATAGGCGACGAATGAGCAATGGATGGAGGGTGCTCACATCCTCACTCACCAAGCAGACGGAGAAGATCTCACTCGAACTCAATCCGGATACTTTGGTCGGCCTCGACAGCGGAAGAGGTGATCAGGGCCAGTTGTGTTTCAAAGAGATTTATTTCTTGAGTTATTGGGTCCTCTTTATGTGCTATTGTGTGATTTGATGGAACTTATAGTAGTGGTTGTGTTCCCTTTGAAAAAAAGTTGTTGGGCTCACCCCTTTGGCCACGATGGCAACAGCCTCTGATCCATCTGCGGCGTCTCGTTTCTTATTGGAACAGGAGATTTTTTCTTCTCCTTCTTCTTCTTGGTCTTCTCTCTCTTCCTCCATTTCTTCCCCCGCCTCTTTTTTCACTAGCTTGCCCAAACTCCAATTTTCGAAAGGGAAAAACTTTGATCATTCATCTCTCGGGGAAATTCGCTAGGGAGCGGACCCACCAGGGAAATAAAGTCTTCTTGCTTCTTTTGGACGGAACAAATGCCCGGCAACTAACCAAACAAACCCGACGAGGCCCTCCAATAGGCCCACGCGTGTCCACGTACATGATATGTGGAGCACCACTAACTCTGTGAGCACTCAAACCAGAGAGGCGCCTAGAATTGGGTGATCACATTTTCTTCCCATTTCAATTGTAATTATTGCATTGCACTAAAAGAGTTTTGTGGAACCAGCAAAACCAAATAAAAAGTTTTCTTTTCCTCGAAATCATGTTCAATGGCTTTGACAACGTGATGGAATGTACTGTTCCCTAAATAGCCTTCCTAACTAACATACCTCGCTCATCTCCCCTCTAGCCATCTCTCTTTTGCATCCAACACAGTCGCTTTATGCGAGAACAGAGAAGGCTCCCACTAATTATGAGCACCATTTTTCTCTGTCACGAAATGTTCCACCGAATCTCCCTCATCATACTCATACATGCGAATATTCGGAGCACTTGAAACGATGATTGTTATCGGTTTGTCATCCACGACTTTTTCGGAATGAGTCATGGTAATGCAAACAAACACGGGACGTCTTCCCTTGGGCTGATTGGAACCATAACACAATGCACATGCACCCATTGCAGTCAGTCAAGCCGATCGCTAATCTCATGATCCTAATTGTCAACAACGATCTTGACACGGATGCAAATATTTTTGAGGTCGCCACAACAATGCCATTGGTATGATTCAATAACGGGTTTATTTAGGCGTAGATATCAACCATCGGTAATCCCGAGCAACACAATGTGAAGAAGCTTTCGTCTTGCTCAAGTCCCACCACCCCCAACTACTCCAAACGGATGATCATGATCAACTTCCGACTTTTTCGAGAGAAATCCGAGATGTTAATGTCCCATGAATGTGGACCAAGATAATGAGGAAGAAATATGATCTAGTTGTCTGTACCTCATCCCCCTCTTACAGGCTTCCTTTTGTCCCTTCGACAACGACCCCATGATCCCTCATCTCGAAAATGTTAGGAGGAAATTCTGATGAAATCAAGTTCTCAGGGAAATTTTTCTGCGCAATACGCCAAGTATTGATTCGATGAACGTCAGAGTGGATGTTCAAAACCTCCATAAAAGCCTCGTTTGATACCTAGAGAAAATTCATCCAAACATCCTTTGATGCCAAATTCCGATAGATCCCATAAAATTCCGATAATGATATTTATGCCTGACCAAACAAATATAACAAGCAAGCCCGCCAAAAGGATAAAAGGCCTGTTCTACTGACAAAAGCTTCTGTCCTTGGAACTTCATTGTTTCCCGGAGGGATTTGTCCAACCTGCTAAACCGATTTCAATCAGAAAACTGTTATCTGTCTTTTCTTTTGATCTGATCTCCCTTTATTGGAACATTGACGAGGCCATGAAACGGACTCACAAAGAAAATTCATTTTCCCATATTTTTACTGACTGTAGCTCGAGTATTAATATTTTGACTTACGATGAATCATCCACGTGTTGGCCGAGTAGTTTGGGATTCGTTATGGCTGATGGTTCCCTCTTGATGGATCTCTGGTTGGTCCTAAAGAAATGAATTACAAGCGAGCCCTCCCTTTGTTCCCCCCAAGTGTTCCATCTCACCTGTCCATCACATGCAAGAAATGAGGCCATCATCGTCATCATCATCGTCATCATCTCCTTCTTCTTCTAACGCATCATCATCATCTTGGGTAAATGCCAATCCTCGTGGTCGCTCATTATTATCATAGGTTATGATTGACAGAAATCGACTCAAACGAGACAGGAACCTCTAAAAGTGAGCGAGCGAGAGAGAGAGAGAGTTTGTTCCAAAAATGGGCAATGTCCTATAAAACGAAGTTACCAACTGTACGGTACATAGAAGAGAGGGGGGATGAGAAATGGCAAATGATGGAACCACAAACAGCCACCACCACGATCAACAAGATGGAACCAGGACTTGGACCGCAAACACTATGGTTCTAGTTACTAAAGGAAGGAAAGCCGAAAGGAAATTAAACAACCAATATCAATGTATGTGGTTGGAGTGCTTGTCCAGTGGAACAAATGGCAGGAAATTGCACTGAAGGACGACGACGATGAGCGTGGAACTTTTGCCGTCTCCAGTTCTTTCATTTCCAAAGATGAACCTGTCACCTTTCTCGAACCTGTCAGAGTTCTCAAATTGGACGATTTGTTCCTGGTGGAACAGATTCTTCGACTTCCCCCCTCCGTCGACTTGGAAATGGGACCAAATAACTCGTCACGGAGATGTGAAACCGATCTCTGACGAATTCATTTCCAAGAGATCTTTGGCGAGTTCAAGTTCACGAAAGCAGCTCCAAAATCGTCCCCAAAAGCTCTAATGCAATCCAGGTTTGGGAAAAGAAAACATTCGGACGATAATATGTGGGTCAATGGGGAAACAGGACACTCGGATTGAAAACCCTCCTCAATTTGTATCCGCGGTTTCGACACATTTTGGGCATTGGTCCACTTGACGTGATCCATCACTCGGTGAACGAATCGAGCTTGGTGAAATGTAATTGGCAAATCAGGATTTATTGATATCAACCGTAAAGATATCCATTTCGGGAGGTCAGGTTGAGTTTCCCGGGGAAAAGCTATTACGCTAATCGGACCCAGTTCTATTTCAAAAGAGGACCAAGCCTCACTACAGGAGAGAGGTCTTCGAGGCTCTTCTTCATGGTTCCCAAGAGTTTTGCATAGATATGTGTGACTCTCACAAAAACAGTTAAGAAGGCCAAAGCAGCGAATAGACTTGAACTCTAGCGATGAGACCATATCACTTCGTGGTTTTGCACACTCTGTCTGAATGGCCGTGTGCATGCATGCGTGCGTGGGTGGGTGGGTGTGTCTCACCTCCAAACTCGAGGAAAGAGCCCAAGAAAAGTCCTCGAGCTGGCTTCCAAGTGGAACCATCCGAAAAGATCTCGAGTGTTGGAGATATATGGGGGCACATTTGGTAAAATATGATCGGAAGAAACCAGCCAGGAACGAGAGGAACAGAGAAGGACCATTCGAATAGAGTAGAAAGAGAGGGACTTCCTTCCACCTCATACGAACTTTCGAACGTAAGACAAGGTTCAGATCCCAGTCGTCTTGGGCTTCGGTAGGCCTTTTCCTCTTCCTCATGCCTTTTCCACATTAAGGCAAAGAACCAAAGGGTGAGGAAACCGGTTGTGCGGAAGAATAATTTGCGTTTTCGCGGGACCTTTTACTGGTGATGGCTTGAGAGAGTTTCTCTTAAGTATCTTTCCACTTTGACTTTCCTGAAGCCAAAAAAGGCTTTAGATGAGAGCCTTTTAGAACTGGGGGAATGAGCTCACAAGGTGTCTGTGGTTTCATGGCGACCGATGATTACGATCTGTTTCGAAATATTCAGACATTTTTTAAGACAAACATGTTTTCAAATCATCGTCTCTACCATTACAATTGGATGTTTACGTCCCATCTCTGGAGATCCAATCCGGCGGCCGAAAATGTGCATTCAATTGAATTATTGGAATCATATCTGTCTGACACATGTTTGCATTCCGAAGCCGACATATTCATGAAAGTTTCCTTTTTGAGTCCAAATGCGTCCTGATCCCATCTTTGGGTCTCAAGAGCCATGGCAGTCCTAACATTTTATCCACACCCTAAAAACAAGACGTTAATGGGCGCATTGCAGGTCCAAATTGATGAAAATGTTCTACATAAAAGATTTTAAGAGACCCTCATCGGCCATCACCAACCTTCAAGCCTCTCTATCTAGGGAACGAACGTCTTATTTGGCCTTGAAGTCTCTTGTACCTTTAAACTGATTGAAACCCATCCCTAACTTACACGCGTACAAATCGAGCTTGAAACACCTCGTTGGTACTAAAAGTTATTCCAAAATCAAATTGTTGTTTTGAAACCTCATTGAATTCGCCGCAATTAAATTGAGCTAAGACGCTACAAGTGTAAGGGATAAGTTTAACTAAGTGGTTCTGAGTAGTACCATAATGGATCCTCCACTCGTTCATTGGCGGAGTGATGAGGTGGATGCTCTGTCATGCGAATCTTATGACTGACAAAACTCAATGAACTGTGGACACCAAGCTTCCAGAGGATCTCCTGTCTCTTCTACGTGTACTCAGTGGCATTCCCATTGCCCATGCCCTCTTAACTACATTATTAAAGATAGTATTAGCAACCCAATTTGAAAGATACATCAAACTGGAGGATTTTCCGAAACAAAGCTCTTTCATCGAAAAGCAGCATGCGTTATTGTAGTTGCAAAAAGGCAATCAGTTTTCGAGCAAAATAAATGATTCCTGTGGATTGAAGAGCTTTCAAAGATGGGCTTTTTGGAACCCTTGGTCGGAAATCCGTAACTGTCTTGGGTGGCAGAACATAAAACCCATCTAAAAAATCCCTCAAGATGAACGGGGCGGGTGCCAAAAAACAAATGGGATGGAATAAGCAAATTAATGCTTTTCAATTTCACCCTTTTCTGACTTTCCTTCAATCTGAACTCCCCATTACCGAGACCATTTCATGTTACCCCTCAAGTTATGAGAGTGGGTGAAGAAAATGAGGGTGAAAACCCCGATAGGTCTTTCAAGAAAGAGCTGTTTATCCCAAAAAGGCGTATTTCTCGGTTCAAGTGAAACTGAACTAATTGATGATGAAGCGATGACAATTAAAAAATAGTTTTGGTTTTCAATCGAACTTGAGGTTGTAGTTTTGATCTTGAGCTTGGCATTATCTTTTGCGCATTTGCTAAAATAAGAATGAACTGGATATAAAACACCAACACTGTTGATTGGTGTAAATGGGAGAGAGAACCTACATTTCCGGTTTTTCACACGAGCAATTAAAGGTGCGATTGTGGTTGAATATCAGTTTCACATATATATTTGTCAACTCATTCTTATAAAAACGGATTCCTGTGGTCTTTCCAGAAATGACATTTTCTTGAAATGTTGTCACTGCACCCCCAATGACGTGTCTTCCAGATGGTACCACCATCTTCTTCGAAAAAATGATGAGCATCTTCCACTTCGCCCTAGCCCCACTTTTCCTTTGTAAAAACTCTGTAATTTCTTTCACAATTTTTCAAAAGTTCGAAATTTATCTTTTCGGAATTACTGTTACGGCATGATTGCTCGTGGACAATGATTTCTGCGTGTTCATTACTCGTGCCAGATCTTTAGCACTGGTTTTGGTTCGTATTGCTCAAACCTAGCTTTGAAGCTACATGGTCAAGAGGTTTGCCTTGCACTCTACGTGTTTTAGAACAAGAGTGTGAATTAATTAGTCAGTCTTACTAAAAGTCCAACGTTGATCACAAATTTCGCGATTCCACCAATGAAGAACCCAAAAGTGACCAAGTAATAAGAGGTTTAGAGAGTAGCTTTTGTTCTTCCGTTGACCAAAACGACCAAAACTTCCAAAGCTCCATGTGTCCAACTTCAGTTTCCTAGAAAAGTGACTAAATTATCAACATAACAATGGCGCCCGTGTTACAGAATAGTGGTAGATACCCTTGATCTAGTTGAAGTTACAAACAGAATCTCTGCCAAAATGCATTGCACCACCAAAAACAAATGCATCAAAATCCATCCATTCTTGTCATTTCCTTCATCAATCATTATCTTGTTTTTCTCATGTACAGCGTTATCGTCACATTTCCCTGTCTATTGATAAACACCAAAACAACCTGGATCAACTCAAAACCTCTCATAGATCCAGTTATTAAATCCTTCGAGATGGGTCCCAAAAAAGGGGGTGGTGGCAAAGGCGGGGCCAAAGGATCTGGGGGAGGCGACAAAGACAAAGAGGCCGGAAAGAAGGAAAAAGGAGGCGGAAGCAACAGCGTGAATGTGCGGCATATTCTTTGTGAGAAACAGTCCAAATGTTTGGAAGCCTTGGAAAAGTTAAAGGCCGGACAAAAGTTCAATGAGGTGGCCGCCACCTACAGTGAGGACAAGGCCAGGTCGGGTGGGTCGTTAGGATGGATGATCCGTGGATCCATGGTGGGACCGTTCCAAGATGCGGCCTTTGCTTTGCCGGTTTCTTCGTTAGCCAACCCCGTTTACACGGATCCACCGGTTAAAACGAAATTTGGGTACCATATCATCATGGTGGAGGGCAAGAAATGATGCTGATCAGTGTGGATGTTAACAATACATGAAAGAACACTGTTTTTATTTTTTTCCCAGCCTTCCGGATTCATTCAGTGTTAGTTAAGTTTTTGGTCTCTAAACACCCAATGAGATCGATTGCGAATCCCGGCTTTGCCGAGTCTCAAGTGACACGTCGTTTTGATAAATTTTGACATACGAACAAATATTCCTTTAGCGGAGATGATATTGATGTTTGTCGGAGCAATAATTTCCTAAGCAATAACGGTGTATATTTGATGGGAAAGGCAGTATGGTTTGAAATTCCACGCTCACACTTTTCGTGATTGAACAACTTAAACTCTTACGATATCTGTATGTGGTAAAGTGAGGGTTCCAAAAGAAGCGGTAACAACGTCCGTGCATTAAATTTACAAAATTATGTGCCAATAGCGAGGTTGGTCCAGGCCCAAGCACATTTAAGGAAAACCATCCATGGACGGATCTTTACATTTTCTGAAAATCATCGCATCATGCAACCATGTTTTTTTTTTCTTTTGGTTCTGTCTGTTTATATCAAGTGTTCAAATCGTTTGTTTATGGGAATGGTTGTGAGGGAATTGAGAATTTGAAGGAATCTCTAAGAGAAGTATAAAAATCAAGCGCTGAATTAGTCTTACAACAATGGCCTGCATATTTTTTCACATGGATTATTCACCTTCGAATTTATCTGTGTATTATTCACCTTCGAATTTCTTTGTGTTCGAAGTAGTGTAGCGACATATCTTTAATCATCGGAAATATTAAGTTTCAAAAGTTTGTGGACTAAAAAAATCTTCCATCCTGCGATCAAATTCAATTCATTTTAATGCATGTCTGATTTCAGCGGCGATAACCGAACCCAATCCCTAATTTCGAACTATTTTGATATACCCTTCTAAAAAATCATTTTGTTACGCGAGATTGAAAAGCTAAATATTTTTTTTGGGATTTTTTTCCAATATATAATTAGTGTTTTTCTGCTTTTTGGGGTCAAAAATGGACCATTCAAATTCAAATAAATCAGCGGCTAAGCAATCTATGTTTCATTCAATTTAAATTTAACTTGTAACTAGGTGGTCTCCAAATCTGGATTGAACAGTTTTTCAAAAATATTCGTATAAAATAGCTTTTTCAGAATATATATTTTGTGCCGGACCTAAACTTATATAATACAATGAAGATAAAGTTGTTCCCCATTGCATTGTGAGTCCAAAAAAGCCAAATCTGAGTATTTCGATCCAAACCAAATATAACCATTGGAAATACCTGACCCATGGAGTTCGTAGACGATCCTAAGAACCGATGGAAAGCACGTGTAACTTGTAGTTTCTTCTGTGGAATGGCTTTATTTAGCGGGGATACCACATTCACCCTTGTTCACCGTAGTAGCGATAATAATTTTGAAGAGATCATAAAAGGCTTCAATTTGGAAATTGTTCAATAATATGAGCGAATGATGCATTTACATGTTTTCCCAATGACAAACCAATGCATTGTTATAAATTGCCCTTGTTGATTTTTCGTTGAGTTACGAGTATTAACCCATGGCCTGAACATTTTTTGGTCATAGTGCTTTAACAAACACATTCCACACTTAAACTCACCTTCATAAACTAATCGTTTCAATCCAGAGACAACCCTTTTTTTCAATGGTTTCGTTTTTCTTAAACGTACTTCGTTGGTTTGTAACTTGGCCGCATATTGCATTTTGATCAATCGAGGTCAGCTCTTTCAGACCACAATGTTGGTTAGTATGTTACTCCAATGCCCACTCTCCAGTTTCTAATCGTCTGAATCCAGCAATTGCTGAGCACTCGTAAAAAGTATTATGCTTGCCCTTAAGGAAAAAGTCATTCATCATCGTTTCTTACACTATTAGTACAATAGTTGATATTGCTCTCTTCATTCCGTTTAGTTTGTTTCCTGAATAAGATCAGGAGATCTTGCCCAAGGGTCCATAATACAAGTAATTGTTTCATGGAAAGTCATCAAAAGGAAACACTCTGTTGGAACAAAGGAAGGAATGATCTAAATGTCTGAAAAAGAGACTGGTCTTCTATTCGTGTCACCGCTTCTTTTTGATACCTGTGGGATTGTGAAAAATGCATATAATGCTCAAGATTCACAATTGTTTATCTTGTAGAAATCTCTTGGATCGATTGAGTTGCGTGTCCGCCAATATCTATTGGGGAAACATTGCTAAAGCTGCAAGAGTTTTTTTTAAACATAAAACCAAGGTTTGGGTCAAAGCAATAATGAGTTGTAGGGTAATTGGTTATCTATTGATATTATTGAATATCTTTTATTTATATGTTATTAAAGATTATATAATTGACAAATGAAGAAATTCGTTTTTATTATAAAAAACAAAGAAATTTACTTATGATGCCCTCATTCTTAAGTAAACTAATTTTGGAATAAGTGTAATTTGAAATCATCAAAACCCTTTCAAAATTCTTGAGCGTCCAACCTGTTGCTATTCTGATTATTAGACAGCAGATTTTAAACTTACTTTCCAAAATATTATTTTTCAACTTTTCCCTAGCTTTTATCCGCAATTTTTCGAGCCATTTTTGACAAAAAATCAACTTTTGATGGTAATTTAATTGACTTTTAAATCAAAAGACAAATTTATTGGGATATTTTTAAATTTTCGTCAGCCAATTTTTATTTTTCAGTTTTTTTTTTAGGTTTTAAAAGCTTGAGCAAAACTTCTGAGATGGCCATAAGTCTTTTAAAGTGGAAATCTTTGTTCATTTGGTTTGGTAGCTGGGACCACAAAAGTAAATATGTTGACATTTCTTCCCAATGACCGATCATTGACAGCTTTGACTTATTAGACTTAAAACTTAAACAAACACGTGTGTAATGAGGTTTAACTTGTGCTAAGCTTGAACTTAAGTGGACTTCACTGAACTTATAAAAATCCCATATTTCATTAGATGCAAAATCAATGTTTGGTCTAAAAAAGCATTTTGTAATACCAATTTAAGGGTAATGGGAACTCCACATAACTTGTTCCTTTTTCGAGGTAAGGCCTGTCTGTGTCTTGTACTCCATTTACCCATACTAAAAAATGCTTTTTGTCGCCACGTCAGAAATCCCCAACATTGAACCATTGAAAGGCTTTTCGAAATTTGCCCTCACAAAAAATATCCATTCATGCTCAAATTTGAGGAAAATGTGACTTTAAAACTTGTGCCAGTTTTCCAGTTGACGAAATCTTGCGCTGTTTTTCAGCGAATTTTTTCCTTTAGAGACAACAACTTGCCAAATGGTTGCAGGTGAGCAATCTACGTACTCTTTAGCTCTCTCTCTCATTAGTCGCTTTTGAACCAAGGCCGTGGGAGATCGTCATTTCGCTTGTTAGTTTCGTGAGAGAGAATGGCACACGTTTTAGCAAAGCCTTTTCTCTCCTCTTATCGCTCAACTAGTTGGCAAGAGTTTAAAAATATTCTGGGAAAGCAACAATTCCAAGTCCAAACTTTATTCCAAGTCGAAGTTTCTGAGAGACCTCCCAGGACTGGCTCATCTCATGGGTGAGGATTATGCCATTTTCCTCCAAGATTTCAGCACAATTGAGAATCAGAAATCAGTCAAATCACTTTGTGGATGACCCTGTACATTGATTCTCTTATGAACGACCGACCTTAGGGAAAAGGAGGGTCGAAGAGGCTCATCTCACTTTCATTAATGGTATTCTTAAGAACACGATAAAGGCTCTTGGCTGGAAACAGGAAGCAAACACGCCATTGAACTTCCCAAGGATGTTCCCGTGGTAACTAGGCAACCGTAAGTATCATTAGTGAAAGACCACTGCCCTTGCTGGAAGCACCGCTTAATTATAAATGGTTGTCTTTCCACAAACTGACGAGTATGTCGGTGAGTTAAGCTGTCCAATGCAAAGAAGGGAGCTCAGTCCTCTTCTTGAGCAAAGAATCTAATTTGAGTCGAAAGACTAACGTTATTTTTCTTCCTAAATGGAGAAAAATGAAATAATGAAGGGCAAGGAAGCATGGGAAACAAAATTGTTGAAGTGGTAATGTTATCATTGGCGTTGTGTTGGGTAGTATGACAAAAGGATGGGAAACACTTACAAAACTTGATGCTGCCGGAGCCTAGTAAAAATGTGCTTTTTCAGTAAAATCATTCATTCCATCTCTTTACAACCAAAATTGCAATTATATTAACACAAAGTGTAACTTGAAGAATCCAAAACCTGGTAATTGAAAAAGTTTGTCATATATTTAAGAACTACGTATACATACACAAGCATATTTGGAATTGCATATTTGTTTCAACTAATGAGCAAAGTGGTCGAAAAGAGATACTTGAATTTGATTTGTTGAAAAAAGATTTAAGAAAAAACGACAAGAACTGGCAGCACTTTTACAATAGATTTGTTGACCTCGAGTTTACGGTTGAAAGCTTTCCAAGGAAAAAAAAAGTGTCAAAACTGCCAACCTGACTAGTTTTGTTATTGTGGGCTTGTTGGTTGGTGTCAGGAGACAACCCAATGCTGAACTTTTTGGTCCTCATTTTGTCAAAGCTGATGCGGGGAACCTGAACTAAACCTTTTGGCGACATGTTCCAACTCAATCGGACTCATCACGTAATGCAAGTTTTTCGTTGTTGTTGCTGTTGCCATGTCTGAAGGGTTGGATTCTTCTTTTGGGACCTGTTTCGAGCAGTCTTTGGAGTTTCTTTGGTCTTTGGAGAGGTTCAATTGGCTTTGAGAATCCTGGTGCCTGGACTGGTTTGGACTTTTGCACGATGTCGATTGTTCCATCCACGTTGGAAGTTGCCGAGTCTTTTGGGTCGCATCTTGCTTGTCACTACTCATTTTGATGTAGCTTGTCGCCTGGTGAAATGTTGGATCAATTGGCGAGGAAAAAAGTTCGCAATGGAAAAATGACGATGGTTCTTTCCCGCTCGTGGCTAATACAATTATAGAGATGACAAAAGTTCCCGGTCCATTATTCTTACAAGCCGCTTTCTCTGTTGTACAAGAAATGACTCTTTTCAGGGTTGCCGCCTAGTTTGAGGATTGAGGGCTGATTTGGCCGATCGGGCAAACGACGTTTGGCACCAGCTGCGTTGACAACAGGACGACGATTCGGGTGGTTCTGAATATTGGAATAGAAGTGCTCCTCATTGGATCCTCTGATTTCCGTCCGGGAATGTTGAGACGATGTGACGAGTTCCTCAATATTGGAATTATGAGCCTTCAACCTAACTTCTTGGGCTTGATATGCGGATAATCCTGGGTGAGGGCGCCTCTGGTTGAGACGACCGAGGTTTTCTAGAGGGTCCGTGTAAAAGTCTTCATCTTCATCTGACTCTGTAAGTATACAAGAAAGAAGAAATAGGTGCAATGTATTGGGAATCGTCGGTCCAATCTTCCGTGGGTTTGGAGTTCGATACCAAATGTTTTCATAGAGGGTATATTGTGTGACGAGCACTTTTTAGATCAATTTTCTCTTTTTTAGTGGGAGAAAGCTCTTGGGAAACATGGTCACATATTTCACTTTGGAAGAATTCACTGACAAAAGGCCTTTTCCTCTCGTTGTCTTTCACAATATTTGACGGATAGAGAGTGCAAACACTTTGAATTACGTTATCTCCGCAACGTTTTATCCCTAAGGCAATTCGAATCATGAAGAAAACGGGGAAGATGAGCAACATCCGTAAGGAAAAAAGCAGCCCTTTCAACAGTTTATTGCATATTAAAACCTTTTAGATGGAAGCCTGTCTGGTTTCAGAGAATTGGGGTTCAGAGTTCACTCTAGAGCAAAAGTTAGGCTTCTTTCAAAATGTACTTTTTTTCTTCAGAGTTATGAAAAAGAAGCAACCTCATTTTTTCAAGCTTGGCCAAATTTCCGGTCTCTTTCGTCGAAAACTAATATTCTCATTTGGGATTTATTCGACGCATAGCGGAGAGGCCCCAAAGAGAAAAACGCGTCTTTGGTCGACATTCCAAACTTTTCTTTGGCAATCTTTAATACTGGACTTGGTGACGGCCAGGAAGTATTCGAGACAAAAAGGAGACGCGTTTCAGGTCCAATCTTGAGCTAGCTTGACGATTCAAATGGCAGAGGCATTCAATTTGCTAAGCATGGAAGGTAACTTTGGTCCTCGTTGCCTCAAGTTGGTGAGAGTTTGTCAGAGATGAGGAAGAAAGGAACAAACTTCAAAGACGAGGACAACGACAACGACGACAACGACGACAACGACGACAACACCGACATTTACAAGGCTAATTTCCTGCTTCATTACCTAAACCGACCGCCTGTATGCCTACTGGCTCAGAAAATTAGTTGCAAACAGTCGCAAAATTAGTTTGCATCGTTGAACTCTCGGGAAAGGCCCAAAAACATGACGGGCGGACTACATCTCGTTGCCTTTTCTACACAAGACCCCTTTTAAAAACCCTTTTGTTGACGATCAAATAGGTCGGTGTCCAAACTGCTTATTTATCACAAAGTACACACCAATTTCGGACTCGAGCAAGTTGCCGGTCTCCCATGGAGGTCGATCAGAGGCCGGAATTCTAAGTTCACTTCGAGAACTTCCGTCCTCCTCTCGAACACTTTTCAATGAAATGCCTTGGTTGGAGCTGGTTTCGGAATGTTGCCGTAGGTCCTTTATTTGTTCCCGCAACGTCCACAACTGGTTCAATAAGCTCATATCCAGTTGGCGCAAGGCCACCTAAAAGCAAAAAGAAAATTATCTTTTAGATCCTGCGTTATGGTTAAGGCTGAACAAGGTCATTAAAGAACAACGCTACCGTTTCGGCTTTTCAAATGACAGAGTTGTTTGGGTTTGTTTTATTGCTGAAAATGGCGGCAGGTTCGAATTGACACCAACTCAAACAGATTACTGAAAAACAAATTTTTTAGTTGTGGCGTCACCAAAAACGCCCTCTGCGAAGGATTACCCGACAAAATTCTAAAAAACCAATTGTTTCACAAGTATGAAATATATACAAAGCAAATAATTTTCTTGAAGTTTGATTCACAGAGTCAATCCAGAAAATACAGAGTGAGTCATCCAAAGATCACGGATCAAACATTACTGTTTCCTTGGTCTGCTAGCTCAGCTACAACTATGTAATACTTTGAGATCCCATTATGTCCTTTTATGTAAGCAACCAATTTTGGATTCACAAATGAACCTCTGACCCAAGATCATGTGAGATAACCTGATACTTAGGGCGTTCCTTGTTCCTTGGAAAAAACTAAAGACGTCCAATATTGGGCCAGATTTTGTGTCAGATTTCGCTCTTTGGTATTATGTTCTAGATTGGTTCATCTTCGACCATATCACATTTTGATGACATGTCATTCTCCATTCAACCGCATGATCCCAGGATCCAACGGATGGGCGTACTCTTGTCACAGGGGTCCCCAAGGTATTAATATTCGATCCCGGCAGCTTACCCATATTCAATCTCTAAGGGACTAGACATCTCTATAATTTTATTGCCCCAGCCTGTTGCCCATGTACATGTATGGTTACATGCCTTTCCCAAGGGCAACTGTGGTACTTTACGTGTCTGGTATTGCCATGCTAGACTATTAATAAACCACTCAAAGATGACTGCAGAACTGTACATATTCACCATCACGATAAATCGTGTTCCAATTACGTTCCTCCGCCATATCTAAGCAACTGAGCCAAACGTCTCTCACGTACAGCATCATTGACATAGTGTCCTTACCTTTGATTTTGAGGCCCTTATTGAACCTCGTGTCGTAATGTAAAACAGACTCTATAATTTTCCTAAATCGTCCATAAATGATTGGCCACGGCCGTTTGAATAATCCAAAAGTAGAAAGATTCGTTTCTTTAATTTGTGTAATGTTGGTTTGAATTGGTAATAGAGTGTGCTTTTTGACTTCAATTGTGTTTGGACAGACCTCTCTACCTAAAGTAACACAGCGGCAAGATGAAGGACCCCATCAGTCTTGGGCCAAGATCCAAACTTCCAAAGATCCAAGGGCGTGCCAAATTTACCATTACGACGTGGCTTTGAGTTTGGCCAACCTTTCCGAAAGCACTCAGAAATACTTAATCAACGGAAAGTGAAACTAACTTTCCAGGGCGAAATGTCATCCCCTGATTTCACACCAATAATAAAGGATAGTAGTGTTGATATAAGTTGGCAAAATTTCGTATAGGTTTTCTTCTTGTCTTTAGAATTTGCTTGAGACGTGCTTTTGGTGCAAGTTATGATGAATGGAAATTTAGGTCGTGTTTTTGTTTCGAGGTTGAAGGTCTTATTTTCACTAAAAAGGCGACTAATTACGCCGTCGATTATGGTTGAGAGGATCGAGGCGCTTTCTGATCTAAACTCCGGTTTTGGTGCGCCAATGTTTGGCTCTCATTTAGAAGCTCTTTTAGTTCATCACTACATAATGGTGAACCAATAATTGGATGCGAGAAAGACCCGGGAGACCACGCAGAACTTGTTTATGTGGCTTACAGGGTTGTTTTAAAGTAAAGCCCCCAAAACTTTAATGGCATTTTGTGAGAAAAGAAGACGATGAAGCTAACTTGAGGTCCAAATATCTTTAAAACAGTATAGCTTTTAACCCAACATTTCGTTTTCGTCGTCTAATGAATTCCAGCATTATTAGTCCTTCTCGCGGGCGCTCAAAATACGGCTGCTTTTTTAAAATAGAGCGGGCGTACCTTGGGAGTCTCTCATGAAAAGAAAATCATAATTTTATGAGTCAATCGATTTCAAAATTATTTTGCCTGTGTGTACCTTAAATTGCTTTCTTCAATTAATATCAGTACAATTTAATCACAAATGTAATGTGTCACGAATGATTCTTGATTTAGAATGGGACTCCAATTCGTGACAACCCTGTATAAATCAAGACCTGGCATTGTTGTGCGTTTGTATCCCATGGGGCTACAGAAACCGATTGAGAGTACACAAATATTCCACTGTTTCTAAATCGGAATGAGTGTATTCGTTGTTTCCGACTGCTTCAAGGAAATTGAACTCCAGCGACAAGCATTTTCTTCATAATGGTAATGGTTCCATTAGAAAACAAATCCGGTTCCATTACGAGTGCTAATCCCAAGGAGCACATGCAACCGACAGGAATTTACCAATTATCGGTGAATAGTATTTATTCACATGTCAGTTATTAAGTGCTAGTTGGTATTACGTGTGGGTAAGCAAGCAATACTGCTTCGGTGCTGTTTCGACGTGCTTTCCATAAACTTGATAGTTTCCTTCATGCAACTGATGCAAGCTCACCAAATGAATGGTTCGTCAATCATATTTTCAGAGCAAATGTTGACCATTCTTCATCGTAAAAAAGTCACGGGGTATCATTCTCAAGAGTCCCTGTCTGTTCAAAATGAGCTCTGGATGTTCTGTTGTTTTTAGCCTCGATAAAGCGCTTGTTATGTTCCGAACACAATATTGTTCCAGCCGTCGGCGACTTTTGTCGCCGAAAAAAGATTTCTCAGCCATTGACTTCTCTTTGTTGCTCGTCTTACTTCAAATCCCTCCCTGATATCAAAGAACTTCTCGAGGATATCTAACCATCATGTCAGTGACAGGAACATCATCTTTATCGTCGTAAGATTTGGACCGAACATCCCGGTTAGCATCTCTTTTGCTGAAAAACCATTTTCAAAAAACGACTCCTCCCATTCCATATTGGAACTAGATTGGAATTTGTTCTCAAGATTCCAAAATGTGCATCGCTGTAAGGTGCAATGGTTGGATGTGTGCAATGATATCTGATCTATGTCTTGCTTTTAAAAATCCTGTCCAAAGAATAACTACGAAGATGGAACCCGTTCATTTCATTGCCTGTTCTCGAATTGGACAAATTTGTCGGGGATTTTCTCTCTCGAGTAGATCGTGGGGTGTATTTCGTGACAGATCCGAGGTTCTGGCCTCTTTAAGACCGATACTCAATGATTTATTCGTTGAGCACTCATAATTACCGAAGGCAAACCACAGTCGGGGTCTTAAGATTGCTTAAATACTTTTGACATGCACAAGAACAATTCTGATAATGGTCCCTTTTCTTACGTCATGAATTATCCTTGATTGTTGGAATTGGTCTTATTTGGTAATGGCAATTGGGATGACTTAACGAGAGCCATACAGTCGTGGTTGAATGTGAAAAATAAGGCCTTTTAAGATTGACTTCCAGGCCATTAATGTGAATCCAAGAGCCGACAAAGGTTGAACGCGGTGCTTTGTCAGCACATTTGAAAAACGAACATTTAAAGCACGACGAGCAGAGAAGACAGACAATTGTAGTGAGCGTGCAAAGCTGAATCGCTCATGCATTTCTTCAATTCCCAAGGCAAATCATGTGCAAGAAATTCAATCAAGCGCTTTAGCTCTTCCCACGTAAATGAGATGAAACGAGCTCTTTATCCTATTTAGAGCATAATTCAATTAAGGTTAGAGAGAGTGGCATTTTCTGGTCATTAGTTGTTGCACGGAATTTACTGGTATCTCTTCTAAGACTTTGAGAACTAAAAGATGTTGCTAGGAACAAAAGACTATATTCCACTAAACGAAAGCGATTTCATGATCAAACTTTTGCCATATGAACCCACCACTACTAGATTAGATGGGTTTGAAGAAAGTATAGAACAGGGGTCGGCAACCGTAAGAAGACAAGGGCCTACAAACGTAACTGATTTTGCGGCGGGCCCCCATTCTTAAACCAAAGGGAGGTACTTGTAGTTCGATAGAAATTCAGTAAAACAAAGGGATTGCTCAATGAAAAACGTCAAATATTTTTTTGCCCATTTCAAGCCCTTTCTTAGCTAACTTCAAACATATTTTTCGTGTATTTGGCTTCTTGAAATATCTCTTTTTCTGTCATTTTTTGAGCCATAAATTATTCTGGTTGCAAAAATAGGCAGCACATAGCCTCGCATTGAACCAAATCATTTAAGAATGAAACATAACTTGCCAATAATTGAGAATTGCAATAATCTCGTTTGTAAATTCCACCCCCTTCAACTAGAAAGAAGAAAAATCCAAAATAAATCTTAGAACTTTCAAACATATGCTGCATAAAGGCTATTGCAGGACGTGTTTTTTAATATTTACCATGGAAACCATCAAAAGGCGTTACGCCCACTCTATGTAGCGAGAAGCAATATACTTTGGGGCCCACCAAAATACCGGTATATCTGAGGGCCAGAGGTTGCCGACCCCTAGCCTAGGGAATATGACGCCTTTTTTTAAATGGTTTTGTTTTGGCTCTTGTTTGTCAACTTTATACGGTAAATGATAATAATAAAGGGTTTACTGTTGATAAACAGACGTCTTGAATGATTTCAAGGCACGATGGATCACTTTTGTTTTGAAGAAAATGATTCAAATTCTCTATGTAAGAGTAGAGGGCAACCATTTCCCCGTACCTGGGGGCTTTGCAATACCATTACGTGGCCGGCGAGGGCGTTATCTGGAAGCCGGTGAGTACTTTATTTGTAAGCCAGGTGAGGGCGTTCTTCATTGATGGCAATCCCAGCAAGATGAGTATGGAAATTCCAGTTTGTAGCCGGTGAGAGCGTTCTTTGTAAGCCGGTGAGGGCGTTAATCTCCACAGACGTGACTAATTTATGGAGTTTAGCCTTAGCCTCCTCGTGTTGGTGGAGGTTGTCACGTCCCACGACCTTGTCTTCAATTGGTCGTGGTCCCCGTTGTGGGTGGGGGGTGGTTGCAAAGCACTTGAATTTCTACATGACCGAGAAATAAACACTTGATCCAAATTCACAATCGAGTTCAAATTCTAAATGCCAAATGATAGTCTTGATCAAAGAATGTGCAATGTCGAGAATTTTGAGAAGAGTACCGATCTGCACGTCTGACTTCTTCGAATTCTCAGGCTAAACTCTCATAAGGTATAATAAATATAACTCTCTATAAGGTGGCATTTTAAGTACCTTAATTTCAAAATTTGTATTGATCATTTCATAATCATAATTTCATTACTAGGAAGCCCACTTGAAATTTTGGCAAGGAAAAATTGACTTAACTAGGTGGTTGAGTGCACACTTTCCGAAGCATGAAGCCAATTCAAAGGCCACTTAACCCCTAATCTGACTAACGTTTGAGTCTTTGGCCTGAAAAAGGGGCCTTTCTTGGCCCAGAGGCTCAAGGATTGCCTGAACTCGGGGTCACAGATGTGTGTTGCACGTTAGATAGTGCGAAAAAGCAATAACCCATAGCGCTTGGCAGTGCAGATTTATGAGTTTTTTTTTCCTTTTAGCATGAAAGTGTTTCGGCAAGAAATTTGGAAAGTACTCCATATAGCGTCCTATCCATCTACTGTTTGGATCCAAATCGGCTTAAGTTTGCTTTGGTTGGGATCTTGAGGCTCTTCAAGTAAAAAAGCTGCGAGGGGCTCTGAATGAGATCTATGGCGGGGATTAGCAACAGGCGATGCAATAACAAATTCAGGAGACTTTGATCTATGAACCCTTTACAAAAAGGATATAGTCCAGACGGTCGGGAAAAAAAAAATAGTGACTCCACACGAAACATATTGGACACTTGATTCGCTCTTCTTCGAGTTCTTCGAGCTATCTAACCATGCACACTTCGCTTCTGTTGTAAGATAGTCGTAAATCTAAAAGGCTCGACCAATTCTCCAATGAGAGGAACGATCATGTGGCCAAGTATTCTTTATTGCCATGGGATCACTGTCGATCTCAATTCTCAGACAAAAGATACGATCTTCATTGAAAAGCAAGCCAGTTCGAATGCACTTTCACGTTCCACTTACTAAATCGGTGAATGTCACGAAAGATGATACTACCAACTCGTGAAATGATATTTCGCTCCATCCCTTACTACATGAAATATTTTTCCGGTTTCTTTTGCCAACAGGTTGCATCAATCATCAAATCCATGGACCAACAACGAATATTTGACATTATTCGAATTCCTTCAAACCCAAGACAACCAACTTATTTTACATGTTGAGCCTCAAGTTTATTGTTCCTCAGGAAAATCTTAAAGAGTAAGTTGGCAATGCTTAGCGGTAAAGCGATTTATCCTGTATTTTTTCAGACCTTTTTAGTCAAAATATAGGCTTGGCTTCATCTTATATGAATAGTAAAATAGTTAATGTCGTCTCCATCAACTATAGATGTCCTTGGCCTTGACAACCACAAGAACTCGAGGAAAACTTTCAAATCAGATTTTCTTTTGCCGAACCTTTCGTGCAGAAACGCCATTTCTCCAATCTCTCATACATCAGTTCACTTGAGCTTCTTCACTAAAGTTTATGTTTGAAGTCCAACCTAAGCAAACTAACTAGGATGCTCACATGCACCTAAAGGCCAATGAATTGGAACTTCAGAGATGAACCCTAGATGTAATTAATAACTCAGATTGATTACAAGAAAGTACTTGAATTTCGGGTGATTGAGAGTGAAGAAATTTAAGTTGGATTTTTTTCACAATGGGAAATTTGAAAAGGATGTCAAAAGCAAGTAATTAAGTTTGAAGATATCCCAAAATCAGAATTTCCAAATAGACACAATTTTCAGGGATTTCTTGTCAAGGGCAGAGTTTCAAAACCAAGTAGCCATTGATGAATAAGGATTCAGAGTCACCATATCTTGCACCTTTGCGCCAATTTGACACTTTTTGAATTCTAGTTAGCGCGAAAAAGATGACAATTTATGTTGTAAATTGCACTTTTTCAAATAATAATGGCGCTTTTTCACTTGATCTATATGGAAGCATGGTAAGGATGGCTGACCAAATTTTGACCCCGGGTGGATTTGACAACAAATCAATCAAAAACATTTATCCGCCCCCAACTGTTGCTTTCGATTATCATTGGAGCCGAATTGGTCTTATTTTCACCTCTCGTTTTGGGTCTCACGAGAAAGGAGGGACCTGAAAGTTTCAATCTATCTTCGTTTTGCCCTTTGCTAGGTTCCGCAGGGAAACTTCTTCGTTGTGCCAAAAATGAACTGGTCCTTTCAATTCGTTCGTGGTCGTGGTGGTTGAACATCTCATTTACACGCACACACACACACACACACACACATCAAACCACTTGACGACCAACCATCAGAGTGAAAAAACTTGGACTGAATTTTGACTTTTGATCCGAGAGTTTGGCGAGAAGCTATAAATAAGACTTACAAGGAAATACGCCTTCTTCTTCTTTGGTAAATAAAATGTATTGAAGAGTAGTTATACAGCCAAAGTTGCAAAATGAAGTGCAATATGATTTTGAATTTGGTATGCGAAGCAGTTTTCAACCGAGATTAACGGAAAACATTTAGAACTTAGGCGATAAATTGGCAAGGATTCTGGGATTTGAAGAAATTCTGGTCACGTCATTTCGGCTTGGATGAACATCACTTCTGTGCGGATTTGTAACACGAGTACCTTCGGATGAAGAGTTTCTTTGAAACTGATCCTGGCTGAAGAAGTCCCGCTTTTCTTTTATCTTGGTTTAATAAAAAAGGAAACTCAGAATGTGAAGCATCCGGAGATCCAAAAGTAAGGAAACCCACGCAAAGGAAGGTTCTACCAATTTCCTCGAGAGACTTTGGCTAATAAGGCCACAATGTTGTAAAGAAATCTAGCCAATCATCCTCGCTTGGCCTTTTTATGGTTAGATTTCTTTTCCTTTTCGAAACTCAAGACAAGCTGCCAGATTTAAAACATTGTGAAGGTCTGCAACATGTGTATAAATCTTGAAAACTTCCCCCTCTCAAAAACAACAGATCCTGATTTCTTTCGCTTAGTTTGATTTGAATTGGAACAGATCTTCAGATTAGTTTTTTGAGGATGTGGATCAAACTTTGGGCAAACACTGACTGAGACGAGAAAAAGTTAGCTAATAAATGCATCTCAGAGCCCCACTTACGATTCTTTCCTCCCACAAATCTCCATATATTTCCAAGCTTGTACCTTCTTCAGCAACTTGATGTCTAAATGCCCTATCCAATCTGTTTTTTTCTCTTACCCAACTACAAACACTCACCATCTCCTTGCGTAGAATGACCAAATTCGAATCCAGTGACCCTGGACGCATCAAGGAACTCCTCTTCTGCCCATTCTGCCCATTCACAACACTGCCAGCCCCATTCATAACCGGTTGACGTAAAAGGGCCGCTGGAATTTCTTCTTGAGACCAAGACCTTTCTGATCCCGAGGATGCGTTGGACCCGCCCAAACCACCATCAAAACTGCTTCGTTGACTGGAGATGGTGGATGATTTGGATCCACTTGGAGCCGACATCGCCGGAGGGGTTTGGAAAATCTGCCGAGTCGAAATATTAATTTTTAAACCTTCATATGGCCTCAAGGTAAAAGGATAATGTCCAAATGTAGAACTGTGGGAGAATTGGAAATGAAATGGATCGGCAGTGAACATTTGGGCATTAAAATGGAAGAGTGTGTCCAGCCCACGCTTTTATTGTTGGATCTGGAAGTGAGTTTACCCAATTTTCCTTTCTAAATGGGCCCACTTCCATTCTTAGCACACACTATATCCCACAAGACGTTACTACTACTCTTATTTCGAACTAAAAATTTATGAAGCCTCGTAAATTGCCACACTTGCCTTGGGTGTTTCTTTATTGGGTCTCAAGGGACTTGGATTGGGACTCCCTTGGAGAGTAGACGAGGATGAGTAGCCACTACTGGTTCCATTGGACACTAAAACATGTCCAGATTGTGCCTTGGTTCCACTTCCGTTATGTGTGTTATTCGTATGAGGCAACAGACGCTTCAGATCTGCATCTCGGGCCAAAACTTCGCGGTTGAAATTCAGTAATCCTCCTAAGCCCTTGGGCAATGGAGGAAGGCCCTGTATTGCACTAGCCATGAGATCCATCCTTCTCAGTAATGGAGTTTAGAGTCCAAAATCCTAGAAAACCAAGTGGAACATTTTATATTTCGAACATGCAACTCGGAGGATTCCCTTGAGCATAAGAGCTTTTAACATTTCAACGTCACGTGTGGGTTTGTGGGCGTCATGTTTCAAAAGTCTTCCCAAAAGATGGACTGGCCTGGAGGCAATTTAACAACCTCTGTTGAGCAGACGAACACAAACATTAACAAACCCACTTCTAAACCGCACTATCAAGGGATGCTCCCTTCATTCATCATCTTCAGGCCCTTCATTTGACTCACTTTGACTCACTCCAAATCTCAAAAAACTACTCACCTCTCTTCCCCCCAATGGTATTGCTTCGAATACTTTTACACTAAACCATGTGCCAATGACGGTTATGTTTGAAAACTGATCGACGTGTTGTTGATATTCACGTCCAATCTCTTGGATTGGCTTCGAGCGAGAAACAAGTAGCAACAAGTTGGAAATATCATAACAGAAGTTGTCTGTGTGTGTCTCTCATTTACTCACCACTAGCACACAACGTTCTCTTGCGCACCGTACTTGCTACCTAGTGCACTACAGTGGATGCTCTTTGCACTGAGTGTGGCACTCGAGCAGAAAGATTGCTTACTCTATCCAACGAGTTGGCCAACTATCTCTCTGTCGAAACAGTTAGTAGAACATCGGTGGTAAGTTGGGGAAGAAGGTGTTTTCTCACCACACCACCTTTCACCTGTTGTGTTGACCAACATTTATACTCCAGATGGTTGCAATATGATCCTTCTTCATAAATTTGCTCATGAAGGAGTCGAAGAAAGTATGAATCACGAGAGCCAATCAAATTGTGACATCGTTTTAATAATTTTGTTTTGTATTTGTTCATGTTTAGAGAAACCCGTTATTTAAGCACTCCACGCATCTGTCGTCAAAACCTCATTACTTTAAGGCCTTTACGGTTGACTCACTTACTTCAGACAAATATAATACGAATAAGTGGATATTCAAATGGTTTTGGGAATTCCCGGCTTTTGGAACTAGTTAGAACACAAGAGAGTTCCTCTTTCTTGGACATTGAACGCCAACATTATTGATCCACATGTACTACTTTCAAACTCCCCAAAGTCCCATCTAATAGATAATCCAATTATTGCCTTTGAGTTGGATCTCTAATGTACAATTCTCTCTACTGACTCAATGGATGAGTGTAATCGAACGAATTCAGCCGGGGATTTTGGGGCTAAAATGGCTAGGGATCAGAGTCGAGACTCACCCTCCATAAATATCAAAATTCGTGAGCCCAATTCGTTTTCTTCATTTTGACAATCAATTGAAATAAGATTTTTTCCTCACGTAGCAAACTAAAACTATGAAATGTCCAAACCTAGTTCTGACCCATCCCTAGCCATTTTGGCCCCAGAATCCCTGCTGAATTCGTTCGATTACACTCATCCATTGTTAGTTGGTCTAGGACCCTGACATAGATACTAGTCATTGTAGGCTAGTACACAGTGTCAATGACCCACGCTGGTGATGAGCTGATTCTGACCAAAGTTCAATAATAAATTCTGTGTTGAGTGAGTTGTCAGTCAACCAATGTGAGACATCAGTAGGTGCTTGTTTGAACTACACACTAATTAAAAGACACTTTTTACATGTCACCTAGATGCTTCAAATGCATTTGCAGCAGGCTTGAGGATTTTCACAAACTAAACTTTGCTATCAAATGAGCTAAATGGTTTAGATGTGTTTCTGACAAGAAAACGTTTCCTTTGATTTTGAAATTTTGCTTCCTGCTTGTTGGAGGACAACCATAGATAAATAAATCAGATATATCTCATTTCTGACGTCACCAAAAAATGCCCTTTACAAGGGATTACCTAACAACATTCCTAAAAAGGATGGTTTCATAAGGAACGTCATAGAGGGTGCTACCCTGTTTGTAAAGCAAATATCCTTCTTGAAGTTTGATTCTCAAAGTCAATCCTGAAAATACAGCTTGCGTCATCTAGAGGTCATGGATCTCCGTACTGGTGTGCTTAGCTAGAACTGAGAAGTCTGGAGCTGGTCTGTGAGGACAACACAGACAGGCGGTTGAGTTTCCATAGATTTTGCCGGCCAGGCTTTATATAAGGATCTCTAGGTTTGTCCAATTGTTGATCATTGGTGGAATCGTAAAAAAATTCAACACAAATGTGTTTAAATTCTTTAAAAACAAGCACGTAGAAAAATAAATGCTTGAACTTCACTTCAGTCAAGATCTTTTGCCCGTACTTCTGTTGAATCCCATTTCAAGGTCAACATATTGCAGGTACTCGTTCCTGTTCCATCAGATTTCACTAGATGAATTCAAGAGCAAAAAAGATGTTTTGTGCATTTAGGTGGAGGTTGAAACTATCGTTAGTTTTTGTTGTTCACAGGGATGGGCACAAAGATCGATGAAAGCTTCAGCTGTTGGGAGACATGTAGCACGACACGTTTACAAAGATCTTTCTGAGATTTGAAGTTTACAAAGGACAAAGGGAAGCACGCGGGTGATCCCAATTCCAACAAGGAAATTGATAGAACCTTCAGTTACTCAAGTTGTGTCTGAAGATTGAGACCCAATCAGACCCTCAAAACAGTTTGATATTTTATTTTAAGGAACAATGGACGCCTTTTCTTCAAAACATTTGTCAAGATCAAACCCAACAACCCGTCATTTCAAAGTCCATCTTAAATGCAAATTTCAGGCAAATTTTTGTAGCAAGTCAGAGAGGTAGGTTTCTTTGCCATTTACTTATTTTATAGACATGCTACCATGTTTTAGTCTATTTGCCCGCATTTCCCATTTCTACGTTCTTTTGCTTCAAAGACTCAGTTTATTTGCCAGAAATCTGCAATCCTAATTAGGTCAATCCGTGAATCTTTTGTCTTCAAAACGGTAATATGTAACGAGTCCTTGATTACAAAGGCTCCATGCGCAAAGTGCATAGAGTGTAGTCATTGGTTCATACCATGGGCAAATTTAAAAGCTGTGCCTCATCAAGAAGCACTGAAATCATGGAGTGGGAGGCTGGCAATGGAAATAATGATTCCCAGTAAGAGCAATTCAATTACGTTCTTCTGCAAATGAAACCTTGCATATGTTGACAAGAATACGTATTTCAATTTTCAGCTCAATCGAACGGCGGAGACAAAAGTAATGCTCGCTCAAAGTTCAGTGCAAATCCTACCAAGATTGAATGAACTATCCCTTTTGTGGTAATCGTTTTACCACAAAAGGGCGTTTTCATTCATTCTATGCTCTCTTCAGTACATAAGTTTGAGAAGGCATAACTTTTCACTCCGGCAATTGATTGGATTGAAATTTGAAATACGTGTTCTTCTCAATGCAAGCCAGGTCTCATTTGCAGAAGAACGCAAATGGTTCGTTTCTGCTGGAAATCATAATTCTCATTGCTAGCCTCCCACTCCATGATTTCCGTGCTTCTTGGCCTCATTTATGTTTGTTGGAACTTCGGCTCAATGAATGTGGCCTTTCCCAATTATTTTGGAAGTTCCATCGGAGTTCGAACACCATGGAAGCCTTTTGTGGAATGAGGTATTTCGGTTGCAAATCCTCGATCCGGTGGTGTATTTTTTCATCAATAACACCATCAATCCAAATCAAGCTTTGACAAGTTCCTCCATCTTCAGGAAACTTGAGAGCCGGCCTTGAAAAAGCTCTTCAGAAATCGCAAAAGCAGCGACGTGGACTGTCAGATGTCGATTTCGTACCCTTCAATTAACGGTTTAAATAAATGCAATAAACACTTTACATCGAGTCTAGACTGATGAAGATGAAATGGAGTATATTTTTGTAATGGAACGCATACATTGAGAGTCAAATCAAAATATAAACTCTACACATGGGTAAAATGTACTGAGATAAATATATCTGTGAATGGATCTTTTTTTTGTACGTCCGTATTGGATCGACTCGCCCTCAAAAACAGGGCAGATGAAAAGATCATCCGAAAAAACTGGAAGAATCCACAAGCCTTTGCAGAATTGGAACATTTTGGAAAGTCTTGACCTTGAGATATGTTGAACAAATGGGAGAACAAGCGTGTTGCATAATCACTTTTGTGCATGCAAGAAGCTTTTTGTGCTTGTCCAGAATCCCAATAAACCACTATCTAACACTTTTGTCGCCTTGGTGAAAAAGAAAATCAAACTTTGGAATCTACATAGTGGTATTTTCTGCCTGCACTTCGATGGCCATTCCGCAATTGTTGCTGTTGTTGTTGCTGCTGCTGCTGCTGTTGTTGTTGCATTTGCTGTTGCATGTGTTGTTGCTGCATTTGTTGTAAATGATGATGCTGTTGCTGTTGTTGTTGGCGGTGATGTAGCTGCTTTTGATGCTGAGCCTGCTGAATTTGCAAGCGTGTTGTCCGTGGGTCTTCTTCGAAGATAATCTTCTTACCCGGTGGAACATTCCCGCATTGAGGGCATCTGTCCTGATAACAAGCCATTTCGCCCATTTCAATGAGGCGACAATTTAAACAAGGAAGATCTTTGACACACCCATCATCCTAAAGAATCCCCAAATTCACGATCAATTGCATGTTGCTTTATGACAGATCAGAAATGTGCCTTGCCTCTCGGTAAACCACTTCTTATTGTATATTAAGCGACCGCGTCTCTCGCTCGAAGGTGAGGAAAATGGATTTGACTTCCACACAAGTGTCAGAACCACTTATTGCCTTTGCTTTGACAACCTTTCCTTCGCTTTAAGGTCCAAATGTACCACTGACCTTGAAGCCTGAGCTTTTAACTGTGCCATTAGCGAATCGACGGATTTGCCCAGAAGGGATCTCGTCGAAAGGTTACTCAATTCAAGAAAAATCAAATCACCCAAAATCCCGTCCTAAGCTTGGAGGGCTTAGATCAAATGCATTAGTATACTATTCTAATAGAAGGTCTGGAGGGAAAGTTGAGCTTGGCTCTTGAATCCGTCAAACTGAAAAGTATACAAACTAGAAACTACAGAAAAGACGGAAGGGCAGTTCTAGTTTTTTTCTTGAAGTACTCGCACTTTTGAATATTTTATGGTCTCAATGGACCGTTAGTTCATGGCGAACTTGCACTGAAAAGACCTCGAGCACTTTGCAACCACATACTATAGTTGACTTGATTCGCTTTCCAGACCCTTTATATCCAAGCTTTTGGTCTCCAAATCAATAACTCATCGATTCCAAACATGGAACAGAGGCTGGGAGCAAAATTGAACTCCCAAGAGGAAAAGCATCGAAAACCAGGCTATAATGTAAGAAGCCACGGGGTCAATGAGAGCCGACATATTTCATTTGGGAACAGGGCTGATGAACCTTTAATTAGATTAAGGACTACTTTGGGTCTTGGACCTTGCGGTCACAAGGTTTATCTATTCGGCTTAGCAGCTCTCGAATAAGAGTACATTTTCGCCTACTGCATTAGGTTTCTTTGAAGTCAAGTGGCTTTTTGTCCATTTTATCTGTCTATGACCTTTTGCCCTTTTCGAAGATACCATTTATATGTAAGTACAATCCTTTTTCTCCCTGGAGACATTCATGAGCAAGGGCTTAGCTTCAGGGTCAACCCTATCTTGCAAAGTCGTTTCTACCTTCCATAGGGTTGTACTCTCCAGTGAATCGAACTTGGGTCAAATGAACTCGCAATAATACAATTCATCCATTGAATGAATCCAGCCCCAGGTTTGATAATAGGTCCCGAGGCTCATTTGGCTGGTGGGTCGAGAAACTTGTCAGAGGGGAACCAGGAGAAGCTTAAGACCATCAAATCATATGGGTTGGAACGCTCATTCCTTCGACCGACTGACTGACTTCTTTTGGGGGGGATTTTTAGAGTGCACCTTTGACCTTGGAAAACCTAATGGCATAGCAAATGCAATTGATCATGAGTCGTTTGAGGTTGGATTCATTTCCTTGAATAATCGATTTGAGATGGCCACGGAATATGTGGGTCCTCCTTCGATGTGATCTTCCTTCTTACAGAGACGGAGCACACCGCAAGTGATTGCCGTAATAAGAATGATCACAAAGAGCACAATGATGATGATCACACCGGTCGGGAGACCCTCACTATCACCTTCCACTACCGAGGCTTGAGCTTCGCTCATCAAGGGGAACTCGACAATAGAGGCCATCGTTTTTCCAAGCACTTCTGTTTTACGCCAGATACACGTGGAACACGGAAGAGAGCAAACAGGTCGGTCAGATAACGCAGAATGGAGAAGCGGGGTTCTCGAAATCTCGTTTCAAACGGTCACAAAATTCAATTTGGGTTTGAAGAGACCCTAGCGGGATTCTTCTTCTATTCAAATGCGACAAGAATGAGCTCGGCTTCCCGAGGATATATGTATGTGATGAGACGACGTAGAATGGCTGGTTGGCATGTTGGCAAGGGGAATACATTTTACTTCAAAATGGGTTTCTTGAAAGCCTTCAAACTTGATGAGGGATTTTTTTTCAGCCCTCCGTCTGCTTAAATTGGAGTTCCCGGTTTTTGGGTTTTCGAAAAAAGTAACTAAGCCAAAAGGGTTTTAGGCGAGAGATCAACCCATCCATGATTTGAAGGGTCTTTTGATCGATGTGTTAGTTCAGGCATCAACAGACAAAAACTTTCAATTGGCACTTGAGCTCTCATGTTGAGAAAGTTGTTCAATAAAAAAGGTGTCTCAAGTACATACGGAATAGGCTCTGAAATAGCGTTGTCCTAGTCAAAGAACTTAGAACAACTGTCAAGCTTTTTTGAACTTGAACTCATAAGAGGGCAAAAAAGTTGCGTAAGGTTTTGGTTCAAGTTCTTCGTGTTCATCTATCCATTTGCCATTGACTTGTGGTCACTTTTACAGATAACTGCCATCAAAGGTCGACATTCACTCAGTCACAAACCAATTCAAGGTTGGAACACCATACAAATCTTGTTCGTTACGAGTAATTCAAAGGGAAAGGCCGCCCAGGAACATGTTTTTTACAGTTACCACAATCGAAAGGGACACACTGGATCCCAGATGGTCCTTGCCAACACTGACTGACTGATCTGTTGCTCTCTTCACGGTCAGATTAGTTCTTCTTTCCCATACACTTCTTCGCCGCTTTTCTCTTCCAAAAGAGGGTTCTTTTCAAATTGAATGTCCGATGGTGGCAGAAGCAGAAAAAAGTTTTCTTGGCTCTTCCCAAAGAAAGAACTCGGCTCTGGCTTCTTCTATTGGAGACCTCAGACTGTGAAAGGCGAACCTTGCCTGAGAACAACACCGTGAGGAGATCTTATTTCTAAGCCAATTACGAGTTTGGGCTCGTTCTTCAATGAAAACTGGAACTCTTCTCGATGAGTGAATCTTCCGCCATCAGAGCGCCCTTGCTCAGCATCAATTGGCCACTTTGTGTTATACAATGACCGTGTCTCGCTTTAGTAAAACTCATCCTGGAGATGACGTTTCAATCTTAACCAGAGCAAAGATTTGGAAAATAAGGCCTTCCGGAAAACCTTTGCTTAACTAATTTCCCGAGGCATTTTTTTTGTTCCAGCAATGGGAAAGAAAGAACCTAATGGTGTTCGTGTTGTACATGCTGGCAACAATTTTCTCTCATTCTCTCTCACAAGTGTATTTTCCCGTAGTGTTTTCCAACATATACCGATGTTTTCCGATTGTTGGAATCCTCTCAAGCATTACAATATTTTTGAATTCGAAAGTGTAATGATGTTGTTATTGGTAAACATCACGTCGTAGTTCGAGCATTCGTGAGCGGGGGTTAACGATTCTTTGGAACATATTACGAGCGAGCCTTGCGTGTTCCTTGTCTTCAAATCGTTTCAAAGCACTATTGTAAGAGGCTCAAAAGAGGCAAAACAGTAACGCAGTACAATTGAAGCATGTTCGAGCTGATTTTCGGGGCCTTATGTAAGGAACAGTTCAATAATCTCGACCTTTTTTGAGGGCAACCATATAGAGCTTGCTTGCTGATAATGCGTGGCACAAATGTCAGCAGTCTGGGATCCCATTTGGTAATGGAGCTTTGATTTGCAGAGTGGACAAACGCAAGAAGTCTTTGGGGATGGTGGTCCATCATAGTTGAGGGAATACAGCACTAGATGGAACATGTTCGTACAAGAAGGATAATAAAAGCAGCCTCACAATTGGTATTGGGCACATAATCAATCACAAATGCTTCAGTCTTTCAAAGCCATTGGTCCAACCATCAAGAAAAGAGAGAGAATGAGCGAAAGAAAGTGCTTTTCAAACAAATGCTTGTGGGAAAAGTAGTTCATGTGGAAAATCCACCGGCCATATGCAAAGGCCGTGGAACATTTTTCTCCCCCTCCCACATCCGTTACCAACGAAAAAAGCCTTTGCTCTGGTGAAAAAGACGAGACCTTTGATGAGCATCAAAAAGTGCACTCGTTGGAAGGTCATTCAAAGTCGATTGTGGCCGAAGTAGATGCTTACACTTGTAATTAAGTTCTTCACTTTGAAGCTGCCTGCTTGTCTTGTCAATCTGTCACTCAAGATCTGAAGCACTCAAGCAAAACGTGTTCTCAATCGGAATGCCATGTACTCAAAGTTTTGATGCACGCACTTCCCCCAAAAATATAAAGCTCCCGTCGACTCAGAGCCTCAGGCAGGAATGCAATCGAGGCTAGTCTCAGGAAAGGCTTCCCCGGTCTTTTCTTCGCCAAGAACCTCTTATTTCCGCTCGATCCCGCTCTTTTTTCTCTGCCCTCTTTCTCGTCGCAGGTTTTCCCTCATGGGTTCTCCCCAATTCTCTTGCAAGTTCTCCTCCCTCAACTCGCTAATACAGTACAGCATTTCGGAATTGAGGCACTTTACTGGAGGTCTAGGCAATAAAGGTGCTGAGGTGCAATTTAGTTCAATGTACTTCATCCTTTCGGAGATTCACAAGGAAAACAGAACACAAGGCATTTCTTGGAATCTTGACATATTTACTAAAGACTTAACTGATCGGTGTCTTTTTTATGTGGGAGTGTCATGGAAAGTAAAAATCCCATTTTTCCCAACTCCGTTAAATTGCACTTATTTTTCGAATTACGGTTTATGTAAGGACGATTAAAAAAAAAAAAGACGGAAAAGAGATATTTGAGATTCTCAGATTAATTTGCTTGATCTTGGCCAACTTTTTAAGATCAAAAAGGGGGAGCAAACATCCCAATTCAATTAACAAGTTTTAGGGTCTCGATCATAAAAATCTGACACTAAAAACCTTTGACCAACTTCTGTATTAAACTCCTGTCTTACTTGTGGTCAGAAACGTCCAACTGTTCAATACCTTGATGGCAGATTATGGATAGAACTATTCCAGATGAAGTATTGGCTATTTCCATGGATTGGCCAAAGGTATTTGACATTATGTCAAATTGGCCTCTCATAGAAAAAAAAACTTTTGTTGGACTTAGGACTGCTTACAAGTGCAACATAAAATAAAGGATAATTTTGTGTCTCTTTTGAAAGGATCTTAATTCAATGTCCCAGAGGTTTGCCCTCTTGGTATCTCGTGTAAACAAAGCATTCCATTCTTTTGGCTCACTTTGAAGTTCTGAACTGAAAAAGGCTTTAGGTCTTTATTAAAGCATTTTTTTCTACCTCTGTTCTGAGGTTTTTAACCGATACAAGGGAATGTTTTCCTTGTAAGTCATTTGGGTCAACCGGATAAAATATTTGGTCAGTCAATTTATTAGAATTTGACGATCCAAGGCAACCTGAAATGTAAGGTTGATGACGAATAGTTGACAAGAAACGATCTAAATCTGGCTTAAAACTTACAAAGAAACAAAAATTAATCCCTCTCACAAATTTCACCAAGTTCTCATTTGATGAAATAGCTTTACGATTTTGAACATTTGCGGCCATAAACTTATTGCCCAAATTTGGATTGTTTTTTTAGCCTTGGCTTTTTGAGCAGCCCCACCACCGACCGACTGCAGCGACCAACTTGTCATTTCCAGGTAGCCCTGGATTCAGTTCAATTTGAAGCAGAATCGTAAAAATTGATGACTGAATGAAAAATGTCGAAATTTCTTGTCTTTTTGCACTTTTCTTTACCCTTGTATTTTTAGCATAGTTGTTTTTTCCTTTCTTATCTGCACTTGCATTTGTGCTTTTTATGATTAGGGAAAACTTTAATTCCAACTGACATTTTTACATTCTTGTAATAATAAGAGCCTCTTATTATATGAAGATATTTAATTCAAATATATATTTTTTAATAGTCAGCCTTGTTTAATGAATTTGAAAAAAAAATCCTTATTTTTGAAATTATACTAATATTTTTGACGTTTGCAGAATGATCATAAATATATGTCGGCTTCTTGACAAGAAACCTGGCAGCTTCAATCAGCGATGCCAGGTGGCAGTTTTTGCTGCCACTTTTTACTAAAGCATGAAAAACTTGATGGCAAAAGGCTGAGGGAGGAGGCGTGGCGTCGTGGTTAGCGCAGATGCCTATAGTGAGAGAGGTCCCAAGTTCGATTCTCCTCCCCGACCTTTCTCAAGGAAACTTATAGACGCTAATTCACACCCACAGATGGAGAACCATTCTGATACCAGACATGACATTGCCTATCGGAACAATTTGGACGATGTGATGGCTGGCTTCGCTGGCTGGGCGAGGCTCAACCCTTGGACCTTAGCAACAACACTCCAAAGAAAAAAAATTAAAATGGCAAGGGGAGAGAAAATGTCAAAAGTATTGAAAACTTGGCAGGGGATGAAACTTTTAAGTGGCAGAAATAGAGAAAAGCATTGACAAGTGGCAGAAAGTGGCGGCATAGCCCAAATTTTTGACCTGAAAAACTAGAGCGAAAATTTGAGATTAAATTACGATTTGCACCTCAGTGTAGAAAATTGAAAGAAAAATCTTTAAAGAGTGGCAAAATGCAGAATGTGGCAGTTATTGGTTTATCTTTTAAATGGCAGATGACTGAATATGGCAAAGATTGTTTTTGAAGACTATTTCTAATCCAAAACGTAAAAAAGCATCCAAACTACATTAAATACCCTTTTAAGTAGGTTTCAAAGCTTATTTAGCTGATAAGTGAAACAAAGCTGACTGTTTGCTAGAACAATATTTTGTTTGAAATCTTTACATGTTGGTACCAGAATCGGTCTTAAAATGTGCTTATGGAGCTCGTCCCACAGAATAGTGGTTCATGTCCCAATGTGCCTTAACATCCCATGCACGGCTGCAATATTATTCTGTCACTCAATTTGGTATGAGAGGAGCTGAATGAATGTTCCCATAAGGCCCTCGCAAAGTTCCAGAATGACTCATCGCTCCCGCTTTTCGATGAAAGAAAAAGTTGAGGCAGCACAAACTAAGTGCTCATCTTGACCATTTAGGACTGTTTGCTTAAAGCAATTTGACACCATGAAGGCGAGGAAAACACGATATGCGAAAGCATTTAACTGTCGATCAAAGGCTTGACAATCTCGTTAGGATTTGTTTGACTTGCATTCATGAAACGTCAATTGGCCTTGATTTGATTTGGGAAACGTCATAAACTCTGACGACTTAAAAAAATTGTCATGACCTTTTATAAGTCGACTTCTTTTCCAAAGGCAGCAACCCTATTTTTAAGACCCGTAAACGGAATTATTTCCAAGATAGAGTTGGCATTACGTTTTGAGAGGGAAGTTTCTCATTCTGTTGCAAGCTCATGTGGATAAAATCTTTTATCGATAAGACAAGACGAAGCAAAGCCTGATTTTGTGATGAGAGATTCGAACCAGAGCTGTCAATCTATCGGGTCGTTGGTCTTGGATTCAAGATCTCACCATTGATCAGCCGCAATGGCAGGAATTACTAGTGATGTCATTATTTTTGGCGGGAAAAAAAAATCGGAAGACGTGTGCTTCTGATGAGCGTGAAAGGTAGCCAAAACGAAGATTTAGGCCTGATAATTGAAACAATTCCTTTCTCATCTGTATAACTTGAAGTTAGAATAGCAATTCTTGACATTTTTTGGCAAAAAATATGTTTTGTTGCTTTTATCTAAAATTTCGCTACAAAAATTGAGAGGGTTATTCCAAATTTTTGAATCAGGAATACCCAACATTGAATAACAAGATGGCCAGAGGAGATCGGTTCCTGGGGCAACGAAACCTAAAAACAAATAATTTGTTTAATTGAAGGCTTCCAATTTCTCCATTTGTTTTTAAATTACTCTGCAATACTTTTTAATATATATTAACCATGCCATTGCTCTTAAATGCAATTTTTTTTTCTAAAATCTGACCCTTGAAAACTGAGACATGTTTTTGGCAAGCCTAGACTGCTAACGGCAGCAGGTGTGTATACAAAACGGTAATCGCTCCCATCTGCATTGTGGCGGTGTAGAGTGATATGCACAGTGAGAAAAAGGTTGTTGATTATGTGCCCCGAGGAATTGTGCCGCTCTTTTGTGGTGCGTCTGTTTTTTTTCCCAATGTGCGCTAGATCAAAAATTGCGAGAGGTCAGTTGCTCCGCGACGACCAGAGGCCACGACCGAGCTATGGGGTAAACAAACAGGCTCAGCTGATGTTTACTGAGCTTGCCTCATTGGATCTGAGGTTCACAATTTTTTTGAGCCAGGGTCCCATTAAGGTGCAGTTACACGACACATTTTGCATCGCAGTTTGCGGTGAAGTTTGAAATCACAGATGTACAACCTCGCTACCTCTTCTGGAGACCTCCTTACTTGCCAATGGAAAAATGTATCTGTGACTTCGAAGTGTGTCTCGATCTGCGATACAAAACAGGTATAAAACGCATATAATACTCTACGGTGTTGTGTAATCTAACCTTAGCGCTTCATGAGAAGCCCACGACCCCCTTCCCCCTGAGCTTCACTTAAAGATTTTAATGCTCAAATACCATATATCTGGCATCGAGAACATTTTTCAAATGTAAGCCAACAAGCTCAAAGCAAATTTATTGTCATCTTGAGAAAGATCAACCACTTTGACCAAAACCCCGGGACTGGGATCTCATAAAAATAAATTTAGGAATAAGGATTCACATTGCATAAATGTATTCTCCATTTTTCAAGGACGAGGTACAAACTCTTTGAGTCCACGTTGAGAAGTTTTGGGTCAAATATTGTCCCCACTGTATATTCTTACATGCGTTGATATGTCTTAAACAATCAAGATTCAAACTACGAAAAATCAAGTAACCTTTCACAGTACTAAACCTATAAATGAAGAAAGAAACTAAATACAGAACAAAGAGGTTCAGCATTTGGTACTTATTTTTTTCGGTATGCAATATTTTTTCTGAGCAATGAGAACAAATGAGATTACAACAAACGAAAATTGTGACCTTTTTATTGTTCGCACGGAAGCAACTGTTTTTGATTGTTGTCTGTATCAAATTTCGATAAAAAGATTATTATTCAAGCAAACCAATAACTTGTTCAGTGGACATCAAACTAACTATTGAAGATTTTAGGTGCAATATGTGTACCAAATATAGATTTTTATTATCTACTTCATGTGCAAAAACGAAAGAGATCATTTTGCACGGTTCGTCGCAGGAAATTCAATAAATGCCAGTGTCTAAAAGATACTCAACTTTGAACGCGGACACAACAATCGAACCTATAAATATCCTCCACAACCAGAGATCGAATATCACATCCTGTTCACAAGTCAACAATATCCAATCCAATAGCCAAACATCCTCGAAAATGCAGGTACTTTCAAAGTTTTCCCTTCAACCAATCAACCCGTTTCCAAGTCAATTTATCAAAATCTGACTTCATTTTTATCAGGTGTTCATTATTATTGCATCCATCATTTGCATGACCTTCGGAGTATTTGCTAACCCAGGAGGGTATGGAGGCCATGGGGGCCATGGAGGACACGGAGGCCACGGAGGCCATGGTGGCGGCCACTACTCGTTTGGTTACAAAGTGCATGATGGCTACAACAACTTTGGACATTCTGAAAGTCGCCACGGTGGTTCCACCAAAGGTCAATACCACGTCAAACTTCCTAATGGCAAGCTTCAAACGGTCAATTACCATGTGGATGGGTACTCTGGATTTGTGGCCAAGGTTCATTACGGCCATTGATTCAGGTTGACTTGAGCTAATATTTTCGTGCCTTCGACGACAAATTCATTCTTATGCGTTCTCTGGTGGAACAATATTTAAATTGAAATCCAACACTTAATGTTATCATAGCAATCGTGGTCTTCATCAGTCTTGTTCATTTACAATGGCGCAATCTCTTGCTTGTGATCGGGTAATCAAATTATCACTTACCTCTGCTGGCAAGTCCAATGTAACCCAGATTCCAGATTGAATGGGTTTGTCTGGCATTCAAGTCACAACCTTGGTTTCCATCACAAACACACAGACCATTAGTCTGCTCCTTCGAATTACATACGAGATGTGTCTCTCATCCTGTCGTCAACCAACCCTGTGATCTGGATCAGCTGAATTCAATGTTCCTTGTTCCATTTGGACCGATCAATAACCACTCACGCAACTTTCCTTGGTCTTTCTCTCTGTGTACAAGAAAGGGAATGTAACGGAAGATAACCAAAAACATAGAGGACGCTCTTGGCAACAATGGTTAAAGAACGATTATTATCTGATTCGAAGCGACCTCTTTGATTGTTCCTAGGAATAGTAGGTAGTTACGATTTAGTAGCAATTCATGTCAATGGTGATGGGAGGGACTAATTCTTTTTAAGCTATGGTGTTGGCTCTTAAACGCTTGAGACTGATGAATTTGGAAATTGCAAACATTTCTAAGTTACCTTCAATATTTTATCACATTTGACCAAAAGCTCAGTTTCAGCACAAATACTCTTAGTGTAAAAGCATGTTTCAAGCACACTTCATCCTCAAATTGGTTCTCTTCAAATTATGATTTGAATAACAATTATGTTTGTTTTCACCCAGAAATGCTATTAAAAAGCTATTGTATCCAAGTTTTGTAGCTCAATTAGTCTACCTGCTCCAAAAGTCAAATACAAATCGAGGCCAGATTTAAAACATACAGGGCACAAACTTGTCTTTGATTTTCATGCCTTCAACTTATATCGATGCCAGTTAGAGCATATCTTAAACGAATAAATTACTTACCAAGGAAGAAACTTTAACTTTTTAAGGCTGCAATTTCAATTATGGAGTCAAAAATAAAAAAAAGGAAAAACTTACGAGTACCAGACTCAAGTCAAACTTGGATAGATGTGTTTTTCGAGCTAGCTAAAATTTCTGAGAAGGGCCAGATATATATGTTTTTCACTTTTAGAGTT
Organism: Tigriopus japonicus; assembly: GCA_010645155.1. NCBI lineage: Eukaryota > Metazoa > Arthropoda > Copepoda > Harpacticoida > Harpacticidae > Tigriopus > Tigriopus japonicus. The sequence continues at coordinate 8,481,303 of CM021319.1, forward strand.
ATTTTGTATAAATAATCTATCTGCTTAACTCCCAAGTCATGGCTAAATCAAGGAACTTCAAAGGAGTGCAAATATTATGATATAGGTTGTCAATTCCTGAATATACCTTGAATCTGCCAATATCAAAGAGACAAGTTGAAATTTCCAAATTAGAGTGAAATAAAAGCTATAAAATGTCATTTAGATATTGCCCCTAAACTCAGGCTAGGCTTCCAAGAGGGGAAAACCAGCTTGATGCCTACCCTCGTTTCCAAATGGATTCCATATTAACATTTGTTGGTGAGTGCGCAATGCGTCGGTGTAGCTTGCACCAACTTGTTGTTTAGTCCTAGTTGATCTCCACTTCAACCTTTCTAAGGCCAATTTGCAGTCCATTTTAACGTCAAAGGTCAACAAGATAGTGTTCGTCGTTGCTACAGGAACAGCAAACAAGCTGCAACATTCATTAAACATGGCTTTGGGAGAGTCAGTTTTCTCCTCCCACACGCATGATATTTCCATTTATGTGTGTTTTTAGTTTTATATTTTTGCCACAGGAAAGTCAGAAGAAAAACTGTTTGGAAAGGAAATTTCTTTCCGAAAAAGAAAGTGCGGCAGGTAATCAACCCTTAAAAAAGACAGGCCTCGAAAAACCTTTGATTATGTCGAATTCCACATTTCCTTTGATTTTTTGCATCAAAAGAAAAAACAAGTTACTAAACACCAATTATCGCATTGTTTTATTATCACAAATAAGAATAGCTTAATAAATACACGTGTACAATGTGTACATTTCCAAACTCCACCAAGCATGTAACGAGTACCAAGGTCTGTAGAATCGACCAATACATAAGGGTATACAAGAAAGAAATTGACCAATGGTCTGTGTTTGTTTGTTTGTCTATCTATGGTTTATTGTTGTTGAGTGTTGTTGTCTCCACCTTCCATGGGACTTCCTTGGTTTTCAGGAGGCCCCACATCCACTATGTTATTTGATCTGGAAGAATTTTGAGCTCCAGTGGTGCCAGCTGTCCCTTCGATATTTCGACGGGCTCGTCTCGGTGGTGACTTTTGGCTTTTATAACTTGTTTCTTGGCAGTACGGAGGAACCTTTCCACACTGTTGACAAACACACTCATAAAAAGGCATGGTTCCTTGTTCAATGAGAATGCAGTTCTTGCAGACTGGCGCTTGTTCCTGCAAAAGAGACGGAGAAGAAAAGGTTAGAAATCGTGGGTAAGGACAAAACGTTATCGTGCGTAAGTTCTGTAATCGTAATCGTCCTGCATTCCACGAGAATTCTGACTATAAATGATATAAGGACTATCGAAGCCTTCCTGAAGAATGGAGAACTTTCTTGATGCTCTCCAGGGAAAGAAGTCATTCAATCTTGGGTCATATCTTCGGCATGTCATTGTCTTCGTCGTCAAGGCCAAATCGAGCTTTTTCAAAGACACTACAAAACAAGATGCAATACTCGTGGGAACATTGTCATTTCCTCGACCGGGCACTTTTTTCTTGCGATGAACAGGCTCTTCTTTCATTTACTAGAACAATGAAAAGTGGGAGACCATCTCATGTTGTGAAATGTCAATGTTCCCACAATGACACGCATGCTTTTATTAGAGTACGAACTTGGCCTGACTCTTGGATCGTTCTTGAAACGACTGCCAACCAATTAACATGGAAAGCCAAAAAAGTTTGGACAAGATTGTGTCATTCCGATAATAATCCACCCATATGTATTGGAATATGCTCAAAGACCTTGATTACAAGTAGCAGAAAGAAAGGATTAAGCACCATTTTACGTGTTCACACATTCAACGCACCGTTAATGGAACCTACGTTAAGTCCTGAAGTTCAACTTCAATCACTTTTTGTCTCTTGTCTTACTTTCGTTCAACGGCAAAGAAGAAAACGGCCAATGAGTTGAATATTTAATAGATGTTACAGGTATTGCATTCTTCGTTAACATTTGTGAGCATAATAACATTGAAATGTTTTTCAATAACGTCTTACAAGTACAGACAACCCTCCCTACAGCGAGTTTGGCAGTAAAGTTTGACGATAGGTTGCGTGTTTTGCAAAAAAAAAAATAGAAGTATTGAGTCTAAACTCACGGAAGTGTGGCCATTAATCCATAAAATAGGACAAGGCCTACATGACACTTTTTTCATGCTCCTCTTGGAAAACCATAATACTGTTGAAGATCTTTTGAAGATAAGAATGTACATCCGTCTTGGTTTTGATGGAATAAAATATTTTCCATTGTTTGCCCCTCTGCAGACGCGTAACGACACAATTTGTCCTTAAGCTCACACATTATTAGACCCCTGATCGTTCTTCTTCTTCTCCTTCTCCTCGTCCTCTTCCATGATCTCACTGGCCTCTTTTGAGCCTTGTTGATCCTCCAAAACACTGTAGGGTGGATTTTCGGCTGTTCCGTCGTTGCACTTGTTAAAAAATTTGGAACATTGGGCCATCTCTGAGGCCGCATCTTCGTTTTCCTCGGCCGCCAAGCTTTGGGCTTTCTCCAGTTTTTGAAGGTGACTGAATTTCTGCTGTTCCAAATACTCTCCCTTCCCAGGGGGTTCTTTTCCGCATTGTGGACACAATTCTTGATAGCATGCCATGTCGCCCATCTCGATTAAGCGACAATTGAGGCAAGGCAATTCATTCTTGGTAATATCGCCCTGGAGGGATTGAGATCAAGTGTCACTCTCGAGATTGCAACACCAACAACTGAAGTGGAATCTTACCTTAAACAAGTGATTGGACATGGCCACAGAATACGGTGGATTGGAGTCATTTTGTTCCTTCCTTCGTTTTGAGCAAAAGTATAAGACAACGCCACCAAACACTATCAGAACGACGACAACCACGAGGGCAGCTATCAACACCAAGCTCATTATTGCGCCAACGAAGAAGACTCACTTGCACAAGAAAAAAAGCATTACTATCTTTCAAACACTTCTTCGTGCGGACTGAACTCAAAAATAGAGGCTTGTCTGATCTCTCTTTCTCTGCCAGGGGCAAATCTTTTAGAGAGCTTGGGCTTTCTTTTGACTCAAAATAGGAAATGGCCTGCAACACCACATTTGGCAAATTCCAAAGTCAGGATGTAAACGTTCCCCCAAATGTCAACAATACCAGCTCTGTTAAATATATCCACATCAACCCAAACCGTTAAAAATGATTGAATATGTTTTATCCAAACCTTTACACCTGGTTTATGAGACTTAGGAAAGTGTGGCCAATCTTTCTCTTATTCGTCTTCACTTCACTTCTTAGCGGCGTAGTTGGTTGATGGTTGGGAAAGGCCCTCCTTGCACAGATTGGGCCCACAAGCCATTTGATCGGTGCAACCATGGAAAGTTGGTACAGTCCTATAGTGAAATGGTCTTCCCCCTCCCTTTTTCGTTGGACTGTACGGGGATGCTTCCGAGGAACCGAGGAACACCGTAGGACTTCACTACACTGCAGGACAGTGGTGCACCGTAGACACGTTCCAAAAGGAACAAAGACCACGACCACCGTGAGATCCCAAGAAGCCTTCGTTGGTGCAAAGAAGAAACGAGCGTCAGCTTGGGAAAGGGATAGTTTGGGCAGTTCTCGGGTTGTTATCTTGAATCAAACGAGGCAAGTGGCATCTCTTTTTTGTTGAACTGATGGGCAAAAATGGTACAAAAGAGACAACTGACAGGGCATGGCCTTTTATGAGAGAGATATTTCCTCGTCCATTCCCTTCACTTTCAAGATTCATATTGACCCGTCACTCGACCCTTGACCGAGCAAAAGAGTGATGAATTCGTCCCTGGGGCCTTTTGTGAACAATGCAGGCTCTGAAAAACCTTCTTGAGAATTCTACGCCTTGGCCCTTGTTTTATTTCTAAGGAACGTTTGAGGTTGGATTTGGGGAGATGAACTTTTTTATCTACCAGGAAAAGACGCACACATACGTTTTCAGTCTCCATGATTCATTTATAGTTAGCCCAGTCAACCTTTGGTGTTCCATAGGCTCTCACTTTCTTATCTACCTTTTCTTCACGTCTGATACAGCCATATTCAAGGACGAAAAAAATCTTGGTAGTGCTCGCTCATTACCATTCTGGCTTTACGATAATCAATGGCAATATCTCTTGCACAAACCTCGTGCTTCGTTAATCAATTAGACGGTCAAAATACAACACTACAAGTAAGGGGCGCCAAAAAGTGGCGTTTGTGGCCTTACAAAGGCCATTTGTACTTTGATTTTTTCTGAATATCAAGGCTGGACCCATCGTGTCGGCTCAAGACGACGACGACGACCCACTTGGAAGACTTGGAGGCGTCGGAGAGAAAAAGCCGATCTCGGATGCATCTTTTTCTCCAAAGGTTCAGTTGAGCGAAAGCTGGATCTTCTTCCTCTTTCTCTTTCCAACAAGATGTCCAATACAGAGAGAAATGTATGTGGTACAGTAATGCTTTGGTGGGCTAAAAGCACTCTCCTTTTCAGTGGGCCTAAATGCATTGTCAGCTCACAAAAGTTGTGGGGCCTTCTAGGCATAGTTTGGGAAGTTTGAATAACAGTTTTGCCTTATTTCCGTCCGTTTAGATCCAGGTAGTGGGAAAAATCCGTTTTTCGATGTTTCTTCTTGAGTGTCTAACTCAGTCATCAGTCTTGTTGGTGATTGAAGTCCACCCACAAGATCTCGAAAGATTTCCTTCTTAGTAGCTCTTGAGAGAAAGCAAGTACAAATATAACGGTACTTGGAAATATCCTGCATAATTAATATATATCTTTTGGACCTATCTTAAGTCAATCTTCTGGTATTTAGATATAAAAGCCAAGATATAAAGTTAACATTGATTGGCCTTAGTGAAGCTATTTTCTGATGGTTTGAAATCAAATCATAATTGCGACTTACTAACGTGCCAATGAGATCATGTCGAGGGGCTCTAAAATTTTCTTGACCATTAACGGGACATGATTACGTGTATACTTTCATGCTTCTTCAACATGGCCTTACTTCAGAGCCAAAGGCCCACTCTTTTTCACCTTCCAAAGAAAATCACAATAAGATGATTGATGATGAACAAACCAGAGTAGAAGCTTTCTCGTCTTTGTTTTTGTATTTTACGTTAATTGTATAATCCAATTTCGTGGGAACTCTCCTGCCAGAGAATGTTTCCCCAAAAGGAACAGAATGAATTTGCCATGGAAGGGATAAAGAATCACAAAGACCATTCAGACCATGCTGAATTAATGGCCATAATGGACCTTGGCAACATATCCAGAATAACCATCCACATGGTAATTGACCGTTTGAAGCTTGCCATTGGGAAGCTTGACATGATATTGGCCTTTGGTGGTCCCTCCATGACGACTTTCCGAGTGGCCAAAATTGTTGTATCCGTCATGGACCTTGTAACCGAAGTGATAATGGCCTCCATGACCTCCGTGGCCTCCATGGCCTCCATGGCCTCCGTGGCCTCCGTGGCCTCCGTGGCCTCCGTGGCCTCCGTATCCATGGCTGGCAAGGACGCTCAGAGCAAAGCAGAGTGTAACGAAACAAATGACGATAACCTGGAACAAGATCAAACCTGTTAGTTCTACTAAAAATGACAAACAGTCAAAGGAAACAAACCTTCATTGTTGAAAGAGATTGTTTTGCAATGTTCACGATGGAAGAAATGTGATGAATGTGATGAACATAAAGTTTGAAGCAGGGTATATATAGGTTTCACAGCTTAGGTCTAGAGTTGAATGCCTTTTAACTGGCATTTGGGTTGATTTCCTCAATAGAAACTACAACTGTTAGAGTCTGATCTTTGGCTGGTTTGTTTTTTGATCCATGAGTTAACGAAAACAAGCCCGGCTGATGTAATCTACCGATTATACTGTTATCTGAATGAGTTAGCCACAATGAAATGAGAAAATCCGTATTGCTTTTTGGAATTCACACTATTTTCTTTTTATGTTTCAGGAAGCTCGTGTCATTAATTGACGGTGACTTTTCGAAATTAGTTTTGCAATCATAAAGAATGTCATTATTTGAAGTTCTCTCAAATTTGTGGTTTCTGTAAAGTCAGTCCATGAGGGAGGAAATCTAAGTCCTCTATAGTATTTTTCGTAACCGAAACTCCCTTTTTAACTGACAAAGTACAAGTGATGAAGGGGCAGGAATCACATTTGTTTTTCTCAAATTTCAACATTGCCAATAATTAGGTCATATGTTTTATGTTTGGAGACGCATGTTTGAAGCATACTTCATCAATTGACTTCCACCTTTTCTGAGTCTTTGTAAGGTTTTCAGGCTTCTTCAATAACGCCATACGAATGTCAGTTTCTCCGTAAAAATGTTTAACCCCAAAATTTGATTAAAAATGCACTAATAAGCTTATAATACACTTAAAGTTAATTATAGAAGCATGCTTGTAGCGTGCTTTGGTGCAGACAAAACATATGAGCTAGATGTTTTTCAATGACGACATTATGACACCAAAATACCTTATGGCTCTGTTCAGATCTGCAAAATTTTCTAGTAATCTCAAATACATTTTGGTGCGATTGATTGCTGAAGATATTATCTTCTTATAGAGAAAGATGTCCCATGATTGATATTGAAGAATAAGTTTTATTGGTGTGTTACTCTTTGTTCCATTTGAAAATAGCTTTAACTAAACCACATTTACACGGTGAATATTTCTAGCTAGGATTGTCACAAGGAAATCTTTTGGATTATAATTCGTGTAGAGTATGGGTGAAACAGTCTTTTGAAACAGAAGCCACCCAAGAAAATGTTACATACAAAAACATATAACTTTATAGTAACGAAGCTAAATCTGTTGGTACGCAAGTAAAATATTTCATGCAAGAGAAACTACTTCTGGTTTGAATACTTCCCACAACCCACGCTAGATGGGGCCAAAAATAACCACCGGCCAATGGTTGTTCGACATAGTGCGCTCTTAGCGGTTAAAAGGGTAACAATACGTTCTGAGCAAAACTCTGTGACCTTCTTTCGGCACTATTCACTTCATTTGTGGCGTCATCTTCAAAAATTCAATGAAAGTGCTGTATTGACTTATAGTGTTTTATGATAACCTATTAAACCAACTTGTACAATTCACGATTTATTTTTAAACCGTAGGTTGTTTCTTTTCAATTTCGAACTTAGATAAAGCTTGTACGATGATCAAGAGGTGGCACTAGTTTTAAAATTAGGGTGGTCGAAATGCTTGTAACGTATCAGAATTGCGTACGTCAGCAAAAATCATATAAAATATTTCCTGTGATTAAGTGTTAAGGGCATGATATTTTCAAATATCAGTATGCACACACTACATTTTTTCGCCGCTCTTTTTTAACTGTAGGGCTTTCTATTATCTACTTCCATTTTAAATTTTTCTACTTCTGTTTTTTTTTAAATTAAAGTTGAATTCGAATTCAGCCCCTACCATCGGAGACAAAACGGTCTTTCATTTAACACATTTGGGGTAAATTAGCCTTGTCTTGCTTGCAAAAACGAAATCTTCACTAATTTTTCCAAGCATTAAATTAAATATGCATAGGTTATAAGTTGTCAAGAATTTCATTTCTTTTCTCCGAATGATATGATTTATTTCACTGCATACCATTTAGCAAATAACAAATCAGAGTAGAACTGATCTTATATCCTTCTTCTTTTAATCAGTTGACAGTCCTCTATGATCAGTTATAGACTTCAGAAGAAAAAAGTTTTTTGCACAGAAACCAGAAAATCGATGCTAATCATGCCTTTGAGTTTCATTTAAGTGATAAGATTGCCAGAGAATCACAAAAAGGGCAATATTTCAACAAACGAAATACAGTATTAGAGAATTTCATCTAATGTCGTGAAGCTAATTATTCAACCTTTGAATTGTAACAATAGTAAATGACAGGTAATAGTGCTGTTAGTACATTCATAAACCACTAAACATACATTTATGGAACCTTAATAGATTGTTTATATACCTCTGCTTTTTTGTTTGATTCTAAAAAATTGCACAATGTTTGAAGGACACTGTGCACTTTAATCATGAGGGAAAATCGTTCAACAAATGCACAAAAAGTGGAGCTTCATCTTCACATTAATCATCAAGTTATTGTAATCACAGTCTCTGTGAATATTTCAATGCAATCATTGCCAACTTTGATCGCTTCGCAATCGCAAACAAAACTTATTTTTTTTTCAAGCCGTTTCCTTGAGCTTGCAACGAGAACAGAAATAGACGACAATGAGACAGGAGGCCAAGTTTGAAAACGATTGGACATTGAAATACGGTATACGTTTTAAAAAGGCTCTTGAATATATTCTCTGGCTCTCGCCTTCATGACCCTTGGACAATGCATTTTAATTAGAAATAAAAATCTGATGTGCTCTGGGTTCTATTCGAAAAACAAAGAGTCTGTTATGAGTAGGCTTAGCCTGGTTTTGCAAACAATAGTACTTTAGTTTTGAAAACTTAAACTACTAACGCTGCTATACTTTCAAGGTATATTGCAAGACAAACCCCTCGTAAAATGTCCTTTTATGGCGTTAATGGTAATGAATTCTAAAGTAAACGTTGAGCCAAGTTTCGCCCATCCCTAATCAGGATAAGATCTCCTTGGCCAATGATCTCTAGCCGAATTAGAATTTCTTCAACAGGGAAGTGGACCTTCTTACGGTACTGAATGGCTCTTTCTGAACGTATTCGTTTACGATGAGATCTAGGTTCATTATGGGGTTGGGTTGGATAATCACCCCTTAGCGCACTTCGCTCTTCTAGTATGTATGTATACACTCGTCGTATGTACTATATACGCACATAAGTCAGTAGGCAGGACAGATTTAAAACCAAGCCAAAGTGTCTCGTTAAGGTGGTCAATCCCATGGAGCGTGAACCGCCATGAGAAGCTGGAAGTGTAGCATTTCCTATGCATTGAGACAGATACAGATTGATATCAACCCTTCAGGGTAGAAGTGCTTCAAACATCCCGAGTTTGTGACCTCATTTGGAAGTGATTGGTTTGCATGCGTTTGCCTTGGGGCTGGACAATGATCACCAATGCCAATCGAGTAGTTCATTAAAATCTGATAAATTATCCCACGGTACCTTCACTAAACGGAGAAGGCATGCAGATATGCCTAAAGTACAACAACAACATGAACATGCAGCCAAATTTTGACTTGACCATGCAAACGAAATTGTCTCGATAACTTCCTCGTCCAAAGGCGGGAAAGAATATCCCTGAAACCGGCATAAACTTCAGCCACTGATTTTGATCCATAGCTTTGTTGTATTCTAGTACGACGTGCAATGGAATCCCCCTGTAATGCTTCATCGTCAAGGTTGTTACGATGGTTGGAGAGGATTTCGTTTCGGTCGCTGGACGTTTTGGGATGGAAAATTCTTAATGCCTCCATACAGGAGGTGGACATCGGACCAAAAAAGTGATTCTAGGAAATCAACTAGCGAAACGAAAAATCACAAACTCGCGTGCATATGCAAGTTCAACCATGGCATTGTATCCTGATAGATAAACCTCTGGCTTCGAAATAAAACCTACCCACGATTGCCTGGCAGGGGGTTAGCCATTCGCACCCCACCCTTTATGAGGATTATCCTCCTGAAACTGAATCCACATGGCACAAATGACGAGCATCTACTACGTACATCCATACATCCACACAGAGGCTTCGTTGATGACAGTAATGACGACATAGATGGTGAGGGTGTACTAGGTACTAGTAGGAAGGAGAATGGCGAAGATAGACCGACAATTGTCTGCTCAATGCGTGTATGTATGTCCCTATTTGCCCGTCGTTGATCGGAGACCCCCCACCTTAATAGCGACGAGCTTAGGTTCACTTTGCCAAAAACCGTAATTCTTGTGAATCCATCCATCCATTTGAGAATGTCGGTCCGAGTTGAGCCTTGCCAAAGCACTACATAAACATGCCGCTTACAATATCAATTTTACGTTTGATTCGGATGGTTATTTCGAACTCAATCAGTTTTCTGAGAATGAGATTAAGGCACCCACATGAAGTGTGTGGCTTTTGACAGGCTTGAGACGTGCTTGCTTGTCACTCCATATCTACCTCGGATTACCTGTTTGTAACGGAATGGCCTTGTTAAGAAACAAAGTGTTCCATTTTTGCCCAAAAAGGTTATTAGATTATTTCATGACAAGAAATTGCTTCTGTTGGTGTTTAGTTATTCTTTCAGAATTGAATGAATGAATTTGAAGTTTAATTTTTGGAGGCTTTTAAGAGGGATCACAAAATAAATGAATTGGCACAACAGAGTGGGGCACTAATTATGAAAGTAGGTACGAAACAAAACGTAACCGGAAAAAATGGCCCACAAACTGCATAACATTTAAGATACGCGAGCACGTCGAAATTTATTTTGAGAAGTAAAAAAGGAAGATATGAATATGAAGTTTAAAAATTGGCACGTAGAAAGAGAGTAACATTGAGAGACAGGAGGTCAGGTGTTAAGGACATTTGGAAGTATGAGTGGATTGACTTTGCATGGGCTGATTGAGCGACAGTATCAAAATACAGAGATATGTTGCACGACCTGCTTGAAAAGTTTAGGATTCGTGTTTCATGTTCTCGAAAAACTCGTACCTTCCACCTTGTCTTGCCTACTATTGAAACGAGGTCAAGTTTTAACCCATTCCTGTGCGGTTAGCCTGTTGAAATCAAAACAAGAAATACTGTTCACAGCTTAAAGCTGATAACCCCAAATTTTTTTTAGCTGTTTTGCGTAGTTGAAGCATATTCCAATTCAATTCATTCAATCCAATAACCATTGAAGCATGGTTATTTCTACTTTGTCTTATTGTACTTCCACTATGCTTCAAATGAACTTCCAAATCCCCTCAACAACTTGCTTAAGATTGATTCTCCAGAAGATAAACGTAAATAAATTACCACCGAAATAAATAAGTAGGGGTCTTTCTTTGGTAGAGATGAACTAAATTGTTTAACAGAAATCTAAATTCTTAAGACTTCTATTTATCCATGTAACAAGTAATGGGTGAATAGTATCTTAAGACGGAAGTTTTCTCTCTCTCCGTTTTCCACGGCAGCGCTTGTCTCCTTTGATCTCTCCGTAGAAAATCAAAATGGACTTGACAATTAATTAGGTGAAAAGCTTTATAAAAGCCTGCTCAATTGGGCGAATTTGGTGATTCTATTGTCGTTTTTGGTTTTGTGGGCTGTATTGCAAAATGCGTTGTTTTATTTAACCGCCAATCTTATTGCATTTCCATCAGTCTTTTTTATGGTAGGGTTTTGGTGCTTTTATAAGCTTTTTTGCTTTTTAGTGTGCTTTCATTTTTCCGGCAATTTACGTGTACTTTTTTCTAGATGTGCATTTTTTTCTCTTTTGGGTTAGTTTTGCTTAAAGTTCGACATCTGTTTATTTTGCCATTTTCCGGAAAATGTGAATGTGTAACGCATGTCATAATTTTTTTAAAAGAAAAGGACTTTTTGGGAACAAATTCTAGGGACAAATTAAATTTGCATGATGTTTAATAATTGGTTTGCCGATCGAAATTTACAGTTGCAACATAATACTGACTTTGACTTTGATCACAAAGTAATTTATATAAAAGGATAAACTATGCTATAATTTCAAGCATAACATTTTTTTGGACCAAGTTGATTCTTCTCTCGTCCATTCGTTTAGGATTTCTTCGGATCAGAAATATGCATTCCTGATGCGTCCACGAGTTCATTTCATACCAAAGTAGAACTCGTGATGAAATAAACTTCAGAAGCACGGCTTGAAATGTAATGATCCATTTTTAGTCACGTTTTTTGCGAAGCCTCTAATCGAGGGGTAAAACACACATTTTTGCAGAATTTATGTTGTCCAACGATTGCAACTAATTCTCTTGTGTTCGAGTTGATGGATGAGGTAATATCCATTTGTTCCGATTCCTATTTCGACCAACGTGCATAAATGTCTATCTCTTCCTGAATAATATGTGAACGAAAGCCTTGCTTTAACTTCATTTCAGTCTAAAATGATAAAATATGAAAAACTCCACATTCTTTTCATATCCTAAAGATCCAATACCTGCTTGATTCGCTCGCTTTTTTTTACCCGCGTCTAAGCTTCGTTATCATTGGCATGTTGAGACAGATCCAATTAATCCCGTCCTTCAATCACATGAAACATTCGGGCAAAATTGACTGATGCATCGATGCATCGAGACAACTATAAAAAGTGATGACTAGGCATTGATTTTGCAACAAATACTTCATCTAATGGAAAGCTTTAATTCAAAAAAATATCCCAATGATAATGGACAACTCGTTTCCTTCCGCTGAGCATTCATGTCTTTGACCACTTCAAACTAGTAAATGATGGGCGTGAAATGAAGTGCAAAATTAAATGCTCATCATGCCATGATTCGTCATTTGAGCTTGAACGCTAATATCTCTATTTTTACCCTCAAGTGACGGGATAATGACCCATTTCGTCACGATTTAGGGTTACAAGACCCATGTTGTCGGGTTTGCAAAGGATAAAAATACTCCAAAAATACCTAGCAGAGCCATTATGATGATTTATTACTATTCAATGGCCGAATTCCGCTTTGTCTTTGGTAAAAAGAGGCTAGGTTAAGAGTAAACTAGTTCAAAATAAGAAAATGGCATGCTGAAAATAAAAAAAAACAATAACAAATTCCCTTTTCAACTTTCTTTTATTAAGTGTTTTTGTTATTACGAGACACAAGTTTGTTATAATCTAAAAACATTGATTGAAGCGTTAAAATATCGAGCAAATTCAAGACGGATTTTTATGACACATAATTGAACTGAAGGGTTATGTTATATCTCATTTTAGGGTACATGTACCATAGTCAATTGGTTGGATGAGAACAAAATAGAACTATCCAAAGAATTCAATGAAAGATCGGTTTAATGAGACATAACAAGATAACATAAATGTGCAGGTAACATGTCACCTATGGAATAGACTGCAGATTTGTCGTGGTACTCATTTCAAACTTTTAAGTAATGCAAATCGTTCAAGTTCACCGAAGAGGGTCTGTTTGTTGCCCACATTCGTTCGTTTTTGGGAAGAAAGATGATGTCGGAAGCAAAGTCGTGCTTATGATTAATTTGGGGAAGTAACGACTTAATGGTTGGGCAAACAGAAACGGGGCCACGGATTGCAGCATGCCATATCGGTACGGTGAGCACACTTGTCCAATAACTACAATGTTATTAATGCCTCATTCACTAGGCCATCTCGCAATGTCTCTCAAGATGATTGGAATGTCGACTACCTAACTGTAAGCTCTCGATAATGAGCCGAAACGGACTCATTGGTTAATTATTATCATGACCATCCCAACAACAGCTGGAGGATTCTATTCTTCCATGAACTAAGGTTATAATCAATATCACTACTTGTCCGGAATCGCAGAGGGAGGTCGACGACCCGATTGAGTACCCGACACTCCTCAACATTTAGACTTTCAGTCATTACTCATTTGTCATGGCCAAGCTCAAAAGTGTGAGCACGGAACTGAATTGAAAGAGCTATCTATCTCAGTTTGTAAGCTCGTAATCTCAAAGCATCGCTTGTTTGGGTGAGGTGAAGTAATGCAAATAGGTTTTGGGGAGCGTCAGTCAGTGTTTGAGATTTACAACAACCGTTTTGTGAGAGATAGACATATACGTACCAACCACACCCACGAACACGTCCAGACACGAATCGTTTTGGGCAAGTCTGGTTTTATTTCTAATCTTGATTGGACCTCAATCATTCCCAGGAATGTGTGTACGGTGTACGTACCTTTAGAGTCCGGAAATGGTTGCCATTCCCCAAGAAAGGGGTGAATGTTTATGATGTTTATGAGCAAGACTGGAATTGAACCTGATTGCAGAGGATCATTAATTAGGATATGTGTAAACGTTCCAAAGAATCCGGTTCGAATCTATGCAGAATCTACCCTCAAACATCACCATGGCCAAGACAATGGCCGTGCTGAATACGAGTAATCAAAATTGTGCTCGTCATCACCGTGAACCAATTTACGGCTAATTTGAACTCTTCCAGTCATCTTGCATGGATGCACTTGAATCATAACAACGAAAACCCTTTAGGTCTTCACATCTGACGGTGCATTGTGTCTATTTTTATAGCAAATTTCATCTTTTGATATTCTGTATGGTTGGTGTGGACGATGCTCTCAAGCACATGTTTCTTTTGTCGGTTCAAGTCAGCCCAAAAATTGCAAATCCGCGCATTTTGCTTTGAATAGCTTGTCTTGAAAGGCTATTTGGTGCTATTCTGGGTATTGCAAATTTGTGTTCAATCAGTTATAAAGATTCCGTTGGAATGTTTTTGTTGCATTTGGTCATCAATTTATTCCGATGGCGACAAAAATTGGTCTAAAATCACACCAAGGATGCTTGGTCATAAACAATAGAAGACATTCAAGGGAAAAAACAAATTACAGTCTATCAGGGCAATCAAATAAAGCTCCATGAATCGGAACACGTTCACTTAAGCTCTACGCATCGAATTCCCTTGAAGATCTCGTCTCCATCTCAGATTCCAATAGGATTAGGCCCACGGATAATTTTTCTTCATTTAGATTCGAATCAGTTGAAGCAAACGCGTTGAAGAACACATCTCATTTCTCTGAAAAAGGACTCCCAATGGTTGACCGTGGAATGCAAAGGAACATATCTCCTCTTAAAGGGTGAAAGAATGAACCGGGGAATGCTTTCAATGTGATAAATGGCACGAGACAAAGCTCCATCGCAAGTTCAGTTTAACCAACTCTTTCTGTAAGATAAAGAGAGATCTTGAAGCTTGATTCGCAATGGTCTGTAATGAACCACAGACGTCTGCTGGCACTCCCATGTAATTCTTCAAAATAGCTCATGGGCCCACCATGTCTTTCATGGAGGTCTGAGTTTTAGTTTTTTCCCACCGTGTCTCGTTCACGTCTTGCCGATTAAAATTGGGTTTCACGCCAAGATTTGAAATACCAATCTCCATTCGTCATGGTTCATATGCAAAGATTGTAACGGGGTCCGATTGTGGCTAAATGGCGATATCCTTGTCCGAGATCTCATTCATATTATTAGTCTCATCGTCATCTTCCACTTCCTCACGGTCTCCATCTCTATTGAGATAAGGAGCATTACAAGCCACAACGAGTCCCCGAAAACAATATGCTCTGTCAAAGTCATGAATTCCTAACTGGATCTTCAACATACGTTCGCGATCATCATGACACTCGTAAAGCACTCAGACACAGCGAGAACCCAAGTACGAATGGTTTGGGTATGGCTGGGTGGGGTTCTTGAGCAATCGGTAAGTCCGAATTAAAGCTTTTGACCAAATCCATAAAAGTGCGGAGGGATTATGAGAGATGACTCGCTGGACATCCGTTACGATCCATGAAAATCCGGGATCATCAGGGAGCACACGGAGCCATTAGATATTCATTTGAACCCATGACTCGGCCCAATTGTTATTGTTTCCCAAAACTAGAAGATCAATATATCACCCGGAGTCCTATGATGCGTTAGATATCCGGTAAAAACTGGAAGCATCACCCCCAAACACAGTTATCAAAACCATTTCAGATCGGTTGAGGAGGTAAAGCCTGCATTCGTAATTTTTATTCATGAGTGATGCTAGTTGTTTAGTCATATTTCACGAGTGTTTGATCAGTTCCTGTTGCTCACTAGAGGTGCCCAGTAGGAAATGGAATCCATGGGCATGGCCAAGAATGAATCAGAGATCCCATACAGAGATAATGAGTACAATTAGATCAAGGAAGGCACTTCCCATTACAAGAGGAGTCTTGGATGCCAAGAAATGCAACGGGCACACTACGTGCTATGCTACACTAGGTGTGTAGACAATGTGGAAGTTAAATCATAGACCAATCGAGTGGAATGATGCGAAGATCTTGGTGCAGTTGATCTGATGAAGATGCCTTTCAACATAATTCAATTACAGAGAAGTTGCCAAAGGGATTTATGCCGAGGAGAGGCGTGATTGATGGTGATCGGATTTGGTACCGTAGGTTGACAATACTCTACTTGGCAAGATTCTCACATTGTCCATGGATGGATTTGAATCATTTCAATATCGACATCTGTGATTAAAAATAAAAAAGGGTATCTTGGATATCGTTAGAAAAAGGGTTATTTTGTTCTCATGAAATAATTCTGTATTTAATGAACGTGTCGTTAAAATCACTGAAGCTTTAGTGGTTTTTACATTCATCACATTCCGACTTTTTAAGAGTAAGTATATTGAATTTTCAATGGGGGAAACCCCTTTTCAAAGCAACATTTGGCCATAAGTTGGCAATTTATTTTGAGATTGGAAGTCACAAAAACCTTTCAAGGTAAGTACTTCTAAGTATAAACAATAGTGATGTCCTTGGGGGCACGAACCAATGATCAATTATTTAACTGAACTGTTGACAAAAAAAGAGTTATCATTCCTGGTTAGAAATATTACAGGTAACTTTTAAGAGTACATAACCTTATATGCTGTGTTTGAGATATCTATTGATAGAAAGATTGTTATCATTATTGTAGCATGACCGAGAGTGTTGGTTGCTGACTAGATCATTTATTCTCATTGAGCGAGGTTTATATACAAACATATTTATGACTAGAAGTGAGCACGAGCATATTAGAAGGAGCAAAGCGGGAATACTACAATTATTAGCTAACTTTAACACATCTTAATATCGGGATGACAAACTTTTGGAAATGATCCCCAAAACGCCCAAATTTGAAGTACGAGACGTGGTTGGATCAGATTCCAAGCTCAGCCCAGAACTTTGAATGAACAAGTGGGTGAGCGATGATAATAATCACTCTGATTAATAACAAAATACGTAGGACACGATGGAAAAGAGCCTTGATTGCATGACTGTTCTGTAATTTGGGAGTCGACATAGATCGTTGATGAAGTGCTCTCATCGTGTCAAGTTCTGAAGAGCTATTCCGAGAATCTGGCTTGAAAAATGATGCTCGAGCCGTCCTTGGTGGTCAATCAATTATATCCTCCTTAAATGGCTGACATTCCAGAAACTCATTGGTGAAGAAAACCCCCAGAATGTCTCGAGTTCCGATCTGAGCATGTCCTCTCGGAAGCAGAGACGTTTCACAAGGTCAATCATAATTGTATAAACAACCTATAAAACATGGGCAATAATGCTCTTCATTTGTGGAATGTTTTTGCAACTCCACCTGCTTAATTTATCCTATGATGGCTATTGTTCAGCACTTTAAGTGAAGTCTTTTGAGTAGGATGTAAAAAGCGGAATGGTCATTGAGAAATAGTAGTGGCAGCGATCGTTCTTTTTTGGACGAGTAGAAGGCATGTGACAGGATGATGAGACAGGATACTTGACACGATTGCTTTTTTGCTTGAAAATAATAGGCATTATGAAGGCTGGAAAACTGGTTTCGAGCTCTCAAATTGGCAATTATATGAGAGTTTGCGTGAACGGAGGGAGGGGACATGCAACTTCTCCTCATGTCGAACTCTGCTCAGACCAGCCTAACGGACAAGAAGGCCTGATGAGATACGAAAATCAGTACCGTCTACGTTAATTGGTATTGGCCTAGGGCCTGTCTCGATCTCGGTTAGCCATTGTGCAATTTTATGGGGAGGGGAGGTATTTCTTTGGGTAAATTGAAAAGTGGAGGCCAAGAGCGGTTTTGCTCTCCATAGTACTCGTACACTTATTCGATTAATGAATGGAGATGTGTTATGTAAACGGGGATGATTAGATTGTGATTATCTATACAGACTGTCTTTTTGAATCAGATGGGTTCATAAACACTTTATGCTACAAAAAGAAGGTTGCATGTTCATTGCACTGGTTCAAAAAGCTCAAGCAAACCCAAAGTGAAGACAAGTAAACACTCAAGTACAATCAAAGCTGGAAATGATAATTTAGATGTAAAAATAAATCTTACTAAAAGAGAATACGTATTGATGCCAACCAATATGCTCATTTATTACTTGGCGTCTATTGATGTCACAATAATGTTGCTACTGAAAGACGACGTTGTTGAATCAAGCTTTTTTGACGATTTTTTTTTCGGATCGTCAGCTACAATTGAATCGGTAGATTTGGAGAGAGGAGACTTTTAAACCGTTACTTAATCCAAGAACCACTGAGTTTCACTGGACTGAGAGGCTAATGAAAAGAATCATGATCTCTTGTAGGAACAAAACAATCACGTTCTTCTAAAAATAAGACCTGGTATTGGTTGACTTAAACTTGTATTTCAATTTTCAGCTTAATCGAACATCGGAGTCAAAAGTTATGGTAATTTTATACCACAAAAGGGCGAGCTCATTCATTCTATGCTCTCTGCAGTACATAAGTTTGAGAAGGCATAACTTTTCACTCCGTCATTAATTGAGCTGAAAATTGAAATGCGTCGTCTACTGAATACAAGCAAGGTTTGTTTTGTAGCAGAACGCAATTAAATTAATCCTTTTGGAAATCAAAATTCTCATCCTTAGCCTGCCACTACAGCAATTCAGTACTTCTTGCTTAATTTCACTTGATTTAGTTTTGTTCAGTTATGGGTTTTGGTGTCAAGGAACTTTTAAATTACATAATTTAATTCGAATTGATCAAAACCAGCATATTAGCGCAGGACTTTGAACCATTGCTTTTTATGATTTTGAGGCTTCATAACAGATGAACATAAATTGCATGGTTAAAACTTTAGAAACAAATTTACTGTAGAGCTTATGAATGCCAAAATAACAATTATGAATTGCCCGCAAATTTCAGAGGTGCAGGAAATGCAGACAACCCGTTTTTTTGATCATTAAAAGATAATTAAGTGTTCACGTCTTCGCAATCATTTTTGATCTTAAGGAAAGAGAAGTAAAATTGCACGTGAATAATCAATTGAATCTTCATGATGGTTTTGGACTACTATTTTGGTTTGAAAGAGCGTTTGGCAGAGTCTTGAATATCTTCCTTCTGATGAAGTGCATTCCTTTTTGTTTGTTTCCTTTTGACCACACTCACTAATATATAATGGGAGCAAAACTACAGGAAAATTTGTACAATCTAGGCTCTATGGTGGACTTTTGCAGGTTGATCCAACCACAACCAAATTTTTTGTAATTTTTAGTTATTTTCACCAACACAGAGTTGTAAGGATAGAGTACATGACCCAAAAATGTTTCCCTAAGAACTAAATACTGAAAAGTCTAGAACCATGAAGCGTCCTTAGATCCACTTTCTTGAAATAACTGAGGCTCACAGCATACACTTTTGGCCACATGCGGACAGCCCAACGCTACCTTTGATCTTTTGAGTTTTTTTCCTTGTTCAATCGTTTGAAGTAAAATTGCCCAGACGATTTTGACATCAGGTCAAGGATAACCAAGCTTGACAAACACCATTTCCTTCCACCTACTTTTGGTTGCTTTGTTGGCTTGACACTCCATCACGTTATCATTTTTAATATCTCTGATCCCTTTAAGTTCACTGAATTGAATCAATCAACATCGAATTGAATAGTAAGATTATTTTAGGTACCTACTAGTCCAAATACAAGTAAAGTCATGCAACATTGAGTCCAAATGCAATATTTGAACAATCCAAGCGGAATGATATTTAATCCTTGTCATAAAAATCATCAACACTTTACCTTAGTGAGTCAAAATTTGTATTTTTCCTTGTTATCTATAGTGTATTCTCAGACAATCCATTGACCTAAAACCACCTATTCCACGGCTTCAACCTTAGTTTTGCTTAATTGTAAAATAAAGAAATAACGGTATAGTCGAATGTGTCTTTGATGTTGTGGCTTGAAAGCACTATGATAAATATGTATTACTATTGACACTTTATTTTGTGGTACTTCCTCTTTTTGAGTTTTCTTGTAACTCGACTGCAAATCCCACCAAAATAACCGACAAATACCGATCAAGACTTATCTCCGATTTTGCAATCCCATCATGGCTCTGTTATGTTTTACTCTTAGTAGGTTGGATATCACTCTTCCTTGTTCTATAATCCACTTGTACACACACCTGATATCATCATTATCCAACCTCAGCCCCCGCTGATTGGTTCCGTTATCACTACTTTTCTTTGGGAGATCTCGTAAACATATCAGGCAATAACTCATCTACCTAGTTGATGGTGTACTAAGAGCCGAACAAATAGCCGCGCTCAAAGCGCTGACATTCCCTCCTTGATCACCATTTTGCACATTGAGCAACCGACTAATGGCGTACGATGTCCCGATTCGCGTTCAAAGCCCTCCGAAGGGGCTTGGCCGATTGAGAGACCAACAACATAACCAAAAACCCAGCCGCTAATGTGGTTGGTTGCCGGTTGTTGACTTCAAAAGTTGCCTTGCGAGGGAACTGAATTGTTGGGCAAATGACCGAGGACAGAGCGGTTAGGGAAGAGGGATGCTTAGGTGTGAGGAACCTATAGGAGAAAGAGGAAGAGGCAGAGAGAGCCGTGGCCAAAAAAGAACCTCGCCCAGTTTAGGGATGCTTTTGCGTCAACGACCGACAACACTGAGGAGGCACTGGGTGTTGCGTTGTGTACGATCGTATGTTGACGAATGACGCAATTTCTAGGAAGCTGGCCGGAGATGCCTTCTTTCCGATATCATCCATATTTGTGAGCGATTAAGAGACTACGGTTCTTTTAGCAGTTATTTGGGCATCAGATCAGAGTAGTGTCCAAAGAAGGCGATCGGGTGGTTGAAAATGGGCCCTTGCAACACCTGTGTTGCTTTGCTCATTGTTAAGCCATTTTTCAGGGAGGGGCCGGAGAGTGAGGCCCACATTTTGAGCTTGAAATCTTAAGAGGGGGATGTACCCCAAAATTCATTTATAAGGTAACTTTGGCGAGATTGTAAGTCAGTTCCAATTTGACCATCTTGCAGAGAATATCATCTCCTCTTGAAATCCAACTCCCCAACATGAAGGTACAACTTAAAAAAGCAGCATTTACCTAACATTACGCTTTCAATGTACCCCATCCCTTTAAAAGATTTTCATATTAATCTATATTTCATATTTGCTTTTAGTGCTGCGTTGCCCTGGCTGCTCTTTTACCCCTTGTGGCGGCTCTTCCTAATACTGGATCATATGCCTCCTTCACTCACCATGGCAAGTCCTATGGCTATGGTACCCAGAATGGAGAGCACTCTGAGCCCCTTTACTACTCGCCCAAGCCCACAAAGGCTCCTTACAAACCTCATGAACCCGCCTATAAGCCTCATGAGCCCACCTACACTCCTAAACCTTACCACCCAGAGCCTTCCTACAAGCCCGAGCCTTACCATCCGGAGCCTTCTTACAAACCAGAGCCTTACCGTCCTGAGCCTTACCACCATGCCCCCGCTTACAAGCCTGAACCTTATCACCCCGAGCCCGCCTACAAGCCCGCCCCGTCTTACCACCATCAACCTAGTTACCACCAAGAGCCCAAGTACGGTTATGAGCAACCCAAGCACAACTGCACCGTCGAGAATGTGACCGAACAGGGCGATATCTGCACACCCGCTTTCAAGACTGAATGCGAGGATGTGGAGCTTCCCATCAAGAAGATCATCGATGGAGAGTACTGTTATGACGTGTCCCGCACTGTGTGCACCGAATCTATCGAGGAAGTCGACAACGAGGTCTGTTCTTACACCTATGAGAAGAAATACGAAGACACCACTGCTCAAACCGTCGAGGTCACTTTCAAGAAGGAGAGCAGCGTCCAAATGGTGACGGTGTGCCAACCCGGATATGGTCATGGATACCAGGCCTACGGACACCAATACTGCAAGGAGGTGGCTCAAGAGACCCTATACAATGTGCCCGTGGTTACTCCTTTGGATGTGGATGTCCGTGTGGGATACCCCGAGCCCGTCAAGGCCTGTGTGAACAAGCCCATCTCTCTGCCCCAGATCTCTTGCGAGGTCGTGACTGAAAACAAGTGCGTGGTCCAGCCTCAAATTGAAGAGGCCACCGAGACCGTCCAGAAGTGTGTCACCTCTTTGGGTGAGCCTGCCTGCCAAAATGTTAAGGGTCCCGTGCCCAAGCAAAGTTGTGTTGAGATTGTTTACGGTTATGCCGAAGACGCTCACAAACAGGAGTACGCCCAATAAGTGGAAAATTTCCTTTGTTGAGTTTCCAAGTCAGATTCAACCTCTGCAGATGTTAAAAAAATATTTATTTCCGCTATTTAAACGTTTGTTATGTTATTCTTTTTGCCACTTTGAAAAGCCACCGATATGCAACATTTCATGTCTTGTTCCAACAATGCCAAATGAGTTTTCAAACGACTGAAACTCAGCTCACAACTTAATAAAGCTGACTGATCCGACTGTATAGGGTGGTTGTCAAAACTGATTTATTTTGTCATCTTTTCTCTTTTTTTATCAAAATGCAATTGAAACACAGACCAAGTTGGTTGCCAGTAAGTACTGGTCTCTAAAAAGATTCTGCCTCTTCAGTGTGACGACAAAGTCTTGACTCTATGTACATGAAAGTGTGCCCCTCCTTTGATTCACTTCTTCTGCCACTCTGGGTCTGTCTTTCCAACTAAAAGTTTATCAGGAATCAGAAGCAAGACATAATAAAGGTGCAGTCGTGGACTAAACCTTTGCCTCGGGTGTCTTTGGTCTTGTAACGCAACTAGACTTAACCCAATCTTGAACAAAAATTTGCCACTTTTTAATGTGGCATAAACTACTGAAGTGTTTCATTTGAGGTTCATGGGGATGATAAAGCGTAGAACAACGCACATGACCATTGACAAAAGACTCCTTGAGCACTGAAAAAATGTTTTTTTTTGTCGCCCAAGTACTAGAAACATGTCGATGGTTGGAGAGAACTCTGTGAAGAGATAACTTTCTGTTCCTTGATGTCAAGAAGACAAGGCAAAGGGCTTCAAATTGTTTTCCAAAATTAATCTCTCAACAAATTCATACGGGGGTTCTTTAGACCACTTCACTTGAGGTAGCATCCTTCTCCTAAGAAGTGGCATAATTTATTAGCAAATTTGAAAGGGGTCCACGGTGTTTGAAGGGCCTTTTTAGGTTTGGATAGATATACCCAAGGAGGACGGTATTACTTGGAGTGGGATCGAGCGAGGGCGCGTTACTGCGTTGGTGTGAATTTTCCTGCGTGATAGCCTGGAGTTAATGAAGAAATCCAATATAATTCGAATTAATGTCGTTTTATTGACATAGGTTATAAAACAAAAGTCCACAAGGATTCAATGAGCAATCATTCGATGCCCAATTGATGTCTCTCAAAGAACTCAAACTGTGTTGTTTTATTGTGTTAAGTCAGATATCTTCAAACTCCTGATCTACTGACTTGCTTTGTGATAGTGATTGTCCATCTTTCTGCCAAGGCCTTTGATAAGGTAGATCATGGTCTTTTGCTCAATCAACTCAAAGAGCTTGGGATCCAGGGTAAGGTTTTGAATTGGATTGGTAGTTTCATGAGTGAAAGGAAGCAAATAGTCAAGGTTGAAGGATCATTTAGTGGCATGTACAGTATGATGTCAAGTCAGGTGTTCCACAAGGTTCAATATTAGGTCCGCTCCTGTTTATTCTCTTTATTGCTCCTCTCCAGAAGTGTAGAACAAAAGCCAGTATTTCTTCATATGCTGATGATACAAAATTAGTTTGTGGAAGGAATGGTCAGGACTCAAAATGTTTAGTTGAGGACTTGGAAAAAGTCTACTCTTGGGTTGGCGAGAGTAACATGGCATTGAACGGGATGAAATTCCGCACAATGACGTATGGGGCGTCAAAATTAGATAAAAAAATAAACCCATGAGAGATTTGGGAGTTGTCGTCCAAGATGATGGAAAGTTTGATGAGCATATCCAGTTGAAAGTGGGGAAGGCATTTCAAACGTGCGGCTGGATCTATCGCACTTTCAAGTCCAGAGATAGTACTGCGATGCTAACTCTGTACAAGTCGATTGTTCAACCGCATCTTGAATATGCTTCCCCCATTTGGGCTCCAATGAGTTCGGCAGGTTTGCAAAAGGTCGAGCAGGTCCAAAGATGTTTTACTAGGAACATCACAGGAATGAGAGAGCTCTCGTATTGGGAGAGGCTCCAGAAGTAAGGGTTGTACAGTAGGGTAGGTCGAATTGGCATTTTTTTGAGATATTTTTTCAGGTAATGTGGCATTTGTTGCATTAAGTTCTCAGAAAGGTCTGCAGTCAAATAGTTTTTCAAAAGAGTTACGTTTAGCCTTGCCTGTTTAGCTTTTCAGTTTATGTGGTAACGTCATTTTGTCAATTTTGAGTGCTAAGCGGTACTAATATCGCGCAAACATACGTACAATCATACCTTTCAGAACATTTTAACATTTGAAAAGTCATTTCCCCCGGATTAAGCATTATTTCCCTGTTTATAGATGCTTCCAAATCCAAAATAAAATTCGCACAAGAATTACCGATCATGGGTTTTAATCTATACTCTGGGATCACGTGAACAAATGAAACATTTATGAAAACTTCACAAAACGCAAGCTCTACATCATTTCGACAAAACCAGTAACAAAATAGTTTTTACAAACTCGCATTCGAATCACGTAAAAATATCAGATTTCTTCCTAAAAGGCTTCAATCGTGAAGCAATCTTATTTCTCATGGCAGAATCTCGTTTTGCTTCCCCGGCAACTCTTTGTGATGTCTCAGTCATGTCTCTGACATGCCTTTCAACGGCTTGGTTGTGGCAGGGATACTCCGGTAGAACAAGTGCAGCATCGTGGATTGATTCCAATTCGTTCATTTGGAGATCTTGTGTCAATGGAGGTTCATGAAGTGTGGTTTCTTTCCAGTCAATCATTTCGTGGATTTTTTTTGCTACCCATTGTAAATTTGGTTTCACAAATGGACGAACTTCTTCATTGGGGTTCTCCATTTGCTTCGCCCGGATTCCTTTAATGATATCAATGGCCTTAGCACGTAGCACAGGGTCATCATCAGACAGTAAGGCAAGCAGGATCCATTCAGGATGAGCATAATAACTGTTATTTGACAAAGTCTTGCAACACGAATCCACATCTCTTTTGTCTAACACTGGACAAGACTTTACCAATTGCATGGCAAAAAAGAAGAGCTTGCCACCCTTGCACCCTTGCTGATGGTCTTCTCTTGCTTAACACTAAACCACAGTGGGGCATAGACATTAACAATGAATGTCACGAGTTTCATGAGCTTGAATGTGGGCCGCCAAGTTGTCATGTAAAGCCAAAGAGCTCGATTTGCCAATGTCAGCCACCTTGCATGATGATAGTTCCCAAAGTAAGTAGTGGGAGGAGGAGATTTCTCCATAACACTTTGACATGCTTGGGACAAAAAAAACTTTTGGTCAGCACTGAGAGTTTTGATGATATTTTCAGACAACTCCGCCACCTTGCCAGGAACGCACTTGAAGTCCAGCAAATGCCGATCCTTGGTGAGTGATACTAACTCTTGGCCCAACTTGCCTTGAAATCCAACATTTCCAACAGTTCCTCCATCTAGGTTATGGAAAAAATTCTTCATAATGAGCTCATTGAGATGAATTAGACAAATGGCCCAATGAAGTGGTCGACCTAATTCCATTTCACAGAGATGAATGGCCCCATTGTCTCTCCCAGTGTTCACTGCACATCCGTCAGCACCAAGAACTCTGTTTGTCTTTTCACTTTGAAAAAGCTGAATACTGTCCACGATGCCATTAGCCAAAGCACGCCCAGTCCCCGCCTCGGGAGTAATGTGCATTAGATACTGGGAATTTGGTTCTTTTAAAAGAACCACATGTTCTTCGACAGTAAAACCAAAAGATCCACCTTGATCAACGAAAAATGTTCTACGATCTTTTCTGCCATCGAAGTACAATGCCACCAAAGTTCCAGCATGGGTGTCTTGCGACTTGATTTGCGAATCTTTTCGCATTAACTCTCTGGCACGGCACACCTTCTTGGGCGTGAGCATATATTCTTCTTTAACTAAGTTCATGTCTCTGAGGGCAGCATTGACCAATTCAGAAATGGCATAATTGCCGACATTGAAACGATCTGCAGCTTGAGCCAATTTTTCCATCTTGAAACGGTTTTGTCCCATCGTGAAGAGATGACCATAAGTCATATCAGGCTCACTAATCACGGATGGCTGCGAGGAGGAAGAGGTTGAGGCCATTGAATCCAGGCTGAGATTGACATTGGTTTCCTTTTCTTGCACTGCTTTCATTCTTTCACTCTCTTGCTCAAGACGCTGGAGTCGATGGCTAACAAACATCCATGTCAATTTCACCCATTCTCATGGTCCGTTTTGTCCCTCCTTTTCTCTGATCATCGGACAAGAACTCTTTTTCTCTTTGTGGCACCTTCCTCTCTCGAGGGCACATACAAGTTCTGGCCTTTGTCTCACAAGAGCATAAGCAAATATCGAACAGTTTGTCAAATGTTTCATGCAAGATTGCCGCTTTACTTTTGGCATTCTTCATGGCACTTCTCTCCGCATCAATGCCCTCAGATCTAAGTCGGTTTTGGATTTGACGTAAGGTTAAGGTGGGGATTGAGGCTCTTGTCCATAAGGCTTGAACATCTTTGGCCACAATAGGGACAATGTCTCTCTTAGGAAGCTGAGAGAGACTGGAATGTCCAGCTCCATCTTGGATCAAATATCGGACATTGAGGAAGTGAAGAAACACCTCTTTTTTGGTTGGCAAGCCGTTGGGTGAAAAGGGTGCTGGGTGCCCAAATAAGGCGTGTTGCACACTTCCCTTGGTCTTTCCGGTGGCCTTGGGCATATTGTTGGGTACGACGACGATTGGTGAACGATTGATAATCCTGTCAACAGGATTAAGAGGGTCATTTTTTTGTGGTCAAACTGACTGGCAACTCAAGAGTCGCTATTTAAGTTATTCTTTCACAGCCTTTTGTAAGAATTGCACTTAAACAAGGTGATCTATCTTGTCGCCAGGATCTCCGGGAGCTTGAACCGATCCTACTGGATTCGACCTTACGTGATCGGAAATATATATAAGGGCGTTAAACAGACAATTGACCCTTCAACACCCCCAGGACACAACGAACCCATAGATGTGGAATCAAAAGAGTATTGTGGATAAAAATGAACCATCGACTCTACTTTCATCTCCCTATTGCCCCATGGTCACACCTACCGCGCCATTACCACATCTTTCATTTTAAAGTGATATTCAACATACGTAATTCTGAGGACATTGAACTTGTCTATGAATCAAGTTTTTGTCCTCTGCAAAAAACGAAAGAAGCATAAAGGAAACATGATTTTGATGGGAATACAAGCCCCTCGCATGGAACGCCCCTACCAAAATTTCCTATCTGCAATCCAAGAACCCACAACACGCCCTTGTAATCAAGAACGTCATTTTCAAAAATGTGTTTGAGATGATGACCGGTATGAGCATGATACCGAAAAACCGGATTGATTAGTCGCTTCAAAGAAAAGAGAACTTGGTTTGACTTTCCCTGAAATCAGTATTCTTAATTCAAATCATTTGCAATTTATTCATTTGCATTATCCCCCTAACGAGTAATGGAGATGCAAGTTTCCAACCCGGAAACTGAAAAAAACATTCCAATAAAACCATATATTACGTTTCTTCTATCCCTTAATTCTGAAAACTCTAGGGACATCTTGTTTTGCTTGGAACACTTCTCGAGACGTATGTTCCTATAACACACCATATGGTTAGTGCATTCAAGCAATTTTGAAAACTGGGCAACTTAATCCACAATCTGCTTTGTTTTTATCAATAACCGCAAAAAACGATGAAATTTCGCTCGACTTTTGAAATCTCTGGGTGCCACAAAAAAACTCCTTGTTCCACCTTATGACATCAAAAAAATCGTATTAAATCTATCTTTGGTTTTGAAATGCTATTCTATCCCTTGAATGCAGCGTTTTCATCTCACTTTTGATAAAAAATATTGGTCGAACCTATAGTTCTATATAGACAGAAATTTCACTCCAGTTAGGCCAGTGGAGATTTGTTTTTAGCTCATTTGAGCAATCCAGCAACAAGGGTGCCAGGTGACTTGATTCTCTATGCATTGGTCTTGTTCGAGCATAGCAGTTGAGAGAGAGCAATTCCGCCACTGACTCCCTGAAATCGCAAATTCCAGTTTTGAATCACGTAACTAGTTGTGCTCAATGTCCAATCCCATTGCACACACAGTGCAAGCTTGTCGAATCAAGAATTCGAGAACAATTTTGGAGTGACATTTCTGTGTGTATAGAACTGTAGTCGACCCTATCTTGAAGGATAGAACTTTAAGGGAAAATGTAAGATGACTTAGTATATGGATAGCCAGGATCGAACTTTGAAGTGCTACTTAGGTTCGAGAACGCCACTTTTTCTAGCTCGGTCTTCAAGATGGGGTCGAAGAGACACTTTGTGCTTGAAGTAGGACTTCAAGTACTTCAAGCACCAAGTATGGATTCAGAATACGGGGCCTGGAAATTCTGCTGCACAATAAAAAAAAATTCCGTGCCCCAATGATGAGGCAACAATCTGAAAGCGTCAATGACCGAAGTGACCTGAGGGGCAGCGACCTGAAACATGATTATTTTTCGATTTGTATTAACTTCAATTTTAAAGGGCAGCTTAAATTGCGTTTCATTCAAAATCAGAATCACAATTATTTTTTTGTTAAAATGTCATGAATAGTTAGATGAAATAACTTTGGCTAAGATAAGTTGATTGAAAGAAAGCAAATGAGATGGTACTTCTTATTAGACTTCCAGAAACTGTGATGTATTCGTTAGTGATGGGTCGATTTGAAGAGAAAGAAGACTACGCCTGTCTTGGCATTAATGCTATCATTGATTAAGAGCCTTGACTGTTATATTTTGTCTCTTTTGGAGCTTTCGAAATGAATCTACTTCCTAAAATTTTAACTTACACTTGCTCTAATTCAAATTTGTCAATTGCAAAAGTTCCTAGTCAACATTGCCCTAACTTGTTCCGGCGAAATTCACCCAGTATTTTGTATTTTGATTCGATATTGCAAACAAAGTGAAGTCCAAGTTTTTTACACATTCAAGACTACCAGGGGTATAGTTTGAATGTATGTTAAAAAATGTGTTCGCAAACGGGACCGGACACACAAACAATGAAATAAAGAATGGGATTCAAAATTTCGGTTGATGAGGTTTCCCGGATGTTGAACTCTTAGTTGCCGCATATTTTGGAGTGCCAACAACCACAGATTTCAAAGTCGGTAGATTTACAATCCATCTTGAAGAATCTGTTGAGAGTTTAATTGTTTATTTTCATTTTTCAGGTAATTCCATCGTCCTTTGCAAGTCATAATGCCATCAAGGATTACATTCATAGGTCAAACAAAGCAATGTATTGAGCTCTTGACATTGTTTTTAAATAGAAACACTCGTAAGTCACTTTTGAATCAATAACTTTTCCCAAAAAGAATCATTTCGAGCCCAAGTCATAAGTTGAGGGCCCAAGAGAGGACAAACTCTTTCCTTTGCAAACAGTTCTTTGCCCCACGTTTGTTTCACGTGAGTAATTTTTCGGCAGAGTGGGAGTTGAAACAATAAGCTTTTCCAAAGAAACACGCAGCAAATTTAGGGAATATTGTACTGGTTTCTGGTTTCCTTGCAAATAGTTAGCATGAAAAAAATAAATTAAACACTCATTCTCAACGAGAGTTGACTAAGTATTGACAGTAAACTGTCTTCCAAAGAAAAACTTTGTTTAAGCCATGGGGTTTTCCTGATCTCTGATTTTCGGGCCTAATTTATCCGTGGATAAGGGAAAATAATAGATCCGTTGTTCAAGTTTGACCGCACATTCAATTTTGTACCGAATGCTACTTGTCTAACTCTTGAAAAACATCTATATTTTAGCCTTTAAAGAGCATATCTAGATCATTAACGTTACTGCACTTGCTTTTATTTGCTTTATTTTACTGATGTTTTTCTGAAACTAAATTATTAAATCAAAACAATTACTGACTCTATACATTTCTGATCGATGTTAAACAAATACAGATAAGAAACAGATTACACATTTTTACTTCCACACCCAGTAAATAAAAGATGCTTGATAACAATGTAATTGAAAAGGAGAAAAAGGGACGTTCATTATCTACAGTTTTGGAATGAGAAGAAATTGACCTATATATCCAAAAACAAAAAAATAAAAATGTTAAAAGACCACCTTACCTCGTACGGTAAAAAGACAAATACGCAATTATGATTCCCGTTCTCGTATTATGCACCTTTGACGCAAGTTACTTCCCATGTTGTTTGTCGCTCACGTCCGCCCATTTACAGTAGGTACCATCTAGTGCCTTACAGCATATAGTACTATCTTAGGGTTGTGGATTTGAAGCCACCACCAACAGCGGAAAGCCAAAGAGCGCCAAAGAAGAGAGAATAACCCCCAAAACAAATAAAATCTCGCGAACTCGCAAAAGAGAGTCAGTTCTGAACTCACCATCATTGACATCAAGACTCTCAAACAACTCTCAAACAAAAAAATGAAGGTGCATATATGCCAATGAAACATAATGGAAAACATATTAGAGCTCAAAAAATAATTCTATGGGGATAAGCAAATTTTTTTTCAACTTGAATATACATGATATCACGAAAATACAACTAACTTTATTTCAGTGCTTTATTGCCCTCGCTGCCCTTTTGCCCTTGGTGGCCTCAGCCCCCAACACTGGATCCTACGCCTCATTCACCCATCATGGCCAATCCTACGGCTACAACTCAAATGGGGGCTCTCTTTCGTATGCTCATAAACCCACGGCCGCACCATACCAACCCAAGGAACCCACCTACCATCCTCAACCGTACCATGCTGAGCCCTCTTACAAACCTGAGCCATACCACCCGGAGCCCGCCTACAAGCCCGCCCCGTCTTACCACCATCAACCTAGTTACCACCAAGAGCCCAAGTACGGTTATGAGCAACCCAAGCACAACTGCACCGTCGAGGATGTGACCGAACAGGCCGATATCTGCACACCCACTTTCAAGACTGAATGCGAGGATGTGGAGCTTCCCATCAAGAAGATCATCGATGGAGAATACTGTTATGACGTGTCCCGCACTGTGTGCACCGAATCTATCGAGGAAGTCGACAACGAGGTCTGTTCTTACACCTATGAGAAGAAATACGAAGACACCACTGCTCAAACCGTCGAGGTCACTTTCAAGAAGGAGAGCAGCGTCCAAATGGTGACTGTGTGCCAACCCGGATATGGTCATGGATACCAGGCCTACGGACACCAATACTGCAAGGAGGTGGCTCAAGAGACCCAATACAATGTGCCCGTGGTTACTCCTTTGGATGTGGATGTCCGTGTGGGATACCCCGAGCCCGTCAAGGCCTGTGTGAACAAGCCCATCTCTCTGCCCCAGATCTCTTGCGAGGTCGTGACTGAAAACAAGTGCGTGGTCCAGCCTCAAATTGAAGAGGCCACCGAGACCGTCCAGAAGTGTGTTACCTCTTTGGGTGAGCCCGCTTGCCAAAAGGTTGAGTTGACCTTGCCCAAGCAACGTTGTGTTGAGCTTGTTTACGGTTATGCCGAAGACGCTCACAAACAGGAGTACGCCCAATAAGTGGAAAACTTCCTTTGTTGAGTTTCCAAGTCAGATTCAACCTCTGCGGATGTTAAAAAAATATTTATTTCCGCTATTTAAACGTTTGTTATGTTATTCTTATTGCCACTTTGAAAAGCCACCGATATGCAACATTTCATGTCTTGTTCCAACAATGCCAAATGAGTTTTCAAACGACTGAAACTCAGCTCACAACTTAATAAAGCTGACTGATCCGACTGTATGGGGTGGTTGTCAAAACTGATTCATTTTGTTATCGTTTCTCTTTTTTATCAAAATGCAATTGAAACACAGCTGTTGTTGTAATAAATCCCATTAATGGGATTCAAAATCTCGGTTGACGAGGTTTCCCGGATGTTGAACTCTTAGTTCCCGCATATTTTGGAGTGCTACTTAAACGTTTTTTTATTCTTTTTGATATTTTGAATAGCCACCGATATGCAACATTTTGTCTTTTGTTCTTACAGAGGCTGATGA
Source organism: Tigriopus japonicus (assembly GCA_010645155.1). Lineage (NCBI taxonomy): Eukaryota > Metazoa > Arthropoda > Copepoda > Harpacticoida > Harpacticidae > Tigriopus > Tigriopus japonicus. Next base: position 8,513,412 of record CM021319.1, read on the forward strand.
GTTTCTAAGAGCCGAAATGCACTAAACACTTAATAAAACTGACTGATCCGATTTTAGTCGTTGCTTACTTACGCTTTTGTTATTTCTAAGGTCCAAAATCATTATCAAATATTAGTTTATTTTCTTGTAAAGTTTCGCGATTGGGGATTCTATATCTTGGGGACTAGGAAAGTTTCTTGACGACTAAGATTCTGTTTTTTTTAATTACACTTGTTCTAAGACCACTTTTGTGCGTGTTACGTATTTGTCGGTTTTTTATGTCTTAAAATCTTTTAATTACAATACGTAATGCTAACAAGTTCTTGAATGCTTTATCTCAAAATAATAACAAAAGAAGCATACACTAACTATTATTTGAAGGTTTATTGATCATTTGGCCAACAAAGTTTGCTAGTTTATAGATTTTGATTGCTCTTAAACATCAGAATGATCACTGATCAAAAACACCTTACGGAAATTGGCTATCCCTATCGTTAAAGACTTTGCCGCAGGGGTCGGCAACCACTTTTGAGTAAAGGCCCACCGAATTTGATTTCATGTTAACAAGGGCCTACCAAACAGACGTTGGTATTTTCAGGGGCCCACAAATTAACAATCAAAGAGCTTTGGGTCCACGAGTACAGTACTATGGTGTCTCGGGGGCCCACTACCTTGTACTTTCCCCAAAGCCCCGCCAAAGACCACTCTTGGGCCCACTGGTCCCACTGGTTGCCTACCTACATTAGCAGATTGAAAAAAATAGTTGGTAATTTTATCATTTGATCATATCTCGATTTTTGTAGGAGTTGGAGGTGCTTTTTTGACACAAGTTGATGTCCTCTGTTGATTACTGCATGAGGCAAGAGACCTTAAACCTTATGTTTGGAAAAGAATGAATATGTTTACGACATGGGTACTGAAAGCAATAATTATTTCCAAAAGAAACAAACATATTTACGTATTATTTAAATGTTTGCAAAGGAGACGGTGCCTTTGTTTAGAAAACTTCCCATTTGTTTATTTTAGCTCAATCGAGTGTCGAATAGAAAATTTATGCCTTCGTAAAGATCTCTAATGTGAGAGTATCAAATGAGTAAGCTCACCCCGAAGAAGCAAATATAAATGGAGAAGAGCAAGGTCTTGCATTCAACGTAGGTGTAGTTCTAGCTTAAGAGTGAAGCACAGTAGACTCACCGTTCATTTACGTCTTTTTTGGTCTTGAAGCAAACACGTAAAGTATCCTTTGTTAAGAGAGCAAGAATTGTTGCTTTAATTTTTGTTATTTCCAGGATATCATCATGCTCCTTTAAAGTTAATCCCAGAAAATTCAATTAATACGAGAAACTTGATTGAAAATCTTGCGCTCGTCAAAAGGACACTCTTCTTCTACGCTTCAAGACTGCAAGACCTGCGAAGTATTTCTTATTGAAATTGATTAGAATTCAGATCAAGGTAATTGTATCCAATGACTTTTTTGGGGTGGGTTGTGGATTTTTTAATACCGTTACAAGGAATAGGATTCCCGGTAAAGAAAGCTAATTATTTACGTTATTGCATAAGATAAAAATACTAAATTGACATTTATATGAAATTTGATCTACCAATGAGTTACTGTTGGCAGATCTATACAACCCTTGAATAGTGGGTTGATCAGGAATGGTATTTAAAAATTTGTCTAATCCTACCTTAAATGGTGTTAGAGAATCAGACATACATATTCCTGACGAAGACTTATGGGCAAAAGATTGAACAATGAAGGAGCCCGATGAAGAGGAGAGGAGGACTTCATTTTTCGAACATTCTGGATTCCTTGGGATTTGGAGGTGCTCTCAGAGCACAAGTATAACCTCTACGATCGCTACAGCTGACCTCAAATCCTGGGTTAGGGCAGAGCCCATGAATAGAGAATGTGAACTAAATATATCAGAGGAGCAATTTCACCCAAAAATGTAGACAAAACAAAAGGGTGGTAAGAACTAAATTTCAGTCGGATATTGGTACAGTGTAAGGCAGCGATTCCCTAACTTTTCGCCCCATAAACGTCATCAGATTGATCCTCATTGAGTAGAGCAGATAGAGCATCGAGATCTTTTGGAGGGTTTATTGGGGGCCTAAACAATTCATATCTCAAAGTGTCTCCGTTCCCCCGGGTGCAGCCAAAGATTTCACAGATGGTGCCGGCCGGCGTCAATAAAATCCGAGACCCTCTCTCTTTTTGCCTCCATTGTCAATCTCGTTGGTCTTAGCTAAATCAGGAACCCCTGAAAGGGGTGGACACGAACTCCGATTTTTGAAAAAATGGTATGAGGCCGAGGCTATATTTTGACACGACGTCATTTATTCCTTATTAATGTCTAAAACTGTTGAACATGTGTCTTGAAAGAATTCACGCAAACTTTTTGTGTTAATATTTGTGGACTGGATGTTCTTCACCTTGATTTTAGAAGTCCCAGCACTCTTTTTACTCGTCTCATGAACTTTTAACATTCAACTCTCCAAAGGATTTTAGTCCTCACAAGAATGAGGAAAATACGTAGATGGAATCTTGCTTCACCCATTAGTCCAACTTCAGTGAAATAATGCTTAACAGAAGTATCTGTGGTGGTATCTGGAGTGTTACTCATCTTCCATCCTCTTCAACACCTCCACAACGCAGGAACCATTTCCATAAGAAAATGAAAGAACAAGAATGGTCTCATTTTGAAACAAGATGGAGTCCAAGTCAGAGATGTTGTTGGCTATAACCATTGAAGGGCACTTTTGACGGTTCTGGATCAGATCAGCCATCTGAACCGGATTGGAACAGGAACAAAGGCAATCACAACGTCCTTGAGACAAAATGAGTGAAAAACATGAGGATTAAAGCCTTGATTGTGGATTTGATTGAAAATGTTTCAAGTCTTGGGGCTCAAGAAGGTCGGGACCACGCAGGACTGGGGCTAAGGGTCCTTCAGGACCAAAGAATCATGTCTTATCATTGCAGGGATAGGCTCTACAGGCTTGATAAGGTTTGATTGATCTTCTTAGATCCCCTTGTCCAGGAATTAACAATCAGATTGAATGAAAAAATCCACACAATTCAATCTTGATGGGAGCATTTCATTCTAAAGACTTTGGGAGGGTCCATGGAATCCGGGTTAGACTGTCAGATCACCAATTTGGGCTGACTGACTCCAAAGGCAGATCAAAATATTGAGCCCATCCATTGCTAGTAGGTCCACCTGATAGGTTTCAAAGTCATCTTAATTTGTTCTTCATTTGATCGAATTCTTGACACTGAGGACTTCTTCTTTCTTTGTTCTATATTGACCTTAATCCGAACGCAAATTCCTCTTGAAAAGGGATTAAGAACCAACTTTCCCCACATACTCTCACCCGGATCAAAACGGGGAGTTTTATCGCACTCGTCCATCACACAACTTGAACAACTTAAGAGTATCTTACCTGTCCTTATTATCCTGAACTAAAAGACACAACCATACAATAAAGGAAATTCGAAAAAGGACCATCATTTATAGAACATGTTATGCCAAGGTGACAATCTCACAACCTATAACAACCTTGATTTCATACAAAGTTTGGCATGTGTTAATTCAGTTCAGGATAATACCTGAAATATTGATGGATGGGTTCAATTGTAAGTTCAAAGATACTAATAAGACGTTCAAGTCGGATGATATATGAGCTCGGAAAAAAACGATATTTTGTTGTTGATAATTCAAGTAATCGTAAGATATTCTTAGTTGTTCAAGTTGTGCAATGGATGAGCGTAAAGAAACTCCCCGTATTGGTCCGTGGGAGAGTTGGTTCTTAATCCTTTTGCAAGAAGAATTTGGGCTCGGAGTCCGGTCCATATTCGTTCTTTTTGCTTTAGTTAGGTCTATCACTTCCGAAGGTTATTGTTGGTAACCTCGTCATCAGATTTCATTTGATCACTTTGATCGTCATCTTGTAGATTAGACACCTTTGTGGGTTCATTCGCACTCCATGATGTGGTCATTCATTCACTATTTCATTCACTCTTTCTTGGGTGAACTGGATGTCTTCGAAACACCAACATCGGACTGATTTTTGGGCATGGCGTTGACCTTTACCAAGGCTAGGACTTGGCTGGACCCGCTTGAAACACAGGGAACACCGATTGGCGCACTATCTTTTGGAATTTTGGTCGATTTCCGTTTGATATTCGGCTCCCAACATGGCGGTTTATTCTTCTTGTTTACGAATCTCGGCCTCATACCGGAGGTTGCGTGCCGGAGAAATTCCGCGAGTTCGCATCCAGTATTAATACTATTATATAGGTTATCCCTGGCTAAATTTACGTAAAAGCAATCTCGTTGTACCCTCTCTCTCTGCTCTAGGTGCTCGTGTAAAGAACAAACCATTTAGATAAAGGGTTGCCATTTTATGGCCATTTAAAGACATGTTAGGGAATCGCTGCCCTACACTGTACTCATTTTACAATTGTCATCTTAAGTATGCAAAAGTATATCAATCCAACCAGCGTATTAGCTTTAAGTAGCGTAATTGTAATAAGATCTATTTATGCCTTTGTTTCTTGATAAGGTTCGGTTCCTAGCTGACTCGCACAAATAGGAGGCTTTAAGGGCTAGATTCCACTAAATTTGGAATTGTTCACACGATCTCTGCTCTTGAAGACATACAGGATCAGATACATTTCATACCTTCTCTGAGTACTGTTGAGCCCTAACTTTTGGAGTTTCTCCCAATATGAGAGCTCTCTCTTTCCTGTGATGTTCCTAGTGAAACACGATGTTCCTAGTGGGACCTGCTCGACCTTTTGCAAACCTGCCGAACACATTGGAGCCCAAATGGGTGAGGCATATTCAAGATGAGACTGAACAATCGACTTGTACAGAGTTAGCATCGCAGTACTATCTCTGGACTTGAAAGTGCGATAGATCAGGGATAACCTATATAATAGTACGTATAAGTACTAGTGATGGGACGAGACGGCATTTCCAATACATGAGACCAACTGATGCCGGTCTCAATTAATACATCTCAGAAGCTGGCATCAATACTGTATCAAGTCTTACGAACGAAATGACAGTTACAAAAGGTGTCCGCCACCGATTGAACCTATTCGTGTTTAACAATTTTGTTAAAGCGTGTAATCGAAATCTAACTCTCTTTTGAGGTATTTCAAATATGCATGGAGACCATGACCTTTATTCACGCCGTATCAAATAGCTTTTTGACTGATATTGTCTGTTTCAATATGGTTCCTTTGATATTCAAATCTTAGTTGCTAGTCACACTTTTTAGCCAGGTTGACTAGAATGTGGTAATAATGTCGTGATTTGCCACCTGATTTTAATGTTGATGGGCTTTAGCAAATGGAAATTTCAAATAATAACTGTGCACTAACGGGTCAAATGAAAGCTTGCGTTGCAACATAATAACATAAGCAATCGTTAAATGAATTACTCTCCGACAATTTGGAGGATGTAACATAAGTTTTTGTGTTAATGAAAAAGATTTCACGTCACACTTTCAGCGGTTCTTCAGGTATTTTTCTTTAAAACTCTGAAGCCAACATGTTTTGCCAAGTTGTGGAATCGACGAGATGTTCCTTGCTTTGAAATTTATATTGTTTAAGTTTAAAACAACGGAAAAATAAATCTAGATATTTCGTGCCTTCAAACTGAAACCGATCGAACACCAGAGAAAAAAGCAAAACCCAATTTGAGCAATTTTGGCAACACTTCGCATGTCTCACTTGGTCTCAAGTCGGAATCAAGACCAGCGAGACTTTCATTGTATTGGTCTGGTCTCATACTGTATGAGTCATTGCTGGTATCAGCCCCATCAGTAATAAGTACTGGATACGAACTCGCGGAATTTCCTATCTCGCAACCTCACACGGATGAGGCCGAGAGTTCGCAAACAAGAAGTACAAACGGCCATGTTGGGAGTGGAAAATCAAACGGAAATCGACCAAGAGTCCAAAAGATAGTGCGCCAATCGGGGTTTTCTGTGTTCCAAGCGGGTCCAGCTAAGTCCTAGCCTTGGTAAAGGTCAACCCCACGCCCCAAAATCAGTCTGATGTGGGTGTTTCGAAGACATTAAGTTCAGCCAATAACGAGTGAATGAAATAGTGAATGAATGAATGAATGAATGAATGAATGACCACATCATGGAGTGTGAATGAACCCCCCCACAAGGTGTCTTTTCTACAAGATGAAGATCAAAGTCATCAAATTAAATCTGATGATGACTAGGTTACCTGCTACAACCTTCGGAAGTGATAGACCTAACTAAAGCAAAAAGAACGAATATGGACCGGAATCCGAGCCCAAATTCCTCTTTTCCGCAAAAGGATTTAGAACAAACTTTCCCACGGACCAAAACGGGGAATTTCTTTATGCTCATCCATACTTGACAAAACTTGAACAACTTAAGAATATCTTACCATTCCTTGAATTATCAACAACAAAATAGCGGGGTTTTCCGAGCTAATCTATTATCCGATTTGAACGTCTTATTAATATCTTTGCACTTACAATTGAACCCATCCATGTATTATTCTGAACTTAACTAACACATGCCAAACTTTGTATGAAATCAAGCTTGTTTTGGGTTGTGTCACCTTGGCATTGTTCTAAAAATGATGGTCCATCCTCGAATTTCTTTTATTATATGGTTGTGCCTTTTAGTTCAGGATAATTCAAGGACAGGTAAGATATTCTTAGGTTGTTCAAGTTGTCTAATGGATGAGCGCGATAAAAATTCCCATTTTGATCCAGAGGAGAGTTTCTGGGGTAAATTTGGTTCCTTTCCAAGAGGAATCTGCGTTCGCACTAAAGTCCACATAGAACAAAGAAAGAAGAAGTCCTCAGTGTCAAGAATTCCATCAAATGAAGAACAAATTAAGATGACTTCAAAACATATCAGGTGTGCCTATTAGCAACGGATGGGCTCAATATTTTGATTTGCCTTTCGACTCAGTCAGCCCAAATTGGTTATCTGACTGTCTAACCCGGATTACATGGACCCTCTCAAAGTCTTGAGAATGAAATGTTCCCACCAAGATTGAATTGTGTGGATTTTTTGACTCAATTTGATTGTTAATTCCTGGACAAAGGGATCTAAGAACTAAGAAGATCAATCAAACCCTATCAAGCACGTAGAGCCTATCCCTGCCATGAAAAGACATGATCCTCTGGTCCTGAAGGACCCTTAGCCACAGTCCTGCGTGGTCCTGACCTTTTTGAGCCCCAAGACTTGAAACATTTTCGATCAAATCCACAATCCAGGATTTAATCCTCATGTTTTTCACTTATTTTGTCTCGAGGAAGTCGTTATTGCCTTTGTTCCAATTCCAATCCGGATCAGATGGCTGATCTGATCCAGAACCGTCAAAAGTGCCCTTCAATAGTTACAGCCAACAACATCTCCGACTTGGACTCCATCTTGTTTCAAAATGAGATTATTCTCATTCCTTCATTTTCCTATAGAAATGGTTCCTGCGTCGTGGAGGTGCTGAAGAGGATGGATGAGGAGTAACCCTCCAGATATCACCACAGATACTTCTATTTAGCATTGTTTCATAGAAGTTGGACTAATGGGTGAAGCAAGATTCCATCTATATATTTTCCTGATTGTTAAGAGGACTAAAATCCTTTGGAGAGCTGAATGTCAAACGTTCATGAGACGAGTAAAAGGAATGCTGGGACCTCTAAAATCAAGGTAAAGAACAATTAGTCAATAAATATTAACACAAAAAGTTAACCTGAATGCTTTCAAGATGCATGTTCAACAGTTTTACTCGTTAATAAGGAATGAATGACATTGTTTCAAAATATAACCTCGGCCTCATACCATTTTTTCAAAAATCGGAGTTCGTGTCCACCCCTTTCAGGGGTTCCGGGATAGATCCAGCCGCACGTTTGAAATGCCTTCCCCACTTTCAATTGGATATGCTCATCAAACTTTCCATCATTTTGGACGACAACTCCCAAATCTCTCATGGACGATACCTGCTCAATATCACAACCTCCATTGTCTTTGAGAGGAACCTCTAATTTTGACGCCCCATACGTCATTGTGCGGAATTTCATCCCCATCAATGCCATGTTACTCTCGCCAACCCAAGAGTAGACTTTTTCCAAGTCCTCAACTAAACGTTTCGAGTCCTGACCATTCTTTCCACAAACTAATTTTGTATCATCAGCATATGAAGAAATATTGGCTTTTGTTCTACACTTCTGGAGAGGAGCAATAAAAAGAATAAACAGGAGCGGACCTAAGGTTGAACCTTGTGGAACACCTGACTTGACATCATACATGCCACTAAATGATCCTTCAACCTTGACTATTTGCTTCCTTTCACTCATGAAACTACCAATCCAATTCAAAACCTTACCCTGGATCCCAAGCTCTTTGAGTTGATTAAGCAAAGGCCATGATCTACCTTATCAAGGGTCTTGGCAAAGTCAAGATAGACTACATCAACTGACTCGTGACTTTCAGCCCCTCAATTATTTGCTCAATATGGTCAACCAATTGGGTGACTGTACTAAAATGGGCTCGAAACCCATGCTGCCCTGGGGGAATAATATCATTGGCATCCAAATACTCAACAAGCTTGGACTTCATGATCTTCTCAAACACCTTTGCAATACTGGAAGTCAGAGAAATGGGCCTATAATTACTAGAGAGTGACTTATCTCCGCCCTTAAAAATTGGAACGACATGAGCTACGTGTACGTACTTTTAGAGAAGAGGGAAACTTGCCCTGATCTAAGATGCGACGCATCAAAAAGGAGAAAACAGGGGCAAGAATCTGTGAACATTTTATCAGAAACTGAGATGTCACACCATCAGGTCCAGGA